>JAYEVD010000387.1:0-318611 GCA_036346405.1 Phyllostachys edulis | reverse complement strand
GCAAAGCGGCGTGGGCGGCGGCCCCGTGTCTCTGCTTGGCGGGTGTAGCCATGTGGATGCGCTGGAGGGGGTACCTTGCCGTTCGTCCAGCTGAGATGTGGTGTCGGGCAGAAGCATGTCACGGCGGGCAGCAATACCACTGCCAAGGAGTTGCAGGCTCCGTCGGTCGGGATGCCACCATGGAGTCGCTCGGGTCCACAGCTCTGAAGTTGAAGCTAAAGCTCCTGCGGATCTTTACTGGAGCGGTGGATCGAAGCGCGCGGTCAGAATGTGACCCCTTATCCTGATTAGAGTTGCGATAGTAGTTTTTTTAGAGGGCCTCGCCCTTGTGGTCTGTAAACAGCAGTGGTGGCACATGCTTGATTATTTTGCTAATTAATAAAAGCAAGCGAGCCTTGTTTGTTGAGTATGTGTTTGTTTCATGGTGGTGTTTACATTGGTGGGGGAGAAGTCTGTTTTAGGTAAATGCTGCAAGGCGGCGGTTTGTTCCTCCGTGGTGGCGCTGAAGTCTTATGCCCTTTTTAAGTGATACGAAAAACGGCGACTCTTGGTTTTGCAAAGTGGCCTCGGGGTATCTGTTACCTTGTTATGGTATCTCTGCCTTGAAAATGGAAGCAGTGGAAGAAAGCCAACGGCGGAGTTCTATGAAGCGATTCTTTCTGGCAAGGCTTGAGCTTTGAATGAGGGAGGAGATCGATCTTTTTGGTGGGTGAGGTGTAGGAAATGTGGCGGGTTGTAGTCGCGCTCCCGATATCCTCGAAGCTTTTCTACGCCGGACGATCAGACGCGAGGAGGAATATATGATGCTAATGGCTACCTACCCATCCGACGAGGAGGAGGTGCTCGAGGGTGCCGCGAGCAACGAGCGCAAGGGTCGACGATTTCGGGCTCCAACTCCATGGTCCCCGCAGGTGTGCCGCATGCACGAGGCATACCGGGTTGTACTTTAATGAAGGGTTGTTGTTAGGCTTTTTTAAAGCGCTCGTGGGTCGCTCAAAGCGATTCCCTGTAATTCATAATAAAGTAGCGGTGATTCTGGCTGCCCGCTGGGGCTCAACTTTTCTTTTTTTTGTTTGTTTCTTTCTTTTTTCTTTTTTTTATGAGGTGAGCCTCGCGCCCCCACCTTTTTAGATAGGCTCCTGGAGCCCTAACTTGGTTTACAGGAGGCGGAGCCTCGCCGCCCCCATCCTTTTAGATAGGCCCGGGAGCCCTAACTTGATTTTTATGGTGGCATAGGCCTCGCCCCCATACTTTTTAGGTAGGCCTCGGGAGCCCTAACTCGAATGTTTATGGTGGGGATGAGCCTCACGCCCCCATCCTTTTTAGATAGGCTCCCGGGAGCCCTAACTTGATTTTTTTATGAGGAGGAGGTGAGCCTCGCTACCGCCCCCATACTTTTTAGGTAGGGCTCGGGAGCCCTAACTCGAATGTTTATAGGGGAGGCGAGCCTCGCCACGCCCCCCATCCTTTTTAGATAGGGGGTCGGGAGCCCTAACTTGATTTTTTTTAGGGGGGCGAGCCTCGCTACCGCCCCCCATCCTTTTTAGATAGGGCTCCGGGAGCCCTAACTTGATTTTTATGGTGGAAGAGCCTCGCCCCCCCCATACTTTTTAGGTAGGCTCAGGAGCCCTAACTCGAATGTTTAGGGGAGGCGAGCCTCGCTACGCCCCCCATCCTTTTTAGATAGGGCCAGGAGCCCTAACTTGATTTTTTATGGGGAGGCGAGCCTCGCTGCCCCCCATACTTTTTAGGTAGGGCCCGGGAGCCCTAACTCGAATGTTTAGAGGAGGCTGAGCCTCACGCCCCCATCCTTAGATAGGGCTCCTGGGAGCCCTAACTTGATTTTTGCGAAGGGAGGCGAGCCTCGCTACCGCCCCCCATACTTTTTAGGTAGGGCCCTGGGAGCCCTAACTCAAATGTTTATGAGGTGAAGGCGAGCCTCACCGCCCCATCCTTTTTAGATAGGGCTCGGAGCCCTAACTTGATTTTTTATGGGGAGGCGAGCCTCGCTACCGCCCCCATCCTTAGATAGGGCCCAGAGCCCTAACTTGATTTTTATAGGGAGGCGAGCCTCGCCGCCCCCATACTTTTTTAGGTAGGGCCCGTGAGCTAACTCAAATGTTCATGGTGCGGAGCCTCAAGGCCGCCCCCATCCTTAGATAGGGCTCCTGGGAGCCCTAACTTGATTTTTATAGGAGGCGTGAGCCTCGCCCCCCATATTTTTAGGTAGGGCTCCGGGAGCCCTAACTCAAATGTTGGCGGAGTGGGAGCATGAGCCTGCTACTGCGACCTTGGTTTAGACACTCTGCCTACGGGGCCTTTGTGCACCGGGGCTGGGCCCCGCATGGTGACTTGTTTAGACACTGGACATGGGTCTTCGGTGCAGCTCACAGCACATGGGCACGAGCGGTGACTTAGTTTAGACACTCAGTTCTGTGGCTTTTGTGGCACCGGCATGGACCTCACATGCAGGACTTGCTTTAGACACTCTGGATTCTGGGCTTTGGTGCACCGGGCCATGGGCTCTGAAGTGATTTCTGTTTAGACACTGCCTGCGGGTTTTGTGCACCTGGCTACGGGCCCCGAGTGACTTGTTTAGACACTTCCCCGCATGGGCCTTTGCAGGCACGGGGCCATGGGCCCCGAGTGGGACTTGGTTTAGACACTTAGCAAGTTAGTGTGCAAACGTCATGGGCGCGCTTATATTTACAAGAGCGGTTACAACAAAATGCTTATACATGCTCTGTTAACCGGCATGGGTCTTTCGCCGTGCAAACCCACAGGTTTATGGCTAAGGGTAGAACTTTGAGGGTCTTGATGTTCCTGTGTGACCGAGCTGGTCTCCTGGCTGCTATGGCGCGAGTGCTCGCCTGCGTCACGCCTGCGGACAATATACTGCCTTCCCACTCTGGAGTCAAGCTGCCGAGTGCCGCTTGTTCGTGGGCGCTTGAGGACTAGGGTCGCCAGTGCATGTGGCGCTTCGATCTTCCTATTGTATGCCCCGGTGACCCCTTCGTCAGACTTTGCATGGTTGAGACAATTTGCACTCTGTTTCTCGAGGAGGTCAATGGAGAGCTCCCGCCTCCCCGGTTCCCCTGGCCGGGCTCGATATGAACCCGGGCGAACTCGCCGGCAGTCATGGCCTCATCGCCAAGAAATTTTGAACGGGAGAGAACTCGTGGCTCGGGTTACGGCGTACGCAGGGACTGCTGTGGCTTTCGAACTCTTCGCCACAAGCTCTAGGAAGGCGCACGGGCGCTTTCTTCAACTTCGAGGAGGTTGCCGCTGGTCTGCTCGACCGCCCGTTGTCTTTGGGTGTCCGGATCGAGGCGTAAGCGCACTTTTATGCCCGTTGGTGCGTAATCCGAAAGTGGTCTGAGTCGAACTCGGTTCCGCTGTCGGCGATCGTCTCTGCAGACGCCGCATCAAGCAATGATGTTTTTCCAAGCAAATCACGCCGCCATGGGTGATCTTGGCGACCGTTCGCCCACCCATCTCGAGAAGTACTTATGGCGATTTAACGCGAAACCGGTTCTTCCTGGAGGGTAGGGTCGATGATGTCCAACCCCAACACAACGGCCACACCGGCGAAGGGCTGAAGGGAGCGCCGTTTTAGTTCCGACCGCCCATCGACACTTCGCATCGCTGGACAAGGTCTCAGGCGTTTTAGGGTCAAGCACAAGAGAATTCTTGGTGAAATGTTCGCTACTGTACCGCGAGGTGCTCGGTGAGGCGACTGTGCCTTCATGGATATCTCCGAGAGCGATTGGCCCTTTCGCGGGATACGCAGCCGCGCAGGAAGGGTGCGCAGACGCCTTTGTATAGTGCTCCCGAGATCATGTAGTAGTTCCTTGCTCGGCAAATGGGCGCTGGCTTTGCCCTTCCCGCTTTTCGCCGCGAGGTAGTTGATGATAGCGCTCTCCGGCCTCCGTTTGGCTCCTGCCATCGAGGGCAGCACCAGCGCGCTGTTTTTCCAATTCAGCGTTAGCCTTTGGCTTCTGCATGAGCCACTTATGCTGGCGAGCAACTTATGCTTCACGAGCCCCTTGCATCTCCCGGGCGAGCGGACGGTTTCGGAGTATTGAAAAGACCTCCGCCAGAGGTCCTCACCGGCGCATATCTTTAAGTAGCTTGTCTGGCCGCTTCATTGTTACCCCGGGATCGCTGACGGCGATGCCGAAGTCCTTTGTCGCTTCGCCGCACCGCAGCCTGTAGCGGTTCATCTCGGCATCTTGCCACGTAATGTCTTGTCAAGTGTCCCGCGACTCAGACCCGAGTCGCTTCTTGATGAGGATGCGCTTCGCTCGAGGGCCTTTGCTTTATGGAGACCAAAGAATAAAGGTTTCAGACGAGGCGCTTTGTTCGTGGGCGGGAAGTCGAGGCGGCTGCATGCGGCGCGGCTCGTCCGTCCGGGAAACCAATATGGTGGCTCCCGCTTCGCGGGCGCACTACGACCCATCCGTACATTGTCCATAGCGTTTTATGCTGGGCGGCGCCAGGTTCGTAGGAGTCCATTCCGCAACGGTTCGCGAGGATTATACTTGATGGCCGTTTGCGCGTAAAGAAATATCAAAGGCGCCAGCTCCGCCATTTATTTGCCTATCCGACCGAGGTTTTTATTGCGCAAAGATCGCAAGCGGTAGGATGTCCCGACCGTGATGGGGCGCGCCAGAAGTAATGCCGCAGCCTTTCTCGAGGCCATGAGTAAGGCGAGGCAAGCTCGAGCTCTTGAAGCGGTTTTGCCCCTAGGGCCTCCGATACGAGTATACAGGCGCGATACGCGCTTCCTCGACGAGCACCGGCCGACCGATGAGGGCGCGCGGCGCATGTACAAAGCATAGCTCATCCTCGCCCGGACCGGTGAGGGAAGCCCACTGGGCGAGGTAGGATTTGAGGTCTGGCTTTTCGCACTCGCTGTTCAACGAACGCCCGCGTTCTCGGAGGGTTTCAAGAATGGCGCTTCTTCGCAGAAGTGACAAGAAGCGCATGGCGCAATGCGCCCACACTTTCGTGACTCAGGGCGTTATGCGGGGCTTCATTTCAGATAGCCTCGATTTTCTCCGTTGGCTTCGATTCTCTTCAAACGAGGAAACCAAGGAGCTTTTCCCGCCTTTACGCCGAACGCCAAGACTTTTCCGGTTGAGTTTTTATGCCTCCGCCCGAGGTTGGTGAAAGTTTCAGAGAGGTTCGCGCAGCGCCCCGCGAAGTTTGTTTCTGATGACTATGTCGTCGACGACGCCTAATGCTACGCCCAAGTTGGTTAGCCAAGACCTTCGCGATAGGCGCTTAACGTGGCGCCTGCTGCTCTTCAGTCGGAAGGCATGCGCTTTGTAGCAAAGACGCTCCGAAGGAGTGATGAAGGCGGTTCGGTTGCCCTCCTCCGCCATGTGCACTTGGTGGTAGCCGAGTAGGCGCCGAGGAAGCTCATGAGCTCACAAACCGAGGTAGCATCCACCACCGATCGACAAGGGAAATCGCCCTGGGGCAAGCTTTGTTAAGGCCTGAAGTCAACACACGCGCCATCGCCCGCTCTTTCTTGACAAGGATGTGGTTTGCTAGCCACTGAGTACTTTACTGCTGATTACCCCCTTTATCGCCTTTTTGATCTCCTTTCTTGGCAGCTTGTAAACGGTCTTCACGGCTACCGCAGCCTTTTTGTTTTGGGTATCGCTGCCACGGCGGGCTAGCTTATGCTCGATTATTGTTCTTGCTACATTCGGAAGGTCCTCGGCCCCCGCTACGGCGGCTTCGTTGTTATGAGCACCCGAGGATTGCGCCGCAGCTTCCTCATCAAGGTTCGCCGCCGAGGGCACTGCCTTTCTCCGGTGAGTTGTCTCGCCGAACCCTTCGAGTCGCCCCGTGGTTTAGGTGCCGCGCCCACCACGGCTGGCGGGCAACGTGATCTCGTCTTACTTTACACGGCATGGACGTTGGCCGATAGTACTTAGTTCAATATTTCGGCGAGGTCCGATCTCTCGCACCGCGATTGCTGACGCCACGGGAGAGCTTCATGCACAAGTAATTGGGTGGGTTACCGCTACCGAAGGTGTTGAGCGGGTCGCCGAGGATTGCGCTTGTACCGTAGGTCATTTGAACCACATCAAGGTGACCACCTGGCCTCGGCGCGAAGTCGTCCGCCGAAGGTGACTGCAAGGTTGATATGGCTCAAGGCCGTGACGGGTTCTCCGGCCTTGTGGGGGATGCCCGGTGAAGTCAAGCGTATCACGAGGGATCATCATCTTGTTGAAGGCGCTTATGAAGAGGAGGTCCGCCGAGCTCCTCCGCCGACGAGGACGTGGCTTTACTCAAGTCCGCGATGTTGACGGAGATAACGAGGGGTCTTGGGGGAAATACACGCCGCATCCTCGTGTCCGGCGATATGGGCACCCTGAGTAGCGTATGGCTTGAGGCGGGTATGTTGCCATGTAGGATTTACGCGTATATGCCCGCCTTCGTTTTCGAGGACATGCCGAGCGAGGATCCCCAAGGATCATGTTGATGACCTCCGATGGTGCCTCGCCACCTCCTTCTATGCGGGTCTTGGTTGTATACCGAGTCGATTTTCACGCCTCTTATTGTCGAGTCACCGGCTGATCGCGCGCATGTAATTCATGGCGCTGATGAAAGCGACATTCGCCGGTTGAGCGCGCCTCGGGCCGTGGAGGTCGCAAAATTTCGCAGGTTCGGCGATTGTCGACCGACGATCGGTGTTGCGGCCAGGTTCGCTTCACGCCCCGCTCCACGCCCCTTTGTCTTCCCCATCATTGTGCGACACGCCCACGTGTGGTAGACGCCTCCCGCCTTTTTGCTTGTAGTCATTGCGTTGTCGTGTCCCCGCCGGTGGTGTTGATGCTTCCTTCAGTGGCGTGTTTGGCGCACCATTAGTACCCTCCCGCGCTTATCTTCTTCCGCCGCGCATTCTCCATTTTGTCGAAGAGTTCTCGCACGGGCCCGCCGGTTTATGCGCTTCGAAGCGCCTGTCATGAGGCCGCACGTAGTAGCGCTGATGATGGTCGTTGCTGACGCTTTGCACTCGCACTTGACCTCATAACTTTCTCAAAAATCGCTGAGGGTCTCATTCGGTGCTTGCTTCACGCGTAATGTGTGCCCTGCGCTTTTGGCTCCGTGTAGTTTCTCGAAGTTGTTGAGGAGATCTTGAGCGCTCCCATGCGAGATGGAGCGGAGGTATGGTGAAGAACTGTGTTAGCGCGACGCCCTTGAGCGCGAGGGTGATGCTCTTCGCTGTAGTAGTTTCTCCGGCCGCCTCGATGGTCATCTCAGACACCGGAGGAATTGCGAGGATCCGAGTTCTCAAAAGGGCGCGACCTCCCAGATCTTGAACCCCGGTACATTCGCCGCCTACTGGCTCAATGGAGTTGTCGCCGGAGCACCGTGGCTGGGTCTGAAAGCGTTTCCGCCTGCTCATGGCATTTGCCTGAGCGGGCTGGCGGGCGCGGTGGTCGCGGTGGCGCGCCTCCGCCTGCTTCACTGGAGTTGCCGGGCGGGCTCCCACGAGGTTGTCTCGGCGGCTGCCAGGCCAAGGTCCGCCACTTCCCGCATGAGGGCCACCACCGGCTGAGCAGCTGCCTCATATGATCTCGGGCGCCTCGCCGAGTTGTTTGCTTCCTCCGGCTTGGGCGGTGGCCGCCACAGCTCGCGCCTGGCTCTTGGCTCGCGCAAGCTCTCATGGTGTTACCGGTGCGGCCGCCATGGCCGCTTCTCGATGTCGAGGTCTCGGTCCGCCTCGTCTGGGGGCCATCCTTGGTTTAGTGCATGCAAGGCTTACCCCGCCGATCCCCACGGACGGCGCCAACTGCCGAAGGAAAGACTAGACAAGAATAAAGGGACCTCCTGCATCTCGAGAGGGTCCTCGTGATAAGGACTTTGCAAACCAAAGGACTTGTATTGCGACCTTCCTTTCTTTTGTTTCCAAAGCCCCCTATCTATGGGAGAGTGGCTATTTATAGCCTTTTTACAAGCACACCTAGGATTACAGCGCCCCCTCTCACAGGCCCTATGCCGGTAGGGGCCGCAGGACTTTTCTAGCCCTAGACCTAGCTCCCGACGCAGTGGTAGACTGCACTGGGCCCGGTCCACCTTGTTGGTGCATCCGGGTCCAGGCACAGCAGTGCCTTCTCCTGCTCCTGTCTCGGCTCCTCCAGTTCTTAGACTACACCTTCGAGCCCTCCCGAAGTCTCCAAGCGCCCGGTTGCTTGGACCGTCTAGATGTTCGCCTTCTGAGCCTCCGGTAGCCTTCTTGAGTCCTTCTGTAGGCCTCTGAGTCCTTCGTAGCCTTCGGAGTCCTTCTGTAACCTTCTGAAGCCGGCTTCTGTAGCCTTCGTCAAAGGGCGCTGGCCTGTCAGTCGAGGGTGCCACAGCCAGCCTCACGACAGCCACAATCTAGCATGCCTTTGTGCTTTGTTAACCAATCCATACCAAGGATGACGCCTAAGGTTTAGGTGTTCTAAGACAATGAGGTTGGTCAAACTCAACCCCAACTATGAGTAATTTAGCTCCTAAACACCCAACTTTAGAACTTAACTCACCTGCATTTTATCATTTGAATCCGAACTAACAGAGTATGCTTAAGACGATAACTTCCATGTTGTTCTTGGTTGCAAAACATCCAAAACAAACGAATGCGAAGCTCGTAATCAAACAAACCGATGTGCAGTAATCGAAGTTAACCGTAAACTTGCCCAAGACGACGCCGAGTGGTTCTCGGTCCTTCCGTGAGTGACGGATTGACACGCCTCGACCATAGATCGCAGCGCCTCCTCGGATTGACCGACAACTTGATGGGTAGCGAGAGAACCTTCTCATGATTGCTGCCGTGATTAGGTGATCGCAGATTCCTTTCGATGACATGAAGCCAATCATCAACTTCTACCGTGAGACATTCCCGAGAAAGTTGAGGATAGGTCCTCATGAACTCGCCACTTTGACGGGTCCTCGGCGACTATGGTTGACCGGTGGTCGCGTTGTTGTTGTTATTGTTATGATTGTTGTTCATATTTTGCATCCGGTTCATCATTGTGTACATCATCTGCGTTTGAGCTACCATGAATGCTCTAAAATTCTGCAAATCAACTGGAGGTGCTTATTGCGGCGAACGAATCTCCTCATGTGGGTGTCTACTCATTCTCTTCTGACCTAGGGGTATCGGATCCACTAGCAAGTAGCAAAGAAGGTGATGAGTTTGAACCATCTCGTGAAAGCTCTATGGGTTAGATAAGGTAGCAAGCACAAGATAAGTTAAGAACTAATCGAGGGTAGATTAAACCCAACAAACACGTATTTCAAAAATCAACTGAAATACTTATATTAATAGGGGTCTTACCATGGTCAAACAAATGTCTAAAGGCCTTACAACAAATTATACTCGCACACAAGAAAACAAACGCAAACCTAACACACAAACTACCTCCCTAAAGGGCAACACTCCTAATCTTAAACTCGATGCTCAACACACCGAGCCTCGATCGACTTAACCTAATCCTCGAGTGAACATAGTCGATGAGAAAACCTCCACCACGACGGTGCTCCCACCGTCAGACTCGAATCGCGTGAGCATCCTTGCAAATGGTCTTAGCGCCCGAGATCGTGCAGAGGAATAGGCCCTCGTCCCGTGCACAACCGCTCTCCTGCTTCTGCTCGGGCTCATCGCTTCTTCCGGGCCTTCTTTCGATCTTCCACTTCAGGTCTTCCTCGCCGTGGTCCTCTCGTGTTTTGCCGGTCGAGAGAGCTTTTCTAGTGTGGTGACCTTTCTTCCGCCATCAGAGTCTCGAGACGCACTCCAACTCGCGGGCGCCAACTTTAGGATTCCTCCCGAGTAGCAACAAACCGGGCAAGATGCACCACTTGGCGCTGCGCTATGCTCCATCTATGGACCGGGTATCGCGGCAGAAGGTCCATCTGCGGAGGCACGGGATGATAGCGAAGATTGTGTCCTAAAGCTCACGTGGTGCGTATGTTGCAGATCCTCAAGATAGCAAGGTGTGAGGACTCTGGATTCCTTCTAAAAGATCATCCTCCCAACAGAGATATTCAGAAGACGATTTACTAGCTTGTGTCCTTCCGAGCATAGATGGTTAAACCGACAAAGCACTCCATGGCTTTGGCCGCTCACCACCCGCCTAATCGGTTTCCTTGTATACTGGCTATAATCCTCACAAGACGAAAAAATAGAATAAACGAGTAATTTGAATAACAAATAACTATTGTAACCTTATGGTCGAGTTTACATTTATTAGTTTCGCAAGGTCGGGCAATAATTAAATAAGCAAATGAATAAATAAATTTTAGCGTAAACCCATCGATTCACCACAGTAACCGATCGATCAAGACCTAGCGATTAGCACCTTCAGAGAACTCCTCAAAAGCGAGCTAAAACTCCTCCACTTCGTTGATTGATTATAACAAGCATAAGTACACAATCGTACTCACAAGTCATACCACATAATGCAATGTATATATGATGGCTTATTCCAAAGGAATGGTTTCGTGGTTCTTTTGCGTAAATGCATCATTTGCAATTGAATATGAATAATAGGTTAAAACATAACTTAAAACAAATAAACAATATTAATTTAACAATTGTTTTCACAAAGAACACAAAGCCTAAACAAATTATTCACACATCCATATGACTTAGATCACACAACTCCCTTCCCAAGTATTTTATGAAAAACTACTCCGTGGTGAAATCCCTAGGCATGTCCATGATCATCAAGGATGCGCTATTCAATAGATTGATTAACACTCTACGAGGTTGTACACTTTACCCACATGATATAACTAATGTAGCTAGCACTAATCATAAAAAACATTTTAGAAACTTCATGTCAAACATTGACACTCCCGATGTGTTTACCGATTTCGACGACACTAACGCCCACACAAGAATTAGCCCGTCTGCCGCACATCGTTAGACCTAAAGACGGGCGAATCGCTTCATGAATGTGCATCGCCACGAGGCGTAAACACACCTCCACCCTCGGCATGAGCTTAACCTACTACCCGAGTAGTCAATGTCGAGACTCCATAACTTACTAAATTAGGTGCTGGCTCATACCAAGTATGTGGTTGTACAGCCATTGGGCTCGGCTCACTAATGGCGACAAAGTTAAATCCTTAATTGACCAAGGCAAGACTTCTAATTTCTAACTAAGTAACCATAATTCATATATCCCAAGCACGTGAGAGCTCCACCATATCACGTAGTTTCCACCACTTGCCTTAGTCTAAATTTTTCTCACCTTGTTGGTTATGCAACACATGCCATCAACGAGTAATAGCACATACTTTATCACAAAGTTCTATAGTCACTTAGTCAAATTTATATCTCCGAACTCACATGAAATGATGACTCGTTACATGGCTAAACAATCTACTTGTATCTAACCAACCCATGTTGGTACTATGATAATACCAACTAAATAATAACCAATCTAGGGTGACAAAAGATCATGACATAACAATAAACAAGGTAGATATAAACAATTTGGATTAATAACTAATACCCAAAAGCATTTAAATAAATACTTGAAGTAGAATGCAGTAATTTGAATCAAAGTAATTTTAGAAAACTAAGTTCAACATGATCAAAGGTACAACTTGCCTTGGAATAGATCTTGGTACTGGTCTTAGTCTTGGTGAACTCCTTTAAAAAAAAATTCTCCGAAGTATCAAAGTCTACTCGTAAACAAAGTAAATAAATAAATAACAGAGAGAAAACAAACACCAAAAATTAAATAAAAATCTCAGTAAAATAGAGCTCGAATTTAGATGAATTTAGAAATTTGAATGGACTCAATCGAAGTTCGGATGAAGATATGGATTTTGGAAGATCTGAACCTAAAGAATTAATCAAAAAGGAATTTATGGAATTTCTCGATTTATTTTTCTACTAAAAATCAGATTATGACGCAAGCTAATGTCGCCAAGCGATTTTAGCCAAAAGAAAAATAAAATAGAAAATCCTTCCATCCGGCGGACCCACATGTCATTGAGATGGCTCACGGTGAACCGGATCCACCGAGCTTTGGATCTGGGGTGGGTGAATCTGACACGGTGCATGACGCGATCACGACTTGGCACATGTAGGCGCTACACATGTGCACAGATGTCGATGTGTCTACTTAGGTGGACCGCCATGTCAACAAACAATGGCGAGGGTTCTCCGGTTCCGATGGTCTACGGTGAAGCAGCAATGATTCATCTAAAGTGAGTGGTACCCGGAGTAGGGGCTGCTTAACTCGCTTTGCACTCACAGCGTAAAAGGTCAACCGAGCAAAATACGGGCAATGAGGTCGGGTTGGCGAGCTAGGGCTACGGGCTCATCGGATTTGCTTCGGTGATGCTCCCGCGAACCAAGACTGTGACAGGCGTAAGCGAGTCTCGGCGATGTCAACGGCGGCGACGATGGAGCTCGAGCAAAGATCGACGGTGGAGCAATGGCTCTTGAGCTCAGAATCAAGAATGGCAATCTCTTCTTCGAGTTCTCCGCGACTGGGTTATGCGCTGGTTTTGGCGGCTAGGGTTGAGGTGCAGAGCTCAAGGACTACCCTCTCTTTATACCGCAAGTATGCCTGAGAGTCCAGGCACAACTGGCACAAACGGCCAAAATTCCAATGCAATGCATGAAACCAATAATGAAACCAATTCCAACGCGATTCGGAGACGATGCACATGATTTGGTAGGGTCCGCTTGTCACGGCCGCGCTTATGAAGTCCACGCGTCAGACGACACTCATGAGGCCGCTGAGAGGACGCGACTACGGATACGCCGAGAGAGAGAGAGAGAGAGAGAGAGAGAGAGAGAGAGACTCGACCATTACTTATGAATAGTAAAACCGACCTAATCTCATGTTCGCAAATTAATCTACTAGATTAATCTAATAGCAAACTAGGGATTGAAAAGATGGAATCGACGACATACCGATTCGCCGTAGGAGAGATTCGCTGATAACGTGTTAAATAACGTAGTTATCTCAGTGGAGACAATTAACCAATCACCAAACAATAGACAATCGACAGAGATACACAGATGGAAACACAATATTGATGAACCTCTTTATTCATTGATCAACTCTTTTGTGCACATAAAGATCCTATTTATACACTGAAATGAAATCCCATCAGAAATAGTTTTGGTATTATGTCTAACAACTCCTAGTCAGGTTTCGTAACAAAAATAACCGGATGGCAAATGCAAATGGAAATGGCAGGTGGCAGCACCGTGAATGGCACCAATCCTCGCAAACTCACCCCGAAACAGCGCGAGTCCACGTGTGCGTGCTGCTGCGCGCACCCCTGACCCCATCGAGCGGCGCGGCCCGGCGAACCAACCATCCCCGCGGCCTTAACCCCGCGCAGCGTTGCCAGCCTCGTCAAATACTCTCCCCACCCGCCACCTCGCTCTCCTGACCGAGCAGCTCCGCTCACATCACCACACCAGACCACCGCCCAAAAAAGTTGCCGAAAAACGGAGAAAACCTGTGAGAACTCCCCTGCCGCGGCCGCGCCACGGACGGACGCACGGAGAGACGTACGTACCGGTATACCGGAGATCGATGGCGTCCGAGCTGATCTTCCGCGGCCACGAGGAGTCCCTGCCCACGGGCGCGCCCGGCTACACGCCCAAGCCCGACAAGCAGCTCGCGCGCCTGCTCCGCTACCTCCTCGCCGAGCAGCGCCTCCTCTTCACCGTCCTCGGCATGGCCGTCGCCTCCGCCGTCTTCCTCCTCGCCCCTCGACCACCCCCTCCTCTTCCTCGTACAACCCGGCCGCCTCCACCTCGGCGGCCCAGCCGCGGTGGGGCTGCGCGGCACCAGTACGCCTACTCGGCGGCGCGCGCGGGGCTGACCAGGAGAGGCGAGGCGGCGCGGCTGCCGCTGGGCGTGCGGCGGAGGGGCGCCTCCGCGTGGTGGTGACGGGCGGAGCCGGGTTCGTGGGCAGCCACCTGGTGGACCGTCTGCTGGAGCGCGGCGATAGCGTGATCGTGGTGGACAACTTCTTCACGGGCGCAAGGAGAACGTGGCGCACCACGCCGGGAACCCGCGGTTCGAGGTGATCCGGCACGACGTCGTGGAGCCGATCCTGCTGGAGGTGGACCAGATCTACCACCTTGCCTGCCCGGCGTCCCCCGTGCACTACAAGCACAACCCCGTGAAGACCATCAAGACCAACGTGATGGGCACGCTCAACATGCTCGGCCTCGCCAAGCGCGTCGGCGCGCGCTTCCTCCTCACCAGCACCAGCGAGGTCTACGGCGACCCGCTGCAGCACCCCCAGGTCGAGACCTACTGGGGAAACGTCAACCCCATCGGTAATCGATTTCTTTGCAGCTTACGGTTCAATCTCCTTCGATCTGCGGCCTGCATGCGCCTATTTTGGTGTGTATGATCCAATGATGGATGATGTGCATATGCAGGTGTTAGGAGCTGCTACGACGAAGGCAAGCGCACGGCGGAGACGCTGACGATGGACTACCACCGCGGCGCCAATCTCGAGGTTCGTATACGTGCGTACACTGATACACCTGATGATGAACGAACGATTCGTGGATGGCTCAATCGGTTGCGTTTTGTGGGGTTGTACGTGGATGGCAGTTGACAAATGCGCTGCATGCAGGTGCGGATTGCTCGAATCTTCAACACGTACGGGCCGCGCATGTGCATCGACGACGGCCGGGTCGTCAGCAACTTTGTCGCGCAGGTAAACTCGACCACCTCTGCATGACGTAGTACAGGGCTAGCTACATGCAAGCATGCAACCAAACAATTTCTCAAAGTTGATAAGGACTAAGGGTGCTTGTGAAAATAACAGTGATTTAGTGACTGATGTGGATGGATGCAGGCACTGAGGAAGGAGCCCTTGACGGTGTACGGCGACGGCAAGCAAACCAGGAGCTTCCAGTACGTGTCCGATCTGGTA
The DNA here is from genome assembly GCA_036346405.1 of Phyllostachys edulis. Lineage (NCBI taxonomy): Eukaryota > Viridiplantae > Streptophyta > Magnoliopsida > Poales > Poaceae > Phyllostachys > Phyllostachys edulis. The sequence continues at coordinate 303,674 of JAYEVD010000387.1, read as the reverse complement.
ATACCCGATCGCGATCTTTGACCTCTCAGACACACCCAAGTAGTACTACCATAGGCTCGGCTGCTCGGGGTTTCTTTTAGTTCGTTTCCTCGCTGACAAGTGACAAGTTAATGTTACTGCACGTGATCGATCGATATATGTCTCACCATCCCCTTAAATGCATACTCCTGGGTCCTGGCAACTTACATTGCCACCATGCATGCTTCACCGTGTGAGAGAGAGAGAGAGCCAGGTGTGCGTGCCATGCTCCGAACGGCACGGCACACCGCTACCAATTAAGTACCGACAGATCGTTCTCTTCAATCAGAATCACGGCCCGACGTGTCCACGAAGGCGTGCGGCGGAACGCCGATTGACGCTGACTTAGCAAGCGACTCCATTACTCTATCGTACGTAATCGAGAAACAATTTCTCCTCCATCCAAAACTATAAAATCATATACCAGTACTTGGAGATATTAGAGATAATAACCAAAAAATAACCTATATGTCTCCTCGGACCATGTGCAAGACGAAACCTGCTCTGTATTTTTTTGAGTTTACTGCTAAAACTGGATGAAATTAAGCGATTCTGGTGTGACGGATGGATTTGCATTGAAGGTGGAGGGGCTGATGAAGCTGATGGAGGGGGAGCACGTGGGGCCGTTCAACCTGGGGAACCCGGGGAGTTCACGATGCTGGAGCTGGCCAAGGTGGTGCAGGACACCATCGACAAGGGCGCGCGCATCGAGTTCCGCCCAACACCGCCGACGACCCGCACAGGCGCAAGCCGGACATCGCCCGCGCCGAGGAGCTGCTCGGCTGGAAGCCCAAGGTGCCCTCCGCAAGGGCCTCCGCTCATGGTCCACGACTTCCGCACGCGCATCTTGGGCGACCAAAACCCAACTGATCATGGTCGTGGATCTTATACTGCTCTACTAGGACGCTATTACGATCGACCGGCCGACCGATCAGTCGATAAGAATTCAGGTTTTTTCTTTTTTTCGAGAATAGGAGAAGCATGCAATGCAATGCAAGGGTCGAGTTACTTCTAGACGAAAGCAAAAGGTCTAGCGCATGTGTTGGCTTAAATTGTGTGGATGTGTTGGTTAGCGACTGCATAATTTTGTAATTGCTGCTGGAAGTCAGCAATGCACGGAAGTAGCAGTACATGTATAGGCGTAGCGGCAGTTCAAGGCTTGGGAGATGAGCAGTACTGTTTTTTTTTCTTTCGGGTTTTGCTAAACAAACGTTCGTCTATTTTTTTATCAAAATAGTTGAATTTTTATCCGTCCGATATGCTTTAAGATTTGCACTTCTTCTCATCGATGGATTGAATCCGAATTTATTATAGTTTCTTCTTCGTAACATAGCGGTTCACCACATTACCGTATTTTGTTGGTATATAATTTTATTTTATTTTTGTCTTTGTTTTTGCTCAATCTCTCAAGTATATGTTAGATTTTGAATCATGTGATGGAAATATGAGTTATTAAGACTTTCAAGAATAATTACAGTGACAAAAAAATTACATAAACAAATTACTATAATTTATATATAATGAAATTGTAAATAAACTAAATTTTGACTGCTTTAATGAGAAAACAATCAAATTGTAGAACTTTTTATTAATTAATCTTATTTTGAATTTTATTTTAAAGTTAACCTCGACGACTTTATTTCCACTCGATCGACCTCTTTGGTCACGCTTACGTAATGGTGGCGTGACCAAACAATATTGTCACGCGTAATAAGTCCCCAAAATAGCACTTTTGTCACGCCATCGCTAGTGGCGGACAAGAGTTTGACTAGAAATAGACCGGCGTGTGATGCTTTTATTTTATCACGCTACGAGTGATGGCGTGACCAAAGGGTCAATTGAAAATATAGTAGCGCCAAAGGTTAACTTTAATAAAATTCAAAAAAGTTAATTAATAATAAAAAATCAATCTTGTATGGACAGCATTTTTTTTGTGACCGGAATTTGTCGAATCGGTGTTCAGTGTTTCTCCACATAATGTATGCTATTCGCAACAATTGAGGGTGCCGCAGACGCCTACATGTAACGTTGTTTAAATCAGCCAATTTCTAAACTCTCCTTCACGAGCCATAATGTGTGCTAAATGCACGCACCTTTTCGTGCTAAATACTAGTCACAGACGCATTTGTTCGACATCCTCCTCTTCTTTTCGCAACGAAGAAGAAAAAACCCTGAAGGTTGGATGTTGCTAGAATTGGATCTTCACCACGGATGAAAAATGACCGAATGACAAGATTCGAATTGGGCCCGACGAGGATATAATAATTTCATTTTATCTTTTATCTATAACTCTAACCAAGTAAATATGATGTCATATGGTCCCCGAGTATACCCTTTAAATGTTATAAAGGAAGAGCCTATTGGATGGTCGTGAAGTTCTTCTACGACCACCCCCATAGTCGTAAGTTATGCTACGACTACCCCATAGTCGTAAGTCTTACACGACTACCTTATAGTCAGAGGTTCTTCTACGACTAGGTCACTATGACCATTTTATGATCAATTAAACCTCTGCACATAAGTAGGCCCAATTGATTAAGGGATTCAAACAATATCATCATCACGTTTCGCCATCGCCAAGTAATAGCACGTAATGCTCCATTATCTCGGTATATAGTGTTAAGCGATGCGGAGGTTAAGCATACGCCGGTGATTACTACCAACGTGCGCCTAAGCATGTGATGAGGCGCCGCTTCACTGGAGAAACCGCCGCCTTCACGCACTATATAAAGGCGGAATCAGAGAGGAATGGGGCCATCGTAAATACAAGCACTATCATTCTGTAATAGTCTGCGTTTCCTCGATTGTTCGTAATACACTCAATACCATACACACAGAGTAGGGTTATTATTCTCTCCGAGAAGGCCTCGAACTCAGATAAAATCCTCGGTCAATCTCTCAAGCGTGATTTCATTCTAGGAGACCCCTTAATCAAACAATCTTTACGTAAGTTCGGTTCTAAAACACGCTAGGTTGGGCCGAACTGCGGGGATCTTCCTAATCTCTTGTCAACATACTGCTTTCCAAATCTCATGCACTCATGGCAGAGAATGGAACGAGGAGAACCGGTTCGACTTGGCAGACACGCAGACGCCGACATGGATGCCGCTTGATTCGACACGAGCCGCGAGCGATGACTCATCCGATGGTATGCTCGCCTCCCGGTGATCTTCCCAGATCCGGAGGAGACAATGTCCGATGGAGTTGAGGAGGATCCATATCCCCACAACAAGACGCTCCAAGAGAGGAGTCTACCCTCTCAAAGGACAAGGGTCAATTTGACTAGAACTACACCCAAGTGGACTCACAACACGACGAGAGTTTTACTCGGTGTCCGAGTCCCCTAAGGCGGCCGACTTGGTGAGGCAAGTTCGAAGCCACAATTCCAGGACTTCACCAAAGATCATCTGGTGATTCTCTCTCCTGATGACGCCAGAGAGAACGGGATCAAGCATGCTTTTCTACAATTCGCCATCGCCTCTCCGCAGATCACGCCCGCGCTAACTGAGACAAGTTATAACCCTGACTTCTACCACCGAGGGCATTACTCCAAGTCGCCAGATGGTGTCTCGACGACTCTCAAGCGGGAGGCCTCGAGCGCAAGTGAGAATAATCAACGGAGGTCTTCGCCCTTCCTCAAATCAAGGTCACTCTCCTAGAGACCGAATCGAGACCCTCCTGAAGATCACGATTGCGCCTCATGGCAAAGGGCAGTAAGAACACCACCGATGGCGGACACTACCAACACCTTCATGAACGCGCTAAGGAAATCCTCGACATACTCGACTTCATTGAGGCGCCTCAAGAGTCTCCGAGGAAGATCTTGAAGCTACTCGATGAAGGAAGATTGCGCTCGTAAGAGTTTACTCCGGCGCATCCAATATCGGTCGAGGAAGCTCAAGAACTCCAAAGACATCGCTGATTTGCTCGAGAATCCAACTCGAGAGCTCGCTTCAGCGCCGGGAAGGGCCGGTACGACCTCTTCGTTGAAGAGATCGCACAAAGGCTTCGCCCACGGCTCACGGCGGAAAAGCCGAAGCACCTCGCCGCAAGATCATTCAGAAATCGTCAGTAATACGACTTTCATTTCACTACCACGATCGATCATATCACCACAAAGGAATCGATTTAAAAAGAAGTCACATCGATCTCCTACTCAGAGAAATATTTTTCGAACGACTAATGATCAACAAACCCATCGGAGAGGTGATCGCTCACCATACCGACATAGGTGTCTCGCGAATAACAGATGAACTACGAGGAGTATTCCTCAGAGGACCGAGACCTATTATAGGTCAGTCAACCTATTATCGGGTATCGCCGTACACGACCACTAACCGATGATATCAACCCTTCTTTCCCGCAAGGAGGCGCCAAGAAGTTCATTATCGATGTCGGCATTCTCGCCCGATCTTCGAAAGCGAAAGGCCATAATACCTCGCTGACCCAAAAACATGGAGAAATTTGATGGATTCCAAAATCCTATCGAATTTCTTCAAATCTACAACAATGAAGTCCGAAGCGCAGGAGGAGGAGAACATGTGATGGCAAATTACCTTCCAACTGCTCGAGCGTCCGCCGATCGTGGTTATTGAACCAACCACTCGAGTCAATTCATTCTGACAACACCTCTCGCGATCTTCTATCGCAAACTTTCAGGCACTTACAATCGCTCGAAGGAGGACGACTGCACCGGATGAGATAGAACGACAACGAGACCTTGCGCCAATTCATCAAGCGCTTTAGTCGTTCATTCAATTCCGAAGTTTCGATTCATCGCCATCGTGGCTTTCAAGCAACGAGTCCGTAGTAGAAGGATAATAAGATATTGCTTTAAATCCGCTTCGCTACCACCATCGAACTCTTTGAGATGGTCGATCGACACGCGAATCGCCTCGGAATACGAGGCGGTCGAGTGGAACAACACAATCGATCAAGAAAACAATACCTCTCGAGAGCCGTGATATTGGTAAGAAGAAAGATAAGAAAGCAAAAAGTCCAAGAACAAGGCGAAGGGTCAAAACTCTAAGTCAGCCCAAGGAGGTCTTGGGTCGGAATGATAAAGAGCCACGCCTCTGTTACATTCGACCGAGGCAAAGGTAAGCGCCGATCGAAAAAATGATAAGCCTAGATGGTGTCCTTTCCATAAAGGAGGGCATGACCATCGCAGAATCGCCAGATCTTTCAACGAAAAGCTTGAAGACTACTACAACAAGAAGGACCGCTTTACTCTTGAGCGGTGTAGGGCAAACGAGTGGTCATAAGACTTCAGATGACGAGGAGGAGATGCTGCCTGTGCCCAGATCCAAACACCGCCGAAAGCACATCTACGGAGGATCATCAAGATATGAATCAAAGCGACAAATTTTAAAGTCACGAACGAGAGGTAAACTCCATAGATCCTCCTCTTGTCAATAAATTCGAAGCAAGTCGAAGTCACCATCTCCTTTGAGAAGAGTGACTATCTCGATTCTTCGACTAACCGACCAGGTCGGTATCCGATCGTGGTCGAACCTGTTGGAAATATGCCCTAGAGGCAATCATAGAGATGATTATATTTCATTATGTTCATGACATTGGATAATGTGTTATCTTGTTCTTAGAATAATATTGTTAATATTTATTATCAAGTATGTGACTTGGTTGTGAAACTCTATATTTCTGCGATAATTATTCTTACACGATCCCTGGTCATAAACATATGAGGACACATATGAATAGACTAGCATATGTATTGGTTGATGACTATGTTTCACAAGTCATAGATATGGAGATATCAAACCAATAATATGGACACATGTTAGAGAACATGATGTTGATAAGACCCACATTGAGACACTATTGAGATTGTTATGAATCTATGTGTCATTAGTTGGTCTCAAGCAATGATGATGTATAATCCTTAGACCTGAGATCAAGATGGTTTTACATGTGTAAGAGCACTCTTAGGGGTTGCCAAACGCTACATCAGAATCGGGTAGTTATAAAGGTAGCTTTGTATGCTCAAACATGGAGAGGAATGTGACTGGTTGACCTGGTCGGATATGGGATTTGCCCTCCTAACATAACAGAGAGATGTCTCTCGGCCCTCACAGATCGGATAAAGAAAGTGCATGGCCATGCCACTAGTAGTCAAGTGTTCACCACGAAGTTATCGACACTCGATCGAGAAAGTATTGAATACCCATGGATGACACAACATCTCACCGGAGTTCAACCCGCATCGTGAGGCAAAGGAGTATACACGAGTAGGTCACTTAGTTCGGAATAGCGATGATCGATCAGACATGTATACGATACAACCTCGTCAGATCGATCGTCGAACGTAAGTCACAGCGAACCCACCATCAACAATTGTCGAGTCAATCGAGTTTTAGTTGATGGTGGCAGCTCGTTAAATATTTTATTTACGAGTGCCTTGGACGAAATGCAAGTACCGTGATTAAGGTAAGACCGATGCGATACTCTTTCCATGGAATCGCACGGATCTTCGATTAAACCAATTGGTCAAGTTTCTCTTCCTTTAACATTTGGTTCACCAAGTAATTTCGAGACGAGAAAATCTCCTTTGATGTGGTCGATTTCGATACGGCATATAACGCCATACTCGGACGACCAACTTTGGCAAAATTCTTAATGGCTACTCATTATGGATATCAATGTATTAAGATGCCAGGTCCCAGAGGAGTAATCACAATTCACTGTGACAAGAAGATGGCGCATACCTGCGACCGTCGATCCCTCGAGATGGTTGGACAAATACCAGCTCGAGAAGAAAGTCAGCCTTCGACTAGTAAGTCGAAGCCTAAAGCTGCACCGAAGCCGAACGACAAGGTCAAAGAGGTTCCTTTGGAAGCAGGGGAGCCCTCGAAGACTGTTCGCGTTGGGGAAACTTTCGACCCCAAATAGGAAGACGCCCTCATCACCTTCCTCCGAGCTAACACAGATGTCTTCGCGTGGCAAGCATCCGACATGCCCGGAGTCCCTAGGGAGGTGATCGAGCATAGGCTAGCTTTTACTACCGACAAAGTACCGTAAAACAAAAATTACGAGATTTGCCCCGATCGGCGAGATGCTATTAAATCAAAATTGGATAAGCTACTTAAAGCGGGCTTTATAAGAGAGGTCAACCACCCAGAGTGGTTGGCTAATCTGTAATGGTTAGAAAGTCAAGCGGCAAATGGCGATATGTCGCGAGACTTCTTGATCTTAATAAAGCTTGTCCAAAAGATGATTTTCCTTTACCTCGTGACGATCGGTTGGTTGATTCTACTGCGAGTTGTGAAATGTTAAGTTTTTAGATGCATATTCGGATACCACCAGATCAATATGTGTCTAGACGATGAAGAAAAGACTGCATTTATTACACCATTTGGTATATTTTGCTATGTCAAAATGCCATTTGGTCTAAAAAATGTCGGCGCTTCTTTTCAACGCTTGATGCAAGCAACTTTTTCATCTCAATTAGGCTGAAATCTAGAAGCCTATGTTGATGATCTAGTTGTTAAAAGCATCAAGAGACTTAATCATATTCTGACCTGCAAGAAACATTCGACAATCTCAGAAAACATCGCTTAAAACTCAATCCTGAGAAGTGTGTGTTCGGAATCTCTTCAGGAAAATTGCTTGGATTCCTAGTATCTATACGAGGAATCGAAGCAAATCCTAAAAGATCAAGGCTATTCTCCAAATCGCGCTCCGACCACAAGGAAAGAAGTCCGTAAACTCACGGGGTGCATGGCGGCTTTAAGTCGTTTCATCGCATGCGACTAGGAGAAAAGGGACTACCTTTCTTTAAACTTCTAGGAAACACGAAGGTTTTGAGTGGTCAAAAGAGGCAAACGCTGCCTTTGAGGATGCAAGAGGTACCTTCACGAGTGCTCCTATTCGTCTCTCCAAGACCGCATTTAAAACACTCTTAATTTACCTAGGCGCCACGCCCGCAGGCAAGGAGCGCGAGATTAGTCGTGGAACGTGAAAACGCATAACGACCAGCTTTACTACGTGAGTAAAGTTTTACACGGCCTAAGGAGTTACCCTCAGTCCAAAAGCTTCTATATGCCCTCCTCATGTCTTCGAGGCTGCATGGCATTATTTTCAGCGCACAAACTAGTTGTGCTTGCCCGAGTTTCCTTTAGAGCGATCCTCCACAATAGGGAAACAGCGGGACGCATGGCAAAATGGTCAGTCGAACTTGGGGAGTTCGACATCCATTTCGTGTCCCGAACGGCCGTTAAATCCCAGATCTTGGCAGACTTTGTCGCCGAATGGACAAATCCTGAACCTGTTCAGGATCCCCAGTACGATTCCCACAACCATGGGATTTATGTACTTTGACGGGTCGCTTACTTTAAGTGGCTCGAAATTTGGGTGGTCTGGTATCTCCTACCGGAGAGACCTTAAAGTATGCCATACAATTAAACTTTCAGGCCACTAACAACGTGGCAGAATACGAAGGTTTGCTAGCTGGCATACGAGCAGCGAAAGCGCTCTCGATTCGCCGACTACTCGTGAGAGGAGACTCTCAACTAGTCATGAATCAAGTCGGAAAAGAGTACCAGTGCTCTAATCCGATAATGTCTTGGTACTTATCGGAAGTGCGTAAGCTAGAAAAGCATTTTTTAGGTTTCGAGGCACAATTTATCCCCCGAAAGGATAATTTCCTCATGATCGACTTGCTCGAATAGCTTCTTCCCGACCGGTACCAAAGGGAGTCTTCTTGGAACCACTCGAAGCCGCCACCTGTCGATGAACCGAGACACCTCCTATTGAGACGGCCTCTCTAGAATACGAGGATACATGGATGACGCCTATCTATGAGTATCTTCAGAAGGGTTCAGTACCCGAAGACGATCTCGAGGCAGATCGTTTATCCCGAAAAGCCAAAATGTATACTTTGGTTGAAGAAGTCCTCTATAAACGAGGTACTCAAGGGGTGCTTATGCGATGCATTTCGCAGAGCGAAGGATTAACACTCCTTCACGACATACATGATGGCATCTCGTGGAAATCATGCTTCCTGAGCAACGCTGGCTCAGTAAAGCTTTTCGACAAGGTTTTCTTGCCAATGACCCTTTATGATGCTAAAGAATTGGTTAAAAGTGTGTCCAAGTGCGGTTTCATAGCAGCAAATACACCAACCAAATTCGGGCATTACAAACAATACCTCTATCTTGGCCTTTTGTGACTGGGGTCTCGATATCCTAGGACCGTTCCTCAAAGCTCCGGAGGTTTCGAGTTCCTTTTGTGGCTATTGATACGCTCACAAAATGGATTGAAGCCAACACATGGATCGATAACAACTAAGCGGCAAAACGGTTTATGATGAGATGCGTAATTACTCGATTTGGAGTACCGAGTCGAATAATTACAGATAATGGTAAGCAATTTTCGAGCACAAAATTTCAAGAATTTTACGACGAGTTGGGTACCAAGTTGTGTTATGTTCAGAGCCCATCCCCAAAGTAATGGGGCAATCGAACGTGCAAGCGGCCAAATAATGAGAGGAATTAAGACTCTAGTCTTCAACCAGCTCATCAAGCGCCGGGGCTTGGGTACAAGAGTTACCCTCCGTATTATAGGCGGTTAAATGCGACTACCAATCGAGCTACACAGTGAAACACCATTTTTCTAGTCTTCGAGTGAAGCCATGCTTCCTCGGAACTAAAGATAAGGTCAACACGAGTGAAACTTTCAAAGACTCCAACCAGGAACAACTTCGAGCGAGATGATATTAATCTACTTGAGGAAAGGAGAAACCGGACCTTAACTGCTCAAATAGCCTACCAACAAGCCCTCTGCGCAGATACTACGATCGTAAGGTCCAACCTCGCACCTTGTCAGAGGTGACTTGGTATTGAGGCTCTGCCAATCCAAGTCTAATCGGAACAAACTTTCTCCTAAGTGGGAAGGTCCTTACACAGTGGTCAAAGTTACTCGTCCGTGGTCAGATGCGATTGGCAATGGAAGACGGCCAGGTTCTCTCGAACTCTTGGAACATCGACCGCCATAACAAGTTTTATGTGTAACCAATCATTCGAACAATAAAAACTCAGGTTCTCTCTACCTCTATTGTCTTACTTTTGAGTAGTGCTTTCATAATCTTTCGACTATATTCCAAACACCCAGCTTCCTTTACATCGGTCGAAAGCGCGTAACATCACCTAGTCAAGCCTCTCCTCTCTGCATGTGGTCCCGCCCACTAGAAGGAGCTTCCTAGTATTGACTCGTTACTCATTTTGCTTGCCAACACAAAGAGCTCGGGTTCTATTTAGTGAAATATTTTTTGAAAGCCTACTCCTCTCACCTTAGATTTTTTCTTCAGTTCTTTTGAAAAATATTCTAAGCCGAGTGCACTTTTTTAGATTTATTCAGCTGCCTTTGGTGTATTCGATTCGTCTCAACTAAGTCGGAGGAAGAAACACATCTAGTCGAAGTCTATCCTCTCTGCACGTGGTCCTGCCCACCAGAAGGAACTTCCTAGCATCGTTCAGTTTCCTACTCTTGATACCAGAACAGACTTATCGAATCCTCCAAAGAAGGGCGAACGAATTTTTTGAAGTCCTCTGATGTTTGTTTAACTCAAGTTGCTGTTCTCGATTTAATTAATCTAGTCGAAAATGGTGACATCACCTAGTCGAAGACTTTCCTTTCTGCACGTGGTCCTGCCCACTAGAAGGAACTTCCTAGTGTCGATTCGTTACTACTTTTTCGACTAGTGCACGACAATCGTGACCAAGAACTACAAGTTAACCAAACCTCTCTGTTTTCAGAAACCCTTTTTAATACTATTTACTTAGTTTGTCTAAACAAACTAAGCAAATAGTCGAGGCTAGGATAAAGTTATTAATTTGACTTCAATTCTTAGTCTTTCATTACATTTTTCATTACGTTAATTATCTTTTGAGTTACTAACTACTCGACAAGATGATTTGCAGGAAAAAAGATGGATTATATAATACATCAACAAAAGCTTGTTTCTTTCACAGGTTTCTTACAGATCACTCTGAAGAAGGAGAGCCTAGTCGCATTTCCTCCGAAACTTTTTTACCGAGTGGTTGCATTTCTTTAATAAGATGACTTGCTTCTGCTTCGGGGCAGTCGAAGTCGACTTCGATTGGTTGCACATTAAGGCTGGGGTCATGAGCTTTAAGTTTTGCCAATGCATAACTTATAGCACTTTCGACCGCCTCCTTGATGGACTCAGTTTGATTGGCCTTCAGAGTGGTCACCAGTTCTTGCAAAGTCCCGACTTGTTCCCCAATAGTACTCACGTGAGCAGCCATCGTATCATCTTGAGGAGCTTTTCCCTCAGTATGTAGCTCACCAAGTACATTGTTCAGGAGCGTGACACTGCTTTGAAGATTAATCTTCATTGTCTCCATCTCCTGTTGGGTACAAGTCGAAGCCTCGCGGAGTTGTTTGTTTTCGACCGCTTGCTCTGAAAAGAATAAGACCGGTCAAGCAAAAATAAACTTCTAGAGGAAAAGAAAACAAAAATAATCACAGGTAAAAGATTTCCTTACCTTCTAGTCGAGAATCCAATTTCTTGATTTCTTCCTCATGGGAGGCAACGGTTTTAGCATGCTTCTTCTCCCATGATCTAATCTCCTCCGTATTTTGTTTGGCAATGCGGACAGTCTCGGTATAAATCATGGTTTTATCCCTGAGCTCATTTTCGAGACTTCCCAGCTCATGGTCCATTTCTAGAAAAGAAATAAAAGTGAAAAAAGGGAAAGAACTCAGAAAGACCTGCGGTAAAGAGTTACTTACCTGATTTTAGGGATTTTAACCGAGTAATTTCTTCATCTTTCTCTCTGGAGATACGAGAAATCTCGCGAATGACCAAAGTTTTATCTTGGACTTCAGTCTGGAGCTTTCTCATATCATCTTCTTTTCCTAAAAGAAGTAACAGTCAGGTAAAGACCAACAACATAAGCAGTCTTAAGTTCAGCACTTACTGTTTATTCTTTCCTGCACTTTTTCAGTTGCAGAATTAGCTTCTTTAACCTTCCTCAAGAGGAATTCTACTAGTTCACATAGCTTTCTCGACTCCTCTTTTTGATAATTGAGCGAGTTGGCTGTAGTCTTTTAAATAGCTTTTAACTTTGTAAGGTTAAAAGTGGACATGAACATTATTAAATTGGTCGTAATCTCTCCTACAACCATTGATCCAGTCGTAAGTTCTTCTACGACTATGGATCTAGTCATAAGTTTTCCTACGACTAAGCATCTGGTCGTAAGCCTTTTACGACTAGTACCTAGTCGTAAGTTTTTCCACGACAAACCCTGTAAGCACTATATAAGTAGTCAAGTCAAAAACAACTATGAAAAATAGTGACTTACCACCTCTCTGCCTGTTTGCAGAGTTCCTCTTTTTCTTGTCGCAGCTCTAGAAGTTGTCGGTGATATTCACCGACAACGGCAATTTGCTCTAGAGCTTTCTACAAAAGGAAAGACAGTAAGAAACAAGGGAAGATCACATATCTAAGTATTCTTAAATACTTACACTCATGGTTGATCGAGCAAATATCGAGTAAACCAGCTCTGGATGCTTCAGCTTGTCTACTCTATCGACCTGATCCCACCAAACCTTCTCAAGACGCTCATTGTCAAAAGTGTCCCCTCTATTGGGAATGTCTTTGGGATGAGGGACTCGATGGCGAGATCTAAAAGCAGAAGACCCTACTATGGAAGCAGGGCCAAAGAAATCAGAATAGAAGTTGAAGTATTCCTCATCTTCCGATTCTCAAATTGCAACATCTCTTTGGGTACCGTGAAGGAGGTCTGCAACAATTTCCTTCCCCGCACGGTGGTCAGGTACATCTCTACCTTGGGCGGAGGCTTCTGCGACTGCCTCTGCTGGTCCCACGACCACCTCAGTGGTCATGGCAGCTATTTCTGTGGTTGTAGCCACTACCTGGGTGGTTATAGCCGCCACCTCAGCAGTTGTGGCTGCTGCTTCAGCGGCCATGGCTACGACTTCAGCGGTTGTGACAACCGCCTCGGGAGCCACGACTTCTTCCACCACCCAAAGCCGAGGATGATCCTTCGACCACTCCTCATTGTCGCCTCTCCTATCGCCGGAGAGACGGAAATGGGCTTCGATAGAAGCCACCTCGGGGGCAAGAAGTCGAGCTAAAACAAACAAAAGGATAGCAAGTCAAATTGTGAAAAGCAAAAAGGTAAATGATGTTCTTACACTTTGGCCTGTTTCACATACCTCTGCATCCTGGACTTGATCAGAAACTTTGAAGCCATCTTCCCGATGGAAGGGTTCTTCGACTTCTTTACTATTTACTCGTCTGGTGGTCAGCTCAAGTTGGGGAATAGGCTCGGCCACAACTACGTATGGTTGTGGATCTTGAACAGGGACCATCTCTCTGGTCTCCTGATTTTCCGGAGGGCCGAGATCGGTCTCAACCACTCCAAGAGCAGCGTTACCCTCAACAATAGGGACTGGATCAGCGTTGTCCTTCACAAAAGACATAAACTCCTTCCAGTTCTCTTTTTCTAGTTGCTTGACAAAACTAGAAGTGGCAGAAACTGTGAAAGCTTTCTTGTCATAATAAAAGGTACCTTGGCCTTGCGAAGCTTTTGCGCCTAAGAGATCCTTCAACCTCCATGGCCTCCTCATCATACCGCTTCAGCTCTGGCCATCACTGTGGTCATGTCCTTGGTCTTACTGGTCTTATGATAAGAGGTTCTTCATCCTCCTCGACTTCATTGTTTTCGACTTCGCCGCTATGACTATATGCGTGCGCGCAGACGTAACGAGGACCTCGGTCTAAATGATGGGACTTGAGCTTGATCCTCCTTGTCGCACTGACTCTTGAAAGTCGACGCTTTTACTTGGGGAGCCGAGTCCTTGTCCATTTGTCACCCTAGCCAATGGTCATCGGTTCGACTTCTTCGCTGCTCGGAGATTTTCCATGCCTACTTTCTGTAAGGAAAAACAGAAAAAGAAGAATCAATGACCAGTCGTAAGTTTTTCTACGACCAATACCTAGTCGTAAGCTTTTCTACGACATGTCCCTGATTGTAAGATTTTCTACAATCACTACCTAGTCGTAAGTTCTGTCTACGACTATAAAGTCCTAAGGATAAAATCAGCTTTTGATTACCTTTAGGCGCTCAACCTTTTCCTCTGCAGACAAAACCGCAAGGATTTGAGGAACCGCCATTCCGGGTGGCGGGGGCTTCTCACAAACGAGTTTGACTCGAACGTCAATCTCTGCCTGTGAAAGATCTGTATAAAACAGATAAAGATACTCGATTAGATAATTCTGAAGAAGACCAAACTGAGAGTTAAGTCGAAAAACTACTTACCCTCCTCGTAGTCCCTGGTCGGGTCTTTTGGCCCCGTGTACTTCCACATAGGAGGTACTCGTTTCTTCAAAGGGCTAATTCGACGTGTGATGAAATCCTTCACCACATGCCATCCAGTCAACCCCCCTTCTTTCAAATCCTTAATGGCTTGAATATAGGGGGCAATTCGACTGATATCTTGGGGAGTCGAATCCCACGAAGATTTCTTTTCGGCAGCCTTCCCCTGGAAGGTAAGGCTGTCTTCGGAGGTGACTTTCCAGTAAAACCACCTCTTCCTCCATCCCAGCCACGAGGACCTGGTGAACATCTGAATGTACTCCCTCGACTTCCCGTCATGGAGCTTCAGACCACAGCTTCCGGCTATTCCAGCTTGTCGAGCCATTCCGTGGAAATACTGAAAAAGCTCAAGGTCCGCTGGAATTCCCAAGTATGCCTCACAGAGATACACAAATACGCTCAGCATTGTGATGGAATTGGGACCAAGGTTCACCAATTCCACCTCAAAATACTCGAGTATAAGTGTAAGAAAGGGGTGAGCAGGCAATCGTAGACCACACTCACAGTACGCCTGGAAGACGGGAATTTGTCCATCCTCCCCCGACGGCCATTGCTGCTTGTACGCCGGGAACCACTCCACGAGAATTCTCTCTGGAATCTTCCCAGCATTGACAAGGGATTGCATCTTCGCCGTATCCATCTTCGACTCGGCCCACTCGGAGAACCTCCCAGCCATTTCTCTCAGAAAGGGAAGATTCTTGATTAAGTTGGTGGCGGAGAAGACAAGAACTTGATGAACAGTGTGATGATTTGGGGAAAAGTGTGAACCCTAAATCTTACCCCGGTAAGTATTTATAACCGCGTGCCTTGGGCCGGAGGTGTGGTATTCCAAAGGTTGCCACTGTCTCGGGAACCGCTCCAACGGACAGGCTAATGGGTGTCGTTTAAAATTCCACAACGTGTCCGTTCGAGAAAATCAGGTTTGCTTTTACACCTCAAATGAAATTACTTCCTTGGTTAGATTCTTTTTAACCAAAGGAAATGTCAATCGGAAAGGTTTGTCTTCCGATCACCATGCTACGACCACCTCGTGATCGTAAAAATGTTCTACGACTATTTGATAGCCGTAAGCAATTTTCTTGACCAAGCATACTTCTGGTCAAAGTAGTACACTAATGTCGAAGAGTTTTTCCTTTGACTATCTTTCTACGACTCTCTCGTGGTCGTAAGACCATTTATAACTCCTTAACCAAGTAAGTTGCTTTCACTTGAAGCTGGGGGGCTAGATGACGAGGCTATAATAATCCTCATTTTATCTTTTATCTATATTTCTTATTAAAGGTAAATATGACGTCATATGGTCCCTGAGTATACCCCTTAATGTTATAAGGGAAGAGCCTACTGGGTGGTCGTAAGTTCTTCTACGACCACCCCCATAGTCGTAAGTTATGCTACGACTACCCCATAGTCGTAAGTCTTGCTACGACTACCTCATGGTCGTAAGTTCTTCTACGACTAGGTCGACTACGACCACCTTATGATCAATTAAACCTACAGACAAGTGGGCCCAATTGATTAAGGAATTCAAACAGTCATCATACGCTGTTACTCTGCGAAGTAATAGCACGTAATGCTCCATTATCTCTGGTATATAGTCATAGGCGACGTGGAGGAGTTATCGCCGGTGATTACTACCAGCGTGTGCCCGTTCTAGACGTGATGAGGCACCGCTTCATCGGAGAAACCGCCGCTCCTTCACATACTATATAAAGGCGGCAATCAGAGAAGGAAGGGCAGATCGAATCGGGAGAGGAGAAATACAAGCACTATCATCTGTAATAGTCTGAGTTTTTCCCTGATTGTTGAGAATACACTCAATACCATACACACAGGAGTAGGGTTATTATTCTCTCGAAGAAGGCTGAACACAGATAAAATCCCGTGTCAATCTCTCTGCGTGATTTCATTCTAGGAGACCCCCCGAATCAAACAATCTTTACGTAAGTTCGGTTCTAAAACACCGACACAATCATTTAGCATGTTCGGCCCTATTGTAAAAATCGACCCGACACGGTCTATGTCGCTCAGAAGTTTGTAATATATTGAATGGTTTAGTTCACGCCATATATGAAATGATTCAGCAATGTGCTTGTGAGTGCTATCTACTGATCCAGGGAATAGCACAGTGTTTTCACAGAGGATTCGGATTTGCAAAATCTAGGTCCGACAGAGCTGGTATCAGAGCATACAACTGTAGAAACCTTAGTTAGATTTGTCGTTGCCTTAGGACTTGGGTCTTATTTTAAAAAAATTAAGAAAAACTTTGACAAAGATATAGTGTACTTATTGCTTTTACTCATCACTCCTGGTTCTGTACTTATCTCTACTTTCATTAAGTTTTATTGACTCTTTCTCTTGTTTTAAAAAATTATAGATGGCTATCCCATCGTCCAATAGCCCATGAGACCTTTGCTCTCACGAAGAGAGCGAGGGAGGGTTCGCGGACACCCTCCGTCAGCCATCGCTCATGCAACCGAACGCTTGAGAGAGGGCAGTGGAAGCACTTCAAATTAGCGAGCTAATTACTCCGTAAACATTTGACCGAACACCTCGTGTTCATACACGAAAGAGCAGCTTGACAGACATCGAGCATGCAAGCTTCCGAACGAGGTTAGGCTTGCAGGAATCAGCTCGCCGCGGCATCTTCACCGAAAGGTCGAGCAAGTGACGAACACGTGTAGGTGCCATCTCAGTGCAGGACGCGTCATCATCTTTAGATATTTTAGCCGGGCATCATCTTTAATCATTCGATTCGCGTAATTAATTTTGACTACCGAATAAGTGTCGCAAATCCATTTCTTTTACTTTTGTGTATCGTGGGAATTCCTAGCCTCCCAGTGCAAATATGGGCTAAATTAGAAGCAAAATTCTGTATGCGCGCTACATGCTGATTCTTGTTCCTTCAAGCATGCATGCAGCCGTGTAGAGTTCCGTTTCGTCGTTAGCATGACGATCTTCGATTAGGCCGTTCTCGCAAAGCCGTGATTAAGGGAAACGAATATATATAATCCTAATGGATGTGTGCGCATGAACTCCGAAAGGCATATATAATAGTATAGACAACTGCTGTCTATAGTATATCTCCATATCATCTATAGACAGCACTAAAAACAGCTCCTACAATATGGTTGTCTTTTTACATGTTTTTATAGATAATTTCTTTATGTATAATGTGTCTTGTTTCTCGTATTATAGTCTACTACTGCATGAGAGATAGCCCAATTATCTATGCTCTATCTCTCTCATCCAAGTCATCTAATATCCTACGTGACAAGTCTTACAGAGAACTGACGTCACACTATTATACATACTCTAAGTGAAAGAGTTGAAGTGAAAGTATTGCTCTTTGAGCCCTGGCCTCTTCAATTGCTTATGTAGATATAAATGCAGATGTGAAAAGGAAAAATTGTGACTAAGAAAGAACCTCCAAGATGCAATTTCCTTCTCTCTCTCTCTGTTGGAACAATAGAAGATGCTGCGCGTGTGAGCATGTTTGTTTTTCAGATCCCTGAGCCTCCTCAACATCCATGTACACATGTGCTCGCCTTGATCATCTTAGTAATCGTCTCAAGCACATTGAGGACCTAAGCAGAACGCCTAGATTGTGCACGAGAGGACGGGTTGCATGTAGCAGCTTCTTGCGTTGATCGATGCCACGCCGGGTGTGCATGGGCACCGGACGCTTCAGATGGACACTACTTAATTATATTTTTTTTCGAAACCCAATGTCTTATACCTGTAACAGGAATCTTTTTTTAAAAAAAAAAATCTATACGTACGCCTGTACGGAAAAAGATAGCTTCCTCCTGTACAATTTCAACTCCTTCCTAATTGGTAGATAGCAAGATAATATCCGTTATAATTATACTAGTCCTCAACCCATGCGTCCGTACGGGCTAGATGTTCTCAATGATGTTATTATTGTTAATGTTTTTTTTTGGTAAAATGTACTTTGAATTTATAAAATTTGTATTAGAGGTTGTACTTTTGAAAATTCACAATTTTACTTATCAGATTTTGAACTCCTTATACATATACCTGGATAGTTCACTTTTGAATATTTTAGTTATTAATCTATATATAATTGGAAAATAGAACTTTTGAAGATTCTACTTGCAAATCCATATACTTTGGATACCACACTATTTTTATTCCAACTTCGTATGTCGATATTTGGATAGTACAATTTTGAAAATTTTGTATCTTATCTATATTATATTTGGAAATAGAAATTTTAGGGTTTTTCATTAGAAATTCAAATATAGTTAGATAACACACTTTGTATCATGCATTTACATACACTACTACGAAAAAGGCTTTCACAGACGGTTCAAAAACATCATCACAAACGGTTTCGTGAGCAAATCGAGTTTATGGGTTAGTGATGACATGAGGTCATCATAGGCGGTTTTGAACCGTCGTGATGTATCTTTCACGCAGCGGTTTGTGGTTCAAACCGTCATGCGATAATAATATCACGACGGTTTCATCCACAAACCGCTCATGATAAGTACACATCACAGATGGTTTCGACCAAACCGTCGTGATAAGTATATATCACGAGCGGTTTGTGGCTGAAACCTGTCGTGATAATACTGATTGGACATCAATTACGGATTGGGCGTCGCTATGTTGAAAGTGTCGTTGATTGATCGCATACTCGGTAGGAAGTGGCATCATGTATTAGCAATCAACCATTCTTGAGCATGTAATCGTCTTTAAACCCAACAAGAACACCAAGCAACCATTCTCATATTTCAAAAGAATTCTCAACTTGTTGCTTGGTGTTCTTGTTGGCTTTAAAGACAATTACATACTCAAGAATTGTTGGTTGCTGATAGATGATGCCACTTCCCAGTCGGAGTAGTTGCGCATCAACGTCACTTTTTGAACATAGCGACGTCCAATCCAGGTAATTGGATGTCCTAACACTCTCCTTGCATCCATACTTTTTAAACTTACAGGGGCTTAATGAGGTTGCCCGTGGATACTGTCTCATTCTTCTCATCTTTGTGTGGGCGAATTCCGAAAGTGGTGAGGACTACGAATAATATATATATATATATATATATATATATATATATATATATATAATATATAATATATATATGATGCCGGTTTTAATGGCACAAGCAGCCACTGCTTGGAGACTTTATAGAGAAGAGATTATGAATGGAATGGTAGGACGTACCTGGTACGTAAGAGGTAGGAGAACTTGACCGGCATGAACAAGGGGACTATTAATATGAACTAATTATCAATTCAATTTCAGCATAAGACTATTGACACCATTACATCACAGAGCAAGGGGACTATTAATATGAACTAATTATCAATTCAATTTCAGCATAAGACTATTGACATCATTACATCACACAAAGAAGAGGACTATTAATATGAACTAATTATCAATTCAATTTCAGCATAAGACTATTTACATCATTACATCACAGAGCAAGGGACTATTAATATGAACTAATTACCAATTCAATTTCAGCATAAGACTATTAACATCATTGAGCGGTTCATCGACAAGAGAACAAGACCAAGGGTGTCCAAACCCACCACACCAAAAGAGTAGCCCTCGGCATCCATCATGAGCACTACCTAGCTAGCCATTTTCATCACAGAGCAAGGGGTAGAGACAGAGAGGGACCTTAGTACAAGCGCAACCCACAGGTTGGCGACCCCACCACCAGCACAACCCTCATCCATTTCTTTTACCTTGCATAAATGATCACACAAACATCAGGACACAACTTAAGGCTCATGCATAAAAATCAAACTCAACAAAAGACATTAAGCTAACAGATCTAGAGGAGAATAGAGAGAGGATGGGGAAAGCAAAGCCGGCCGAGAGGCCCTAGCGGGCGCAGGGCGGGCGGCCAGCGGCAGGTCGAGCGGTAGCGTCGAGGTGGGGAGCTAGGGGAACGGAGTTAGGCCGGGCGCAAACCCTAAGCGGAGCTGGGGAGAGTGACGAGTTTGGGCGTCACCATAGTTGTGGCTGTTGGTGGCGCCGCAAAAGACACTCTTATCGTCTGAGTGTCTTTTGCGGTCACCAGATGCTACTAACCGTCGGCAACAGGAAGAATGGCGGCGTCAAGCAGCGGGGGAGGGAACGGACGAGAGTAAGGCTGCTGAGGGAGTGATGAGTTAGAGCGCAAACCCTAGCGGCCACCGGGCTGGCTCCTACTTATAAAGAGATTTATCGAGACGGTTCTATTATGGAACCGTCGGTGATAATTATCCTGATTTGTTCCATAATAGAACCGTCCGTGATATGGGACATATCACAGACGGTTCCATAATGGAACCGCTCAGTAATATATTTTTTCTCAAGTATATACACTTACATGACATGAAGAAATTACATGTTTATATTAAAAAAAAGAAGAAACCTATAATTAAACAAGGTTTTTCTAGTGGCGGAGGTAGGCTGCTATCTCCATCTGTAATACTTCATAGGCGACGGTGTCGGCATCGGACGATTCTCGATCATCGTGAACGAAGCTCAAATGCGTCCACCCATTGACGCTGCTCGTTAAAGTGTCTCCCAAGACCTCGGATGTTGAACCAAGAAGAATTGAGCCCATAGGCTCTCTTCCCTTGCTTGAGGGTCTCGGCACAGTCGACTCGATCCGCCACGCCTCGATTACACAGTCAAGTGACGGCAAGCCTCCTAGAGGCGTGCAGCGTCGTTTTGGAGGACTACGCCGATGACGGTAAACTCGCCAAAGTGGGAGATCACCCGAAGACACGGCGGAGGAGGATGTCAAGACGGCGGAAGGTGGCCGTCACTGCTCCGCAAATTCTCTGCCCAGGAGGAGTGAAGACACGTTGATCAAATAGTGTTCTTCCGCAAAGACGCAGTTCAACTTACACCGAGAGAGTGCTCAAACAGTCTTGCCGGGAAGGCCATCGATCTGGCGACAAGGAAGAGGTAGCCATATATTTCTATTTTTTTTATAATTAAGTATGTGGCCGGGATGATCATCATGGATGGCGGATGATCCTTTTTATAAAACAAGGAATAAATTCGGAGCGTGAGACGAAGAGACGCATCAGGGAGCCGAAGAGGATCGATGCGATGAAGAGATGCATCGGGGAGCCGAAGAGGATCGATGCGATGAAGAGACGCATTGGGGAGCCGAAGCAGATGGCGATGAACAGATGCATCGGCGATGAAGAAACTCACGCTGGAGCGATATTATCACGAGCGGTTATTGTTAAGAACCGCTCAGTGATACTAATTAATATCACGAGCGGTTCTTGTTGAAACCGTCGCGGTTTTCTTCCTAAGCGGTTGTGTTTAAAACCGCTGCAGGATCTCGATTAATATCACAGAGCGGTTCTTGTTGAGCTGCTCGTGATACTTCATGACGGTTTTCAACATGAACGATGCGTGATATTGCCTCTTCACGAGCGGTTTTAGCACGACGATAAGAGAGCGGTCTCTAAACCAAAACCGTCGTGATTGAATGTAATACCGCAAGCTTTTGGTCAACCGTGCGTGATGAGGCGTCCAGTATTAGCCTTTTGTAGTAGTGATATATCTAGTGCCCTTGCTAGCGAGCACCCTCGCGTGTGTTGAAAGGCAGGGTGGGCCTCACACAGTTTCCTTCCTAGGCGGATGCATGCCCCCTAGTGCACCCCTATATATTAATTCTGTAGTTTTCAACTCCGTGTTTGCCAAACTTATTCTAAAATTTTAATTCTGGTTTGCATATCGCTTGATGTCACAATCCGTTTGGAATTTCAGCTCCTAATGTTTTTATCTATTCGATTTACGTATAATTTTAAACATTGTATGTGGGCTCCCAATTCCAATTCGTATTGAACTCTTAGGTTAGATCTAGCCCAAGTCGTTATAATTGGAGTGTCCATTAGGGATCATAGAAATGCGAGAATGTCTTCTCAAAAGCGAGATATATGCGGAGATATATCGCTTGTTGAACAATTAAGATAATATGTGAACTGGTTGTACGTAACTCAATAGGAAAGATAATCAATATACTCATGTTTCAACACTTAAAACTCACCTCTATGCTCCATCAAGCTTTTGACGTGATCGAAGTGGACTACAACTATTTTCTTTTTGTTAAAATCGCATCAGCCAAGTATCAAACATAGGACAACCTTTAATTTGGCATTGATACTATACCGAACTTCAATTTGTTTTCACATCTTGCTTTGTTATACACGAATTGCTCTGCTTTTAATTCTTAGCCTCTGCTTGAATCAAATTACCTCTTTAGTTAGTGTTCTAGTAGGAAACTAATTAAAGCGGCAGCCTTTATGATGATTCGACAAATATTCTAGTTCTTCTCGACTCGTTCATTGAACCGAAATGCTTCTTTAATCCAATTGTTATACAATGTAAGTCTAGATTGTATATTAGAAGGCCCATATATTTTTCTTCCCTAACAAAAACAAAACAAAACAAATTTGGAGTTACGTACTAATTTCTAGCTTTTCCAATAGTATAATTAATGTGGGAATTTCTAGCTTTTTTCTTTTCTCCGATTAATGTGGGAATTTCTAGCTTTTTTCTTTTCTCCGATTAATATGGGAATTTCTAACCTTTTTACCTCCTAGGATTAATATGAAGGCTTCTAGGAGAGCCTCCAATTAGTATAGATATAGATTTGGGTCATCCATCGGACCTGAGCATTGAATACCTGAAATCATCCAGTATGTACCGTTCTAGTCCTATGATCACTAGTACACACATCCATAGTATTGACATACATATCCATACATAATTACATATAATATGAAACAAATATGGTATATAAACTTAAGAGATTACATAGTTTACAATACAGGGGCCGATCGGCCAAATAAAGTTCAAGTATTAGAAGTAGCAGCAGAAATTTAATAGATTGAACGCAAAAGTCCAGCGGCATGCCCATTCAAACCCTCAGGCAACCGATAAGGGAGTAAACCCTAGAAAGACCCATCCCTGTACCCCTAGTATCGGGACCGAAGAAGGCGTCGTCTAGCATTTTGTTGGACCGAAAAGGCGACTAGAGGGGGCGGGGGTGAATAGGAGCACGCTCACTTTTTCATAAAAGATGGATTCAACACAAATGTCACTCCAATAGCTATGGAAGCTATGAAGATCAATATACTGTCTGACGGAAGACTAGTATCGAATCAATCAAACCCCAAAGCAAAAGATCAAAACAGAATCAAATCAGGGCTGAGCGGTTAGACCGGCGGTACAAGGGCGGTATGACCAGTGGCTTGGCGATCGGCCAGAACTGGCGGTCTAACCACCGAGACGAAACGACCCGAGCAGTGAAATCAGCCCGAAAAATGAAACACAAATTGGCCTAACTTTTGATCTATGTGGTCAAACTCCACGAAACTTGACACACACCTTCTCAAGGATATTGTGAACCTATTCCAATCAAGGATCGTAGAAATCCAAGCCAAGGTTCCTCTATTTTTCAGTTTGAGCAAAGTAAGGTCAAAAACCGAGTAAGAAACAAAATATGATGTAGAGACTTGCTCGTGGGTAATTGCTGATCAAGATGATCATAGATGGGTTCCCACAAGTCACAGCAAGTTAGATCAAGCCAAGAGACCAATCAAAAACTCGAGAATCAAAAAGGGCATCAAATCATCAAATAGAGAGACAAAGAGATAGTAGATTCATCTTGAGAGAAATCTCTTTAGATTGATTTGATTGAGTATTGGTTTACATCCACTCCACCAATGGAGGACAAAGACTCAATATATGAGCACGAAATCCAATCAAACTCTCTAGAACCCTAACCTCCACTAATCCTCTCCCTAAGCAAATAGGGTTTCAAAAACAATGAAAGGGTTAAAGGGGGTGCAGCCACCTCCCTCCTCTATTTATAGTGGAGGCTTAGACCTTCTAGAAGATTGAACCTAATGGGCTCCGTTAAGGCCCACACACAAAGCGGGTCACACTGCATACGCATTTTAAAGCGTCGTCTTCATCTCTTGACCTAATCCACTTCAACTTGCGCCATCTTGCGCCGTGACTTAGCAAAAGGTCACCAAGGTGATATTTGGTAGAATTACCAAAATACCCCTCCTCGATCTCTTTGCAAAGACCGAGTCCCAACCTGTGTGAAACACATCCATGCTTCTGCGTGTAGGTTGATCTGCGGCTCTCTCCATGTCGGCAAGTCTCTCCCATCCGGCTCCACCGAAACCACCATGGCACTTGCAGAGCCCCACACCGCTTGAGTCAACCGTCGCATGCGAACTTCTGTTCGGTCATCCTTATCCATTCTGCGTCATGCTTGAACCCATTGACCTCACTGGCATCCCGATCGTTACGGACCTCGGCTCTCCAAGCCTAGTCCCGATCATCCTCGCCGATTGACCGTCGTTGACCTCCAAGCAACTTTGCACAAACATAGACCAAGAAATGCGTTTAGGGAACAAGTTCTTCGCAACTTGACCCATGTTAGTCAAAACATGCATCATGCAACACATATGCCATGAAACCCATGAACTTGACCTAACAAGCAAACATCGCCGCCACGAAGACGGCGAAACACATCAAAACGGTCAGACCGCCACCTTGGCGGTCGGCCAGCTCCCTCACGGTCGACCCCACCAAGGGCGATCGACCGCCGATCCATGACTTAACCAAAATTCCAACCTGGAAAACTGAAACCTATTGGAATTTTCAAACCAATAGAACTTTTACATGGAGGCTTCAAAAATTATGAGACCAAGTGCAGAAGCACCTCCTCACTTGCCTACACCTTCTATTTTTGGCCCAGCTTCAAAATCCAAAACATTGCGATGGCGGTCGACCGCTCGAGCAAGGCGGTCGAGCCCAGCTTGGCGGTCGACCACCACTTTGGCCGGGCTGACCGCCAGTGACCATTTCAGAAAATCAACACAAAGCATGGCCGGTCTGACCGCCACCATGGCCAGTTAGACCGCCAGGGGCCTGACAGAACTGAACCTTTGCCGAAAACACGTGATTCGACAAACCGTCAATGACATTGTCAATTGTAACATCATCCTAAGATCTCAGGCATATCCCCATGATATCCACAATCTCCCCCTTGATGAACACATTGGCAATTTTCCAGAAATGCGAATTTAGAGGTTTGAAAAGTAAAAACACGTCGTTTTCGTTCAAAGGCACAACTTGGTCCAAATGCAAGAAAAAAAACAAAGGAAATGACCAAGCTGGCTCCAGAATAGTATCAGCAAGTGAGATACGGCAAAAGAAAGCACGAAAGCTTCAAATTCCAGAAAGGAGTCAAAAACTCACTTAAGGTCAATATGAAAGAACAATTGTTCGATATGACCTTTGATCATTGTGAGGATCAAGAATTGTAATACAAGTTCAGAAATAGCAATAAAACCATAAGAATGCAAATAAGAAACTCCCCCTCACTATGATCCTCAAATTTTCAAATTTTCTCCAAGTAGCTCCCCTTTTTTCAAACATCTTCTCCCCAAATAACTTCTCCCCTTTTTAACATTGTTACAATATCTTCTCCCCCTTTGACAATGGAGTCATCAAGGAATCACGCCTTCCTCTCGTCCAAAGATGACAAATGCAGAATGAGGAAAAGGCATAAGATGGAGCATGCATGAAATGCAATGGAGTGGCTTCATTTTTTTTTGTATTTTTCAATTGTTGAGTACAAGAAGCTTTGGTGATTACCCAAAAGAATAAGCTAGCATTTCTAAAGTTGCGCAAACAACATGTCAAGCCTAACAGCGCTAGCAAGATCATAATAAGACATGTATAACAAAGCTAAGCAAGAAGGCTCAATATAAAGCAATGAATTTTAGCATTTTAAGCAAAGCTTCAAATCTAGCAAGTTCATCAACAGGATCCTAAAATGATCTTGGCCAAGTCAAAATGTCAACGTGAGATCCAAAAGCTAACAATGACCACATTAAGAGACAAATAGGTCCTGAATTGAATCATTTTGCTCATTTTTCTCAAACGCCCATTTTTCAACTGTTTTTCATTTGCAATGAATATTGAAGTTGACTAATGGTCTAACTTAGTGACAAGATCCTGGACTAGGAGCCATCCACAAACTCATCCTAAGCTTGACCAAAAGTTGATTAAAGGTATATCTTAGTGAAGAAGATCCTGGACTAGGAGCCATCCACAAACTCTTCCTAAGCTTCTACCAGGGCGACAAATCTTGAGGTTCATGTCAATTTTGACAAGCAGTCCCCATGAGATCGTCTGGATCATCAAACTATCTCCAAGTTCATGTCTTTGATATGCAGTCTCGTAAGAGTAGTTTGGCACAATTTAAGCATAAGACAATCTTGAAGATTGATTTTTCATTTTTCACAAGAGCAGTTTTAGATTCTCAAGAACACAAGAAACTCAAGTAATGATCAAAGCTAGATTCAAGAGCTAACAAAGCAATTTTGACAGGGCCAATGTCACAAAAGGAGCACTAATTATGCAACTGCCTAAACAATTCATAAATTGCTAATTTCTTAGTTCAAGTTGTTTTTCAAGTTCTAGCTCATACAACAAAGACTTAGCTACACATGTGAAAGCATGATAATTCTAGCAAGTCAAAGAACTAGATATGGAATTGAGCAAGAATTGAAACACTAAAGCTCCAAAGGGTAATAAGCAAAGCTTCATCAATTTTAAAAGATAAGCGAAAAGCTTATATTACAATGACATCTTTTGGATTTTTCATATGAATGCAATATGATACAATTAGATGCAAGAAAAACTCAAAAAGCCTAAAAAGATCAAAAAGATCAACAAGTTCAAAAGAAGATCAATAAAAGATCAAAAGAACAAGAAAAGATCAGAAAAGATCCAACTCCCCCTCAAACCAACCCATAGGGATAAATTACCCCTAACTCACTTCTCTAGGTGGCAAACCTTGTTGGGTCTAAAGGCTTGGTGAGGATATCGGCTAACTGAGCCTCGGACTCCACAAAATGCAGCACAATGTCACCCTTCTCAACGTGATCTCTAAGGAAGTGATAGCGAATGTCTATGTGCTTGGTCCTAGAATGTTGCACTGGGTTCTTAGCAATGTTAATAGCAGAAGTGTTATCACGAAAAGAGGAACACTAGCAAAGGTTAACCCAAAATCCTTAAGAGTGGAGACCATCCACAAAATCGACTCTGACAACTAGCAAAGACTACATATTAAACTTGAAAGAAGGATTGTGCAATGAAGACCGCTTCCTAGAAGACCAAGAGACAAGAGAAGTGCCTAAGAAATGACATGTGCGGATGTGCTCTTCCTATCTAGCCTCTGACCATAAAATCAGAATCAAAAACCCCTGATGGGCAAATAAGATGAACAAGAATACCAAATGCCATCTTGAAGGGTAGAGTGTAGATACACGAAGATGCGCTTAACGGCTTGATGTGAAGTCCTCGGTGGCGCTGAAACCTCGCCGAGGCAAACCGCAAAGTGGATGTCGGTCTTGAGGCCGTCAAGTACTGAAGGAGCCGATCATCTTTGCGGTACTCGCGTTGATCCACGGCTTCTCCTTCCTCATCTCGGATCTAGAAGCGATCGAAGTCGCCATGGGAGTGGCGATAAACTTGATCACCCATCTCAAAACGCTTGAGCAAATCCTTGGTGTGCCGTTTGATGGATGAAGATCCCTTCCTTGCATTGCTTGATTTGTAGCCCCGTAAAGTAATTGAGCTCGCCCATCATGCTCATCTCAAATTCTCTGGACATGGTCTCGAAAAAGTTTGGAAACAAGAGCATGAGAGGAACCACCAAAAATAATATCATCTACATAAATCGAACAAGCGAAGTCATTGCCATGCCTAAGAATGAAAAGAGTCTTATCTACTTTTCCCATTTCAAAATCATTCTTAAGCAAGAAGGTCTTAAGTCTATCATACCAGGCTCTAGGGGCTTGCTTAAGACCATACAAGGCTTTGGATAGCTTAAAGACACGATCAGGGTGCTTGGGATTCTCAAAGCCAGGGGGTTGTTTAACATAAACTTCCTCCTCTATAAAACCATTCAAAAAGGCACTCTTGATATCCATTTGATACAATCGAAAGCCTTTAGAAGCAGCAAATGCAAGCAGAATTTGAATGGCTTCTAATCTAGCAACAGGAGCGAAGGTTTCATCAAAATCTAACCCCTCAACCTGGCTAAAACCCTGAGCTACTAACCTAGCCTTGTTTCTAACCATAGAACCATCCTCATTTTGTTTATTTTTGAACACCCAACGGGTTCCTATAACATTATGACCACTAGGAGGTTCTACAAGGTTCCAAACTTTATTTCTTTCAAAATTCTCTAACTCCTCATGCATGGCATTGACCTAACTAGCATCAGATAAAGCATGTGATATATCTTTGGGTTCAAAAGAAGCTACAAATGCAGAGTGAGAGAAAAGACTCGGATCATGATACCTGGAGCGAGTGACTCGCTCATGGAGATTACCAATCATTTGATCCGGAGGGTGTTGCTTCTGAATGTGCAAAGGAGCGCCTGGGGGAGATAGCGTCTCCTCAACCTCCATAGGTACTGCTAACGACGAAGATGCAGCAGGAGCCTCAATTGGAGGTGAAACAGTCGTCGCGGGTTCAGGAGCTTGGGCAGCTTGGACAGGAACATCAGCAACAGGTGGAGGAGCAGTATCAAGTTCATCCTCATCTTCTTCAACAAAAATGCTCTCTGTCACCTGTAAGTCACCTGAAACATCGGATCTAGCTCCAGGGCTAGTCTCATCAAAAGTGACATTGCATGTCTCCTAGACAATGTTAGTTTCAACATTAAAAACCCGAAAACCCCTCGAATGAGCAGGATAACACAGAAATAAACCATCACAAGTCCTTGATTCAAATTTATCTAGGTTTCCTGTCTTGAGAATAAAACACTTCGATCCAAAGACTCGAAAGTGAGAGACAGAGGGTTTTCTGCCAAAATGAAGCTCATAAGAAGTCTTGCCCAAAGACGGTCTCAAAAAGACACGGTTTGAAATATGGCAAGCTGTAGCAATAGCTTCGGCCCAAAACCTCCTCGGTGTGCTATACTCATCCAGCATCGTTCTAGCCATTTCGACTAGAGTCCTGTTCTTCCTGTCCACAACGCCATTTTGTTGAGGGACGTGTGGAGAAGAGAACTGATGCTCAATACCGCGCTCAGCACAAAAAGAGGCAAAAGAAGCATTCTTGAACTCCGTGCCATTGTCATTGCGGATTGCTCTCAAGGCACCAGGAAGTTCAGAAGGCAAACGAAGAACAAGGTCATGATAATGATCAAAAGCCTCATCCTTCGAAGCAAGAAAGAACACCCAAGAGTATCTCGAAAAATCATTGACTATGACAAGAATGTACCATTTGCCACCGACTGACCGAACTCTAGCAGGACCAACAGTATTCATATGAAGCAAGCGTCCGGTCCATCACCATGACCATAGTCAATGACAGTGTGAAGCGGTAACTTGCTTGCCATGCCTAGGCGCATCTGACATCCTTGACAGACTTTGAGTTTAGGCAAACCTCTCATGAGATCAAAGCCGCTAACTTCGTGTCGATGATCAAAACCAATGTGCCCCAAACGTCGGTGCCAAAGCGGATATCGAGAAGAAGATGCAATCAAACACTTAAGAGATCCGACAGCGATTGAAAAAGTCGGCCAAAAATTCTACCAACTCTAGAAATCCCAAAACGAGCTCACCAAAAGAATCAAGCACACGACAGGCATTCTTCTTAAAACGAGTCTCATAACCATCATCGAGAAGCTATGAGACAGAAAGGAGATTATACCTTAGCTTAGACACAAGCACGACGTCCTTGAGAATGAACTTGTCGTTCACCCTGATCACTCCTGTTCCTTCAATGCGCCCTTGTGTATCATCTCCAAAGGTGATGAAATCATCACCGGTTGACCGCGTGAAAGAGGTGAACCATCTTGAGTCTCCGGTCATGTGGCGTGAACACCCGGAGTCGACGAACCATGTGTTCTTCCCTCTTCCGCGGCAATCCTCATCATCGTCATCGGCGTCGACGGAGTCGGCCATGAAGCACATGCCGGTGAAGTCCTTGGCCTTCCCCTTCTTGTCTTGAGGAATCTCCTCCTCCTTGTCCTCCTCGCTCCGGAGTCCACATCGCTCATGGATTGATCTCCAAAGCGCAAGGACTCGGTGGCTGACCTTCATGAGCTTGGCGACATCATACTTGGGCTTGCCTCCTTTAGGCTTCTTCCAGGCAGGCTTCTCAATCTTGTGGTTGCCCTTACCTTTCAGCTTGGGGCAATTGGGCTGGATGTGATATAGCTCTCCACACTCATAGCATGTCACGGGGCCACCTCTCTTCTACTTTTACGACATTGTTATATGCCCGTGTGACTTTCTTGGTCAAAAGAGCTAAATCAGCCTCAGGAAGACTCTCAAATTCTTCTTCTTGAATAGCAGATAAACATGCAAGAGAAAAACCAGAAGAAGACTCAGAAGAACCATCAGGAGTCCCTTTGAGAGGATCAGCCACCAAAGCCATTTTATCCTTCTTAGGATTACCGCCTCTCTTGATCTCATGAGTTTTGAGCTTGCTATAAAACAGCTCCAAAGTGAGATTAGAGAGTTCGACGTTCTCCTCTATGGCAGTTGCCTTTATCTCCCACTCCTTGGTGTTGATTGCAGCCAAGAGGTGGGTGGCATTCTCAGATTGAGAGTACTCAATGTCAACAGCTCTCATCTGATTGATCACCTTGTTAAAGCGAGTAAAGACGTCATCGATGCTCTCACCAGGACGCATCTCGAATTTGTTGTAGTTTCGCTTGTAGAGATTCTGACGCACTTGCTTGATTTGGGACGATCCCTCATGGTAAGTTTCGAGGGTGTGCCAAATCTCATGTGCAGTTGCAAGATTGCAAATCCTATCGTACTCTTGCCTACCAAGCCTAGCATATAAAAGGTTCTTTGCCTTGTTGTTGCTAGCCAAGAGGGCTGCTGAAGCCGGCGTAGCAACTTCGGGCAAAATGAGCGGGGCTCGAACAACCTCCCATATAGCTTGTCCTTCGCTCTCAAGGAAGACTCGCATGCGATTCTTCCAATAGGCATAGTTGAGCCCATCCGAAGACATGCGGCTTGTCGAGTACTTATCCATCGCCAAGTTCAACACCGATTAAGATCAAGATTGAACTAACAGGCTCGATACCACTTGTTGGACCGAAAAGGCGACTAGAGGGGGGGTGAATAGGAGCACGCTCACTTTTTCACAAAAGATGGATTCAACACACATGTCACTCCAATAGCTATGGAAGCTATGAAGATCAATATACCAAGATCTGTTGAAGACTAGTATTGAATCAATCCAAACCCCAAAGCAAAAGATCAAACAGAATCAAATCGGTGAGCGGTCGGGCCGTGGTACAAGGGCGGTCTGACCGGTGGCTTGGCGGTTTGGCCGTACGACCTGGCGGTCGACCACCGAGACCGTAACGAGCCCAAAACAAAGGAAATCAGCCCAAAAAACGAAACACAAATTGGCCTAACTTTTGATCTATGTGGTCAAACTCCACGAAACTTGACACACACCTTCTCAAGGATATTGTGAACCTATTCCAATCAAGGATCGCAGAAATCCAAGCTAAGGTTCCTCTATTTTTCAGTTTGAGCAAAGTAAGGTCAAAAACCGAGTAAGAAACGAAATATGATCTAGAGACTTGCTCGTGGGTAATTGATGATCAAGACGATCATAGATGGGTTCCCACAAGTCACAGCAAGTTAGATCAAGCCAAGAAACCAATCAAAAACTCGAGAATCAAAAAGAGCATCAAATCACCAAATAGAGAGACAAAGAGATAGTAGATTCATCTTGAGAGAAATATCTTTGGATTGATTTGATTGAGTATTGGTTTACAGCCACTCCACCAATGGAGGACAAAGACTCAATACATGAGCACGAAATCCAATCAAACTCTCTAGAACCCTAACCTCCACTAATCCTCTCCCTAAGCAAATAGGGTTTCAAAAACAATGAAAGGGTTAAAGGGGGTGCAGCCACCTCCCTCCTCTATTTATAGTGGAGGTTTAGACCTTCTAGAAGATTGAACCCTAATGGGCTCCCGTTAAGGCCCACACACAAACGGGTCACATACGCACGCGTTTTAAAGCGCCGTCTTCATCTCTTGACCTAATCCACTTCAACTTGCACCATCTTGCGCCGTGACTTGGCAAAAGGTCACCAAGGCGATATTTGGTAGAATTACCAAAATACCCCTCCTCGATCTCTTTGCAAAGACCGAGTCCCAACTCGTGAAACACATCCATGCTTCACCACGTGTAGGTTGATCCTGCGGCTCTCTCCATGTCGGCAAGTCTCTCCCATCCGGCTCCCACCGAAACCACCATGGCACTTGCACCGACCCCCGCGCCGCTTGATCCAACCCGTCGCACCGAACTTCCCATTCGGTCATCCTTGTCCATTCTGCGCCATGCTTGAACCCATTGACCTCACCCGGCATCCCCGATCGTTCTGGACCTCAGCTCTCCAAGCCTAGTCCCGATCATCCTCGCCGTTGACCATCGTTGACCTCCAAGCAACCTGCACAAACATAGACCAAGAAATCGTTTCCGGAAACAAGTTCTTCGCAACTTGACCCACGTTAGTCAAAACATGCATCATGCAACACATATGCCATGAAACCCATGAACTTGACCTAACAAGCAAACATCGCCGCCACGAAGGATGACGAACACACAAAACCGGTCAGACCGCCACCTTGGCGGTCGGCTCGACTGCCTCGCGGCCGATCACCACCAAGGGCGGTCGACCGCTGCTCATGACTTAACCAAAATTCCAACCTGGAAAACTGAAACCTACTGAAATTTTCAAACCAATAGAACTTTTACCTAGAGGCTCCAAAAATTATGAGACCAAGTGCAGAAGCACCTCCTCACTTGCCTACACCTTCTATTTTTGGCCCAGCTTCAAAATCCAAAACATTGCGTGGCCGGTCGGACCGCCGTAGCGGGCAAGGCAGTCGAGACCGCTCCACTGGCTAGTCTGACCGCCACTTTGGCCGGTCTGACCGCCAGTGACCATTTCAGAAAATCAACACAAAGCATGGCCGGTCTGACCGCCACCATGGCCGGTCAGATCGCCAGGGGCTTGACAGAACTGAACCTTTGCCGAAAACACGTGATTCGACAAACCGTCAACGACATTGCCAATTGTAACATCATCCTAAGATCTCAGGTATATCCCCATGATATCCACACATTTGATCATCCTCATCCTCTGAACAACAATTTAAGCAAGATTGAGTACATTATGTACGCAACAAGACTTTTAGTGTATCGCAAATTTATTATACATGCATGGCTAACAAGACATGAGACTCTATGCTACAAGTTGTTTTCAGCATTAAGCAAGTTTTATTTGTAATATCAATATGTAGTATTTTGCAACGGAAATTTAAAGAGCAGTTAAATAAATAAGGAACAACAAGTGTGTAACTTGATAAATAACAAATCACAACCCTTCTTGGCTGCGATCAACATATTATTTTCAACCATAGACATGACACTTGACGAGGATATAACAATCCTCATTTAATTATTTATCTATAATTCATATTATGGATAATAATGACGTCATATGGTCCTTGAGTATACCCCTTAATATTCATAAGGAGAAGCTGGAGGTCGTAAGTTCTTCTACAACCACCCCGTAGTCATAAGTCCTCCTATGGCTACCCCATAGTCGTAAGCCTTTCTACGACTATACCCTGTTCATAAGTTCTCCTATGACCAGTTTGTAGTCGTAAGCACTTCTACGACCACCACCTGGTCGTAAGTCCTACTACAACCAGTCCCCAGTCGATGGGGCTCACAGATATGTGGGCCTAGTCGATAAGGAAATCTTTTGTACCGTATCCAATGATATGAGCAATCAATTACGTTGTTATTCTCTGGAATAATAGCATGGATCAACTTTCTGTCATGGTGATAACTGCCTATCGACGTGGGAATGTTACTACTCCCACAATAATCTCCAGTAACGGCTCCACAATCTAAGCATTAAGGCGGCCTTTAGACTAGAGATATAGCAGGGCACTCCGAGGACTGTATAAAAGGCAGGATCATCAGGGTAGTAGGGGGGACAGAAGGCAATCAGAAGTGCAATACTCAAGTTTTTGCCTCCACCTTGTAATCCAGTATACTCAATACATACACACAGGAGTAGGGTTGTTATTCTCCCAGGAGAAGGCCCGATCCTGTATAAAAATCCCCGTGTCTCCATCTCTATGTGATTTTGAGCCTAGAGAAACCCCCGAATCAAACAATTTTTACGTAAGTTCGGTTCTAAAACACTGACAGTTGGCGCCGACCGTGGGGATCTTCGAGTCATCAGCTTTCCTTCGTCTTTTTCAACTCTCATGCTCTCATGGCAGGAGAGTGGAACGAGGAGAACTAGTTCGACTTGGTCGATTATGCAGATATCGACATGGATGCCGGTTTCGACTACGAGCCGAGTGATGCATCATCCGATGGTGATGTCACCTCCGGAGATCATTTTTCAGGAGACCATACCACCGATGGAGTTGAGGAGGGATCCTTATCCCTCACAACGATACGTCCAAATGAGGAACCAGCTTCCTCAGAGGGCAACGGTCTATCAGACCACAACGAGGGCTCTACTAAGGCAGGCTCAGAACATGGCGGGGTTCCCTCTCCAAATGTTCAAGTCCATCTAAGGCAGTCTGACCTAGCGCGACAACTCCTGGAAGTCATAATTCCGGATCTTCATCAGCACCTGGTGGTTCTCTCTCTCTCCGGTTAACCCAGCCAAGGATGCAATCAAACACGCTCTTCCTGCGAGTTCGACCATCCCAACGCAGGGCTCACCTACAGACGGAGACAACTATAACCCGGAATTCCCCTTCCTGGAGGGGTTTGCTCCAAGTCGCCAAATGGTGTCATTCGACGACTCCTCTAGCGAGGAGGCCTCAAGCGCAAGTGGAGATCATCAATGGGAGGTCTTCGTTCTTTCCTCAGGTAGCAATAACTCTCCTAGAGACAGGACTGAGGACGCTCCCCGACGATCGCACCCTACGACCGCTCGTGGCAATAGCGAGGACACCTTCGGTGATGAACAGAGTCAATACTCTGATAAGCGTATGGGAAATCCTTGAGATCATCATAGTTCACTAAGGCAAGCTCAAAGATCAGGTATGGATAATTACAAACAATCAAGACAGGCGAGGAGGCGGCTCGAGAGAAATTTTCTGGCGCACTCAATACCTGTCGGAAGAAGCTTAGGAACTCCAACATATCAACGACCTGCTTGAGAATCCATCTTGAGAACTTGCCCGAGCACCTGGCTACGACCTCTTTGCCGAAGAGATTGCACGAAGGCTGCGGAGCACGATGAGCAAGCTCGAACGTCCCCGCCGACATCATTCTAGGAGTCGTAGCAGTACGACTCCATCAGCATCCAGTCTTTTGAATAACTCACCGCACGGAGAACACCACAAGTTGCGTCATTCCCTATACCGGAAAAGAGTTCCTCGAACGCCTGATGGTCAAAAAGCTCCCAGCAAAGGTGATCATTCACCACTCCGACCCAGAGGTCTGCAACAGCAGACAAAATACGAGGTGTATGACCCTTGTAGGATCGAGACTTATCATAAGTCAGATTCAACCTTTACCGGGTATCGTCGAGTACGATCACTTGGTGACATCGACCCCTCTTTCTTGCAAAAGAGGCGTTACGATGTGATTACCGGATGTCGGGCATTCTCACGACCTCCGGCGGTTCATCGGCGCGCGTTTCGACCAGGGAACATGGAGAAGTTTGATGGGTTTCAAAATCCCATCGAATTTCTTCAGATCTACACAACCGCTATCCGAGCAGGAGGAGGGGAAGAGCGCGTCATGGTGAATTACCTTCCAACTGTGCTCAAAGGGTCCTCTCGATCGTGGTTATTAAACCAACTACTCGAGTCGATCTACTCGTGGCAACACCTCTGCGGCCTTTTACTTGCTAGTTTTCAGGGCACCTACCATCACCCCGGGAAGGAAGACGACCTGCACAGGTTGAGACAGAATGACCACGAGACACTAAGCCAATTCATCAGGCGTTTCAGCCAGGTTCGCAATTCAATTCCTGAGGTTTCTAACTCATATGTTATCAAAACCTTCAAGTAGGGAGTCCGCAGCAGAAGAATCACAAAGGACATCGCTTTGAACCCTCCGACTCTTCAAGGTCTTTGAACTCTTTGAGATGGCTAATCGATGCTGACTCGCGATGAAGCGATCAAATGGACCAAAATCATTGATCGAGATGACCAGCACCCTCAAGAGGTTGGTGAAGGTTGCAAGAAAAAGGATAAAAAGGCCAAGAAATCTAAGAACAAGGCAAAAGGTCAAAAACCTCAAGCCCATGGTTCTAAGGAGGTCCTGGCCGTAAGCGATAAGGAGCCACGAAGTGCCAGCAATACCCTAATCGAGGCAAAGGTAAGCATCCCGAGCGAAAGAACGACAAGCCTAGGTGGTGCCCTTTCCATAAAAAGGAAGGACATAACCTTCGCATCTGCCGAGTTTTCCAACGGAAACTCGAGGACTACTACAACGGCAAAGGGCCACTTCCTACCCTCGAAGAGGTAGGACAAGCTAGTGGTCGTACACAGTCGGATGACGAGGACATGCTGTTTCAAGATCTCGAGCACACCATCGAGCACATCTTTGGGGGATCATCGGCGTACGAGTCAAAACGACAGCTTAAAGTAGTCGAATGCGAGGTAAACTCTATTGACTCTCCTCTTGTCAATAAAGTACAGAAGTGGTTAGAAGTCACCATTTCCTTCGAGAAGGTTGACTGCCCAATCCCTTCAACCCGACTAGGTCATTTTTCGATCGTGGTCGAACTCACCATCAACAACTGTCGAGTAAATCGAGCGTTGATTGATAGTGGTAGCTCGTTAAACATTCTGTTTACGAGTACCCTGGACGAGATGCAAGTACCCAGGACCAAGGTAAGACCGGTAAGATATTCATTTCATGGTATTGTACCGGGGTCTTCGGCCAAACCCATTGGTCAAGTTTTTCTTCCTTTAACATTTGGTTCACTAAGTAATTTCAGGACAGAGAAGATTTCCTTTGATGTGGTCAATTTCGATACGACATATAATGCCATACTCAGATGACCAGCTTTGGCAAAATTCTTAATGGCAACTCATTATGGGTATTAATGTCTTAAGATGCCAGGTCCCAAGGGAGTAATCACGATTCATTGTGATAAGAAGATGGCGCATACGTGTGACCGTCGATCCCTCGTGATGGTTGGTCAAATACCAACTCAAGAAGAAAAAGGGCTGACCTTGATAGAAGCGTTGAAGCCTAAAACTACAGCAGCGAGGATATAATAATCCTCATTTTATCTTTTATCTATAATTCCTATTATGAGTAAAAATGATATCATGTGGACCCCAGAAGTACCCCTTATGTTTACAAGGGATAAGCCTCTGGGATGATCGTAAGTTCTTCTATGATCACCCCCATAGTCGTAAGTCTTGCTACGACTATCTTATGTCGTAAGATCTTCTCGACCACCACCCGATCGTAAGTTCTTCTCTGACGTGTTATGTCGTAAGTCCTTCCTGGCAAGATTGACCACGACCACCTTAGGATCAATTAAACCTACAGACATGTGGGCTCAATTGATTAAGGAGTTCAAACAGTCAGTATGCGCTGTTACTCTGCGCAATAATAGCGCTTAATACCCCATTATCTCTGATAATTAGGCGCGGCGGCGTGAAGGAGCCACTACGCGATAATTCTGCCAATTACCGCCCATTCTTGGACTTGATGGCGCATCTTATTGAGGCGAACGACCACTCCTTCACGACTATATAAGGGCAATTATCAAGCGGGGAGAAGGACAAGCAACAAGAGCAAGCATAGTTATCTGACATCATGACAACTAGGAAGACAAGTACTATTCTTTGTAATAGGCTTAGTATTTTCCACAGTTGTTGAGAATACACTCAATACCATACACACACAGAGTAGGGTTGTTATTCTCTGTCGAGAAGGCCGAACACATATAAAAATCTGTGTCAATCTCTCTGCGTGATTCCATTCTAGGAGACCCCGAATCAAACAATCTTTCGTAAGATCGGTTCTAAAACACCGGCGGTTGGCGCCCGACCGTGGGGATCTTCGGTAATCTCTTGTCAACACTCTCCTTTTTCCAAACCTTATGCAATCATGGCGGGGAATGGAGCGAGGAGAGCTGGTTTGACTTGGCGGATTCTGTGACGTCGACATGGATGCGGTTTCGACTATGAACAAAGCGATACATCATGTGATGGTGATGTAAGCCTCCGGAGATCATTCTCCGGAGACCATCCCACTAATAGAGTGAGGAGGATCCATATCCCCCACGGTATGCGTCAGCGGAGGAATCAATCCTCTCAAAGGACAAGGGTCAATCCGACCAGGGCACTTTCGGGAGGTTTCACAACCTGACGAGAGTTTTTCCTCGAAGTGTTCAAGCCCCTAAAGGCGGTCCGACCTGGTGAGACAAGTTACGGAAGCCACAATCCGGGACTCCACCGACATCTGGTGGTTCTTTCTCTCGAGGATAACTCGAGAGGCGGGATCAAGCATGCTTTTCACGCAAATTCGACCATCTCTCCATGAATCACACTGCCGACGGAGGCGGTTATAACCGGACTTCCCCTACGGAGGATTACTCCAAATCGCGGATGGTGTCTCGACAACTCCTCAAGCGAGGAGGCCTCGGCGCAAGTGAGCATCATCAGCGGAGGTCTTTGTCCTTCCCTCGGATCAAAGTCACTCTCCTAGAGTCAGTGAGAACCCTCCCGAAGATCACCTGCTGCGCCCCCCTCATAACAATGGCAAGGGCACCACCATCTTGGCGGGCCAGAACCAACACTCTGATGAGCGAGAAATCCTCGACATTCTCGCCTCCATTAAGATTGCCTCAAGAACTTGATGAAGAAGATTTTGAAGCTATCTGACGGAGAAAGATTGCGGCCGGAGAATGCTGCCCAGCGCATTCATTATCAAGCGAGAGGAAGCTAAGGAGCTCCGGCACATCCACGACTTGCTCAAGAACCCAACGAGAGCTGCCTGGCGGCTGACTCACGACCTCTTCGTTGAAGAGATCGCACAAAAGCTTCGAGTGCGATAGCAAAGTGGAAGCCCTCGCCGACATCATTCGGTGAGTCGTAGCCATCACGACTTCTTGACTACCGATCACTCAAATATATCACCGTGAAGAAATCGGTATATGACAAATCGCATCGATCTCCTACTCGGAGAAATATCTCAAGAATGGTGATGATCAACAAGCCCCTTGAGAGGTGATCGTTCACCACTTGGCGTGGAAATCAGAACAGCGGCGAGATAGACTACGAGAGTATTCCCCTCGAAGGGCCGAGACTTACTACAGGTCAGGTCAACCTATCACTCGGTATCGTCGAGGACGACCACCTGGTGATGTCAACCCTTCTTTCCTGCAAAGAAGGCGTCAAGAAGTTATTACCGGATGTCGGGCATTTTCGCCTAACCTTCGAGCAGTTCGCTGGCCTCCTCGTTTTCGACCAGTGAACATGGAGAAATTTGATGGGTCTCAGAATCCCATCGAGTTTCTTCAAATTTATACAACAATTTGTCCGGCGGCGGGAGGAGGAGAGCTTGTTATGGCGAATTACCTTCCTCTTTGCTCGAAGGGTTCGCTCGATCGTGGTTACTAAACCAACCACTCGAGTCGATCTATTCTTAGCAACACCTCTACGACCTTTCTTGGCGAATTTCCAAGGCACATACAATGCATACAGAAAGGAGGGCGACTTGCACCAGATGAGGCGAGCGACCACGAGACCTTGCGCCGATTCATCAAGCGCTTGATCGAGTTAAGTAATTCAATTCGAAGTCTCGATTCATCTCATTATCGGGGCTTTCAAGCAAGGAGTCCGCAGATGAAGGATAACGAGAGGATATTGCTTTAAATCCTCCAACCTCTGTGGCGAACTCTTGAGATGGCGATCGATATCTGTTTATACTTCGAGGTGGTCGAATGGAACAACACGATCGATCGGAAGACAATCCATCTCGAGAACCAGGCGAAGTCGGTAAGAAAAAGGATAAGAAAGCAAAGAAGTCCAAGAACAAGGTGAAAGCTCACAAAACCCACACCAATACCACCAAGGAGGTTTTGGCAGGGAATGAAAAAGAGCCACGAACCACCAAGCCGTACTCCGACCAAGGCAAAGGTAAGCGCCCTGATCGGAAGAATGACAAGCCTAGGTGGTGTCCTTTTCACAAAAAAGAAGGACATGACCTCCAGAATCTGCCGAAGTTTTCCAGCAGGCTCGAGGACTACTACAAGCGGCAAGGTCCACTTCCTACTCTCGGCGGTGGGACAAACGAGTGGTCCTAAGTCGTCAGATGACGAGGAGGAGATGCCGTTCCAGGATCCGCAACATACCGTCAAGCACATCTACGGAGGATCATCGGCATACGAATCCAAGCGACAGCTCAAAGCTGCCGAACGTGAGGTAAACTCCATAGATACTCCTCTCGTCAATAATTTACCGAAGTGGTCGGAAGTCACCATCTCTTTTGAGAAGGGTGACTGTCCGATCTCTTCGAATCGATCAGGTCGATATCCGATCGTGGTCGAACCCACCATCAACAACTGTCGGGTCAATCGAGTTTTAGTTGATGGTGGTAGTTCTTTGAACATTTTGTTCACCAATGCCCCGAGATCACGGTACCGGGACAAAGGTAAGACGATGCGATACTCTTTTCACGGGATCGTCGGGTCTTGACCAAACCTATTGGCCAAGTTTCTCTTCCTTTAACATTT
The DNA here is from genome assembly GCA_036346405.1 of Phyllostachys edulis. Taxonomy (NCBI): domain Eukaryota; kingdom Viridiplantae; phylum Streptophyta; class Magnoliopsida; order Poales; family Poaceae; genus Phyllostachys; species Phyllostachys edulis. The sequence continues at coordinate 262,447 of JAYEVD010000387.1, read as the reverse complement.
GGCTCACCAAGTAATTTCAGGACAGAGAAAGTCTCCTTTGATGTGGTCGATTTCGATACGGCATATAACGCCATACTCGGACGACCAACTTTGGCAAAATTCTTAATGGCAACTCATTATGGGTATCAATGTCTTAAGATGCCAGGTCCCAAAGGAGTGATCACAATCCATTGTGACAAAAAGATGGCGTATACTTGCGATCCGTCGATCCCTCGAGATGGTTGGTCGATACCAACTCGAGAAGAAAATCGACCTTCGACTAGCAAGTGAAGCCTAAAAAACACCAAAGCCGAGCGACCAGGTCAAAGAGGTTCCACTTGGGCGGGAGCCCTCGAAGACCGTTCGCATCGAGGATACTTCCGACCCCAAATAGGAAGGCGCCTCATCACTTTCCTCCGAGCTACTTGGATGTCTTCGCGTGGCAAGCATCCGACATGCGGAGTCCCGGTGGAGGTGATCGAGCCGAGGCTAGCTTCTTTACTACCGACAAAGTACCGTAAAACAAAAATTACGGAGATTCACCCGATCGACGAGATGCAATTAATCGAGTGGATAAGCTAATAAAAGCGGGCTTTATAAGAGAAGTCAACCACCAGTGGTTGGCTAACCTAGTAATGGTTAGGAAGTCAAGCGGCAAATGGGCGTATGTCGTGACTTCAGCGATCTTAATAAAGCTTGTCCAAAGATGATTTTCCTTTACCTCGTGTCGATCACCGGGTTGATTCTCTGCGGTACATGAAATATTAAGTTTTTAGATGCATATTCGGATATCACCAGATCAATATGTGTTTAGGCGATGAAGAAAAGACCGCATTTATTACACCATTTGGTATATTTTGTTATGTCAAAATGCCATTTGGTCTAAAAATCTTTGGCGCTTCTTTTCAACGCTTAATGCAATCAACTTTTTCATCTCAATTAGGCGAAATCTAGAGGCCTATGTAGATGATCTAGTCGATCAAAAGCATTAAGAAACTTAATCATATTCTTGACCTACAAGAAACGTTTGACAACCTCGAAAGAATCGCTTGAAACTTAATCACGAGAAGTGTGTGTTTGGAATCTCTTGGGAAAATTGCTTGGATTCCTAGTATCTATATGCGGAATCGAAGCAAATCCAAAAAGATAAAGGCCATTCTCCAAATCGCCCTCAACCACAAAGAAAGAAGTCCGAAACTCCTTTGGGTGCATGGCGGCTTTAAGTCGTTTCATCGCGCGACTAGGAGAAAAGGACTTCCCTTCTTTAAGCTTCTCGAGGAAACATGACAGATTTCGAGTGGTCGAGCGGGCAAACATTGCCTTCGAGGATGTCAAGAGGTATCTTTCGAGTGCTCCTGTTTTGGTTTCTCCGAAACGAGAAGAGACGCTCTTAATTTACTTAGCTGCCACGCCACGAGCGATGGCCGCAAAGATCTTGGTCGTAGAACGTGAGCGCATACAACGACCGGTTTACTCGTCGATGAAGTTTTACACGGCCTAAGGAGCGTTACCCTCGGCTCGAAAACTTCTTTATGCCCTCCTCATGTCTTCGAGGAAACTGCGGCATTATTTTCAGGCGCACAAGATAGCTGTGCCGTCTGAGTTTCCTTTGGGAGCGATCCTCCAGAATAAGGAAACAGCGGGACGCATGGCAAAATGGTCAGTAGAACTTGGGGAGTTCGACCTCCATTTCGTGTCCCGAACGGCCATAAAATCCCAGATCTTGGCAGACTTTGTCGCCGAATGGACAAATCTGAACTGTTCAGGATCCCAAGATCTGATTCCCGACCGATGGGCGATGTACTGACGGGTCACTTACTTTAAGTGGCTCGAAATTTGAAGTGGTCTGGAATCTCTCTAGGAGAAACCTTAAAGTATGCCATACAATTAAACTTTCGGGCCACTAACAACGTGGCGATCGAAGGTTTGCTAGGCGGCATGCGAGCTGCAAAGCTCTTCGATTAAATCGACTACTCGTGAGAGGAGACTCTCAACTGATCGTGAATCAAGTCGGAAAAGAGTACCAATGCTCTAACCCTACAATGTCTCGATACTTATCGGAAGTACAAAAGCTAGAGAAGCATTTTTTAGGTTTGAGGCACAATTCATCCCCGAAAGGATAATTTCTCGCATGAACCCGACTTGCTCGACTAGTTTCTTCCCGATCTACAATGCCAAAAGGAGTCTTCTTGGAGCAACTCCGAGCGCCGTCCACTGTCGAAGAACCGAGACACCTCCTATTGAGATGGCCTCTTTAGAATACGAAGATACTGGATGACTCCCATCTACGAGTATCTTGAGAAGGGTTCCGTGCAGAAGGCGATCTCGAGGCGATCGCTTATCGAAAAGGCCAAAATGTATTCTTTGGTCGAAGGAGTCCTCTATAAAAGAGGAACTCAAGGGGTGCTCATGCGATGCATTCCATGAGCGAAGGATTAATACTCCTTCATGACATACACGGTGGCATCTGTGGAACTCATGCTTCCTCTGAACACAGCGGTCGGTAAGGCCTTTCGATAAGGTTTCTCTTGCCAATGACCTGTCACGATGCTAAAGAGTTGGTTAAAAGTGTGTTCAATGCGGTTTCATAGCGAGAAAATACACCAACCAGCTCAAGCATTACAAACAATACCTCTATCTTGGCCTTTTGCGCACAGGGGTCTTGATATCCTAGGACCGTTCCTAAAGCTCCGGGAGGTTTGAGTTTCTTTTGTGGCTATTGACACATTCACAAAATGGATCGGCCGAACACGTGGATGGATAACAGCAAGCGACAAAGCGGTTCATGATGAGAAGCGTAATTACGATTTGGAGTTCCAAGTCGAATAATTACTGAACAATGGTAAACAATTTGCGGCGCAAAATTTGAGGAATTTTGCGACGAGTTGAGGCACCAAGCTTTGTTATGCCTCATTGCACATCCCGAGCAATGGGGCGATCGAGCGCAAGCGGCCAAATAATGCGGGAATCAAAACTTCGAGTCTTGACCCGACTCATCAAGCGCTCGGGGCTTGGGTACAAGAATTACCCTCCGTATTATGGGCGATTAAATGCGACTACTAGTCGTGCAACAGAAACACCCTTTTTCTAGTCTTTGGGCTGAAGCCATGCTTCCTCGGAACTAAAGCTGCGATCAACACGAGTGAAACTTTCAATGACTCAACCAAGAACAACTTCGCGGATGACATCAACCTACTCGAAGAAAGGAGAAACCAGCCTTAATCCGTTCGGCGGTCTACCAACAAGCCTGTGCAAATACTACGATCGTAGGTCAACCTCGCACCTTCTTTGTAGGTGACTTAGTGTTGAGACTCTGCCAATCCAAGTCAAATCGGAACAAACTTTCCCCAAATGGGAAGGTCCTTACGATGGTCGGGTTACTCGCCCGAGTCGATCATGACTAGCAATGGAAGGCGGCGAGTTCTCTCAATTCTTGGAACATCGACCGATTCAAAATTCTATGTGTAACCAACCATTTGGACAATAAAGACTCGGGTTCTTTCTACCTCTATTGTCTTACTTTTTGAGTAGAGCTTTCATAATCTTTCGACTATATTCCAAACACCGGTTTTCTTTACCTTTGGTCGAAGGCAGTAACACCACCTAGTCGAAGCCTCTCCTCTCTGCACGTGGTCTTGCCCACTAGAGGGAGCTTCCTAGTGTCGACTTGTTACTCACTTTTACTGCCAATACAAAGAGCTCGGGTTCTATTTAGTCGAAATATTTTTTAAGCCAACTCTTATCACCTTAGTTTATTTCTTCAGTCAATTCGAAAAATACTCTAAGTAGAGCGCACTTTCTCAGATTTACTTAACTGCCTTGGGTGTACTCGTTTCGTCTCAACTGGTCGGAGGAAGAGACACATCTAGTTGAAGTTTCTCCTCTCTGCGTGGTCACCTTGCTGGAAGGAGCTTCCTAGCTTTGTTCGATTTCCTACTCTTGCTACCAGGCAGACTTATCGAGTCCAAGGAGAAGAACGAGTAAATATTTTAAAGTCCTCTAGGCGTTTGCTTAACTCAAGTTGCCGTTCTCGATTTGATTAAACTAGTCTGAGATGTTAACATTACCTAGTCGAAGCCTCTCCTCTCTGCATGTGGTCCTGCCCACTAGAAGGAACTTCCTAGTGTCAATTCATTACCACTCTTTCGACCAGTGCATGACAATAGAGACCAAAAACTACAAGTTAAACAAACCTCTCTGTTTTCAGAAACCCTTTATAAAGACTATTTACTTAGTTTGTTTAAACAAACTCAGCAAATAGTCGGGGGCTAGGATAATTTGATTTCAATTCTTAGTCTTTATTTCGTTAATTATCTTTTGAGTTACTCACTACTCGACAAGATGATTTGCAGGAGACAAAACTATTTACTTAGTTTTCACAAACTAAGCAAATAGTCGGGGGCTAGGATAAAGTCATTACTTTCGACTTCAATTCTTTGTCTTTAAATTCGTTAATTATCTTTTGAGTTACTAACTACTCGACAAGATAATTTGCAGGGAACAAGATGGATTATATATTACATCAACAAAAGCTTGTTTTTCACAAAATCATTACAGACTACTCTGAAGAGGGAGAGCCCAACTACATCTCCTCTGAAACTTTCCGGCCAACTGTTTGCATCTCCTCCATCGAGGCGTCTTCCTTACGCTTGGAGGCGGTTGAAGTCGACTTCAGTGGTTGCACATTAAGGTTGGGGTCATGAGCTTTAAGTTTTGCTAATGCATAACTTCTGCGCAGCTCGGCCGCCTCCTTTATCGATTGACTTGGTTAGCCTTGAGTATTCACCGAGATCTTGCAAAGTCGACTTGATCCCCAATGGTACTTGTGTGAGCGGTTATCGTATCATCTTGAGGAGTTTTTCCCTCACTATGTAGCTCAGCAAGCACATTGTTCAGGAGGGTGATGTTGCCTTGAAGTTTAGTCTTCATTGTTTCCATCTCCTGTTGGGTACGAGTTGAAGCCTCGCGGAGCTTTTTGTTTTCGACCACTTGTTCTGAAAAGAATAAGAATGGTCAAACAAAGATAAAACTCCTAGAGGAAGTAAAAAAAAAAAATCACGGGTAAAGAAATTCTTACCCACTAGTCGAGAATCCAATTTCTTGACCTCTTCATTATGGGAAGCAACGGTCTCAGCATACTTTTTCTCCCATGATCTAATGTCCTCTGCATTCTTCTTTGCAATAAGGATGGTCTGGTTATAAATCACAGCTTTATCCGTGATTTCAGTCTCGAGCCTTCCCAATTCAAGATCCATTCCTAGAAAAGAAGTGGGAGTAAGAAAAGGGAAATAACTCGTAAAAGACTGTAGGTAAAGAATTACTTACCTGATATTCTAGTTCTCAGAGTCTCAAGATCTTGATCTTTATTTTTGGACATACGAGTAAGCTCTTGAATAACTGAAGTTTTTTCTTTGACTTCAGTCTGGAGCTTTCTCATCTCATCTTCTTTTTCTGAAAAGAAGTGAGAGTTAGATAAAGATCAAAGTCGTAAGCAGTCTTAAGTTCAGCACTTACTGTTTATTCTTTCCTGCAATTTCGCGTTTGCAGAGTTGGATTCTTTAAGTTTTCCCAAAAGGAATTCTACTTTTTCCCATAGCTTTTTTGACTCCTCTTTTTCATAATCGAGCGAGTCGGCTAAAGTCTTTGCGTCACTGTTCAACCTACAGAGGATAAAAATGAACATAAGCATTGATCAATCGGTTGTAAGTTCTTCTACAACCATCAACCTAGTCGTAAGTTCTTCTATGACAAAACCAATGGTCGTAAGTCTTTTACGACCATTACCTAGTCGTGAGTTTTTCCATGACAAATCCCGTAAGCACTATATAAGTAGTCAAATCCAGCGACTATGAATAGTGGTGACTTACCACCTCTCTGCCTGTTTGCAGAGTTCCTCTTTTTCCTGTCGCAGCTCTAGAAGTTGTCGATGATATTCACCGACAACAGCGATTTGCTCTATGGCTTTCTGCAAAAGAAAAGACAGTGAGAAACAAGGGAATACCACATATATAAGTATGTGTAAGTACTTACACTCATGGTTGATCGAGCAAATATCGAGTAAACCAAATCAGGTACCAGTTTGTCTACTCTCGACTTGGTCACCAAACCTTCTCGAGGCGCTCATTATCAAAGGTATCCCTCTATTGGGAATATCTTTGGGATGGGGACTTCGATCGGCGAATCTGAAGCGAAGACCCTCGATGGAAGCGAGGCCCAAAGAAGTCGGCCTGAAGTTGAAATATTCTTCATCTTGATTACGTAACCAGTTTCTCTTTAGGTGCGGGAGGAAACGTCTGCGATTTCCTTTCGGCACGGTGGGCCGAACCGCCACCATCTTGACGGAAGGCCTGCGGCTGCCTCTATTCTATCCACGACCATCTCGGTGGTCGTGGCGACCATCTCGATGGTCGCGCTTCTTCTTGGAGTCTCTCGACCATCTCTGTAGTCACATTTGCTACTTGAGGTTGTAGCCGCTACCTTCTTGGGTACAACAGTACCTCGGTGGTTGTCATAACCACTTGAGCGCCCGACTTCCTCTACCACGGGCGAGGATGATCCTCGACCACTTCCTTGTTGTCTCTCCAAAGGTGGAGAGGTAGCAATAAACTTCTCAACGGAAGCATTCTCGAAATTTGAAGGAGTCAGGCTAAAAGCAACAAAAGGAAAGCAATTCAGGGGTTGTGAAAAGGAAAAAGGTAAATGCTGTTCTTACACTTTAGTATATTTCACATACCTCTGCACCTTGGACCTAAACAGGAAATTTTGAGTTGAAAAAGAGGACACAATTGAAGTGGCGGCGGAGAAGGCAAGAGCTTGAAGAACAGCAGGAGCAATTTGGGGGAAAAGTAAGATCTTAGGTTTTACCCTCGGTGAGTATTTATAGCTGCGTATCTTGAACGGGCGTGACATTCCAAGGGTCGCCACCGTCTCAGGAACCGCTTCAGCAGACGAATAGCAGGCGTCGTTTGAGATTTCGGTGTGTCGGATTCGAGAAATTCAGGTTTGCGTTTACACCTCAAGAGAAATTACTTCCTTGGTTAGATCTTTTCAACCAAAGGAAATGATATTCGGAAAGTTCTTTCTTCCGATCATTATACTACGACCACCTTGTGATCGTAGAAATGCTTTTACGACCACTTGACAGTCGTAGATAATTTTCTTGACCAAGCACATTTCTGGCCAAAGTAGTATACAATCGAAGAGTTTTTCCTTCGATTATTTTCTACGATTTTCTAGTGATCGTAAGACCATCTATAACTCCTTTACCAAGTAAGTTGCTTTCACTTGAAGCTGGGGGGCTAGATGACGAGGATATAATAATCCTCATTTTATCTTTTATCTATAATTCCTATTATGAGTAAAAATGATATCATGTGGACCCCAGAAGTACCCCTTATGTTTACAAGGGATAAGCCTACCGGATGATCGTAAGTTCTTCTATGATCACCCCCATAGTCGTAAGTCTTGCTACGACTATCTTATAATCGTAAGATCTTCTCGACCACCACCCGATCGTAAGTTCTTATGCGACTGTTATGGTAAATAAGTCCTTCCACGGCCAAGATCGACCCGACCACCTTAGGATCAATTAAACCTCTGAGACATGTGGGCCCAATTGATTAAGGAGTTCAAGCGACTTCGATTATCTTGGCCTTACTCTGCATAATAATAGCGCTTAATACCCCATTATCTCGATAATTAGGCGCCGGCGGCGTGAAGAAGCCACTACGCCAGATAATTACGCCAATTACCGCCCATTCTTGGACTTGATGGTAGCATCTTCATTGACGAGCGGCCACTCCTTCCGCGACTATATAAGGGCAATTATCAAGCGAGGAGAGAAGGATAAGCAACAAGAGCAAGCATAGTTATCTGCACATCAAACAACTAGGAAGACAAGTACTATTCTTTGTAATAGGCTTAGTATTTTCCTCGTTGTTCGAGAATACACTCAATACCATACACACACAGGAGTAGGGTTGTTATTCTCTCGAGAAGGCCGAACACGTATAAAATCTGTGTCAATCTCTGCGTGATTCCATTCTAGGAGACCCCCGAATCAAACAATCTTTCGTAAGATCGGTTCTAAAACACCGACATGCACCTAAGCCGAATGATCAAGTTAAAGAGGTTCGCCTGGATCCGAAGGAGCCTTCGAAGACTGTTCGCATCGGGGATACTTCCAACCCCAAATAGGAAGACGCCCTCATCACTTTCCTCCAAGCAAACGCAGATGTCTTTGTGTGGCAAGCATCCGACATGCCGAAGTTCGCGGGGAAGTGATCGAGCCTGAGCTAACTCTGACTTTGATAAAGTACACAATAAAACAAAAATTACGAAGATTTTCCCTAATCGGCGAGATGCTATAAAGGTCGAAATGGACAAGCTACTTAAGCGGGCTTTATAAGAGAAGTCGACCACCCAGTGGTTGGCCAATCTGTAATGTTTAGGAAGTCTAACGGCAAGTGGCGAATGTGTGTTGATTTCACTGATCTTAATAAAGCTTGTCCAAAAGATGATTTCCCTTTACCTCGTATCGATCAGTTGGTTAACTCTACTGCTGGTTGCGAAACATTAAGTTTTCTAGATGCATATTCCAGCTACCATCAAATTAATATGTGTCTAGAAGATGAAAAAAAGACCGCGTTTATTACTCTATTTGGCACATTTTGTTATGTCAAAATGCCATTTGGTCTAAAAAACGCTAGCGCTTCTTTTCAACGCTTGATGCAATCAACTTTTTCACCTCAGCTAGGCCGAAATTTGGAAGCCTATGTTGATGATCTAATCGTAAAAAGCATCAAACGACTTGATCATGTTTAGGACTTGCGAGAGCGTTCGACAACCTCAAAAACACACTTTGAAACTCAATCACGAGAAGTGTGTGTTTGGAGTCTCTTCGGAAAATTGCTTGGATTCACGTGTATGCATGCGAGGAATCGAAGCAAATCCCAAAAAGATAAAAGCCAATGTTCAAATGCGCCCTGCAACCACGAAGAAAGAAGTCCAGAAACTCATAGGGTGTACGGCGGCTTTAAGTCGTTTTATCGCACGACTGGGAGAAAAAGGACTACCTTTCTTCAAACTTCTGAGGAAACACGAGGGTTTTGAGTGGTCGGAAGAGGCAAACGCTGCCTTTATGGATGTCAAGAGATATCTTACGAGTGCTCCTATTTTGGTTTCTCCAAAATCAGAAGAGACGCTCTTAATTTAACTAGCTGCCACTCCACAGGCAGTGAGCGCAGTACTAGTCGTAGAACGTGAAAACGTCCAACAACTAGTGTACTACATAAGTTAAGTTTTGCATGGGCCTAAGGAGCATTACCCTCAGGTCCAAAAACTTCTCTATGCCCTCCTCATGTCTTCTAGGAAACTGCGGCATTATTTTTAGACGCACAAGATAATTGTGTCGTCTGAGCTTCTTTTGGGAGTGATCCTCCAGAATAGAGAAGCAGCGGGATGCATGTCTAAATGGTCAGTAGAACTTGGTGAGTTCGACCTCCATTTCATGTCCCGAACGGCCATTAAATCTCAGATCTTGGCAAACTTTGTCACCGAATGGACAAATCCTGAACCTATTCAAGATCCCCAGTATGATACCCACGACCAGTGGACGATGTACTTTGACGGGTCACTTACGTTAAGTGGCTCGGGGGCTAGGGTGGTCCTGAAATCTCCTAACGGAGAGACCTTAAAGTATGCCATACAGTTAAACTTTCAGGCCACTAACAACGTGGCAGAGTATGAAGGTTTACTAAGCGGCATCACAGCTGCAGAAAGACTCGCGATTCGACAACTACTCGTGAGAGGAGACTCTCAACTAGTTGTGAATCAGGTCAAAAAATAGTACCAGTGCTCTAACTCAACCATGTCTCGGTACTTATCGGAGGTTCGAAAGCTTGAAAAGCATTTTTTCAGTTTCGAGGTACAATTCATCCTTGAAAGGATAATTTCCTCATGAACCAGACTTGCTCGAGATAGCTTCTTCGATTACAAGTACCAAAGGAGTCTTCTTGGAGCAACTCCGAGGCGTCTCAGTGGAGACACCAGAGACATCTCCTATTGAGACAGCCTCTCTAGAATACGAGGATACTTGGATGAATCCCATCTACGAGTATCTTCAGACAGGTTCCGTACCCGACGATGATCTTGAGGTAGATCGTTTATCCCGAAATGCCAAATTGTATACTTTGGTCGAAGGAGTCCTCTATAAACGAGGCACTCAAGGGATACTCATGTGATGCATACCGCAGAGAGAAGGACTAAACCTCCATCATGACATACATGGGGGCATCTGTGGAACTCATGCTTGCTATAGAACGTTGGTCAGAAAAGCCTTTCGATAAGGATTTTATTGGCCAACAGCTCTCTACGATGCCAAAGAGTTGGTTAAGAAATGTGTACAATGCCAGTTTCATAGCAGGCAAATACACCAACCGGCTTAGGCATTACAAACAATTCCTCTATCTTGGCCTTTTGCGACCTGGGGTCTCGATATCTTAGGACTGTTCCCAAAAGCTCCAAGGGGCTTCGAGTTTCTTTTTGTGGCTATTGATATGTTCACAAAATTGATCGAAGCCAAACCTGTGATTGGGATAACAACGAAAGCTGCAAAACAGTTCATGATGAGAAGCGTGATTACTCGGTTTGGAGTCCCAAGTCGAATAATCACATATAATGGTATACAATTTTCGAGCGCAAAATTTCAGGAATTTTACGACGAGTTGGGTACCAAGCTGTGTTACGCCTCTGTCGCCCATCCCCAAAGCAATGGGGCAGTTGAAAGAGCGAATGGCCAAGTAATGTAGGGAATTAAAATTCGAGTCTTCGACCAGCTTGTTAAGCGCTCGGGGGCTTGGGTACAAGAATTACCCTCAGTATTATGGGCAGTTCGCACGACTGTTAGTCGGGCAACAGGTGAAACACATTTTTTTCCTAGTTTTTGGTGCCAAAGCCTTGGTTCCACCAGAACTAAAGATCAGGTCCACAAGGGTCGAGAGTTTCAACAACTCAGCCCAAGAATAACTTCGAGCAGATAACATTAACCTACTCGAAGAGAAGAGAAATCAGGCTTTAATCTGTTCAGCGGTCTACCAACAAGCCCTGCGCAAATACTATGATCGTAAAGTCCAACCTTGCAGTCTTGCTATAGGTGACTTGGTATTGAGGAAAATTCAATCCCAGTCTAATCGGAACAAACTTTCCCCCAAGTGTGAAGGTCCTTACACAGTGGTCAAAGTTATGTGACCAGGTTCGGTACGACTAGCAATGGAAGATGGCCGGATTCTCTCTAATTCTTGGAATATCGACCAGTTATGCAAATTCTATGTGTAAACGACCAACCGTTCAATAAAGCATCAGGTTCTTTCTATCTTTATTGTCTTACTTTGAGTAGTGCTTTGACATTTTCTCAACCATACCCTGGTCGAAGTTCCGTCTACGACCAATTCCTAGTCGTGAGATTTTCCATGATAATACACTGGTCGTAAGACATTGTACGACCAGTACCCAGTACATCTTTACACTGGTCGAAGCCTTTCCTCTCTGCACATGGTTCCGCCCACTAGAAGGAACTTCCTAGTGTCGACTCGTTCCTCCCTTTTCGCTACCAACACAAAGAGCTCGGGTTTAAAACATGGTCGAAATAATGTCAAGCCGACTCTTAGTACCTTAGTTTATTTCTTCATTTATCTTTTGAAAAATAAATTAAGCCGAGTACACTTCTCAAATTTGCTTGACTACTTTTGGTAAACTCGCCTTGTTTTAACTGGTTAAAGGAAGTTGCAACACCTAGTCGAAGACTTTCCTCTCTGCACGTGGTCCTGCCCACTAGAAGGAACTTCCTAGCGTCGTCCTGTTTATAACTATTGCTACCAGAGTGAATCTACTGAGTGCACTGGAATAAGTTGAACGAATTTTTAAGGAACTCCAGACATTTATCTAACTCAAGTTGACCGTTCTTGATTTGATTAACCTGGTCTGAGATGGTAACATCACCTAGTCAAAGCATTTTCTCTCTGCACGTGGTTCTGCCCACTACAAGGAACTTCCCAGTGCATGATAATCGTGATCGAAAAACTACAAGTTAGCTAAACCTCTCTTTTTAAGAAAACCCATTTCACACTATTTACTTAGTTTACCTATGTAAACCAAGCAAATAATCAGGGGCTAGGATAAAGTTATTAACTTGACTTCAATTCTTAGTCTTACTCTTTTTCCATTCATTATCTTATGAGTTACTAACTACTCGACAAGATGATTATCAGGAAGAAGGAAGGATTTTATATCAACAACAACAAAAAATTGTCTTTACAGGACTTAGGATTCTGGTACAGACTACTCTGGCGAAGGAGATCTTATTTGCATGTCCTCCGTGATTGCATCGGCGATTGACTGCATTCCTGCCATTAACTGCTCCGCTTTTGCTTCAGGGTAGATGAAATCGTCTATGACGGGTTGTAGATTAAGGCTGGGGTCACGAGCTTTAAGTTTTGCTAACACAAATCTTATTCCCTCTTTGACCAAATCCTTAATTGATTCGAATTGATTCACCTTCAGAGTAGTCACCAATTCCTACAAAATTCCGACTTGTTCGCCAATGGCACTTTCAGTGAAGCGAGATATCGTGTCTTCACGAGTGATCCCCTCGATATAAAGCCCATCGAGTACATTGTTGAAGTGAAATATTGTCTTGAAGATTGATCTTCAAAGCCTTCATTTTCTCCTGATTGTGAGTCGAAGCCTCGTGGAGTCGTTTTATTTGCACTGCTTGTTCTGAAAAGAATAAGATCAGTCAGATAAAATGACCTCGAGAGGAAAACACAATCAATCACAGATAAATATTTGCTTACCAACTAGTCGAGAATCTAACTTCTTGACTTCCTCAGTGTGAGAGGCAGCGTCCTTTATGTAGCGCTGCTCCTACGTCTGGACCTCTTGATCTTTTTCTGAAGAGTAATGAGAATCAGAGAAAGAAAAGAAGGTCGTAAGCGGTCTTAAGTTCAACACTTACCGTTTAGTCGTCCCTACAACCTTTGGATTGCAGAGTTTACCTCCTGAATCTTATTCAGGAAGTCTTCATTCTTCTCACTTAGCTTTTTCGTCTCGGCTTTCTCGTAGTCGAGAGAATCGGCTAAGGTCTTCTCATCGCTCTTGAACCTACAAAGGGAAAGAGTAGACGTCAGCATAAAACCTGGTCGTAAGCTCTTCTATGACCAGTTCCTAGTTGTAAGTCTTTCTACGATAATAATCTGGGCGTAAGTCTTCCTATGACCTGTATCTAGTCGTAAGTTCTTCTATGACAATCCCCTGGTTGTAAGTCCTCCTACAACCGGTGCCTAGTCATAAGATCTTCTGCGACAATCCCCGCAAGTACTGTGCAAGTAGCCAAAGCATAAAAGACTACGAAAAGCTGTTACTTACCGCCTCTCTGCCTTCTCGCAGAGTTCCACTTTTTATTGTCATAGTTGGACAAATTGCCTGTTGTATTCAACAACAGTAACAATTTGCTCCGACGCTTTCTGCATAAAGAAAGACAGTAAGAAGCGAGAAAAGGTATGTATGCAAATACCGAACAACAGTACTTACATTCATTGTCGTACGTGCAAAAAAAGACACTACCCTAGTTGGGTTCTTCAGTTCATCGATCTCTCGGACTCAGTCCCACCACACCTCTTCGAGACGCGCGTCATCAAAAGCATCCCCTCTGTCGGAAATATTTTTTGGGTGAGGGACACGAGCACGAGGTCTAAGAGTAGAAGATCCCACAACGAAAGACAGGCCGAAGAAATCAAAGACAAAGTTGGCATACTCCTCGTCCTCTGATTTGGTAACGCCAACTCCTCCTTAGGGACCAGGAGGAACGCCTGCAATGACTTCCTTCCCGGCGCAATGGCCTGACGGCCCTGGCCTGATGCCTCTGCGGCATCAGACACCATCTTCGCCTCGACTCCTGCAACCATTTCTATGGTCGTAGCCACTTCGGCCTCTACGACCACCCCAGTGGTCGTAGACACTTCAACACCAACGGCACCTTCCACCACTTGGACAGTGGACGACCCGTCGACCACCACCACTGTCATTTCTCCGTCCGCCGAAGAAACAGCGGTGGGTTCCTTGCCAGGAACGTCCTTAATGGTGAGAGGAGCCGGGCTAAGATCATAAAAAGAAAACATGATTAGGTGGTAAAAAGCAAAAGGTAAATGATGTCCTTACACTTTTTTCTCTTTTACATACCTTCGAGTGTCGGACTTGATCTTGAATCTGGAAAAAGCCTTCCCCAAGGAAGGTTTCTTCAACTTTTTCTCAACCACGTCGGGTCGAGACTCAAGTTGAGGAACAGGCACGACCACGTCTGGTCATGGGTCTTGATTGAGTGCCATTATTCCTTGAGCCTCTTGGCTCTCTAGATGGTCGAGACCGGTCTCGACCACCTCAAGGGCAGCACTGCCCTCGACCACGGGCACCGTTGGTGCAGTAGTCTCCTTCACAAAAGATATAAAACTCTTTCAGTTCTCCTTTTCTAGTCACTTGATAGAGCCACGAGAGGCAGAAACTGCGAAGGTCTTATTGACATAATAGAAGGGTACCTTGATCTTGGGTACTTTGGGTTTGAACACTTCAGCTACTCCTGCTGCAATTGCTTCCTCTGCAGCAGCGATTTCCTTCTAAGTTTAGCGAAGGTCACGGAACAAAGTAGCGGCTTCAATTGTGCCCCCTTATCGACGACTTTCACGAGCCTCCTCCTCTTGGTCTGAGGAGTATCTGCTTGCTTAACAACAGAGCTCGAGTTTGCACCTCCCTTGTCGGCGACTTGCACGAGCCGATGCTTCTTGGCCGGGGGAGAATCAAACTGCTCTACTGCAGCACTAACAACCATCAGTTTGACTTCTTCGTCATCCTGACGGTACTCCATGCTTACTTTCTGCAGAAATCAGAAAGAGAGATATTATAAAGCGTCGTAAGTTTTTCTATAACTATCTCCATGTAAGTAAGCTTTTCTCGACAACCCCACAGTAAGTTTTTCTCTGACGAGAACCGATTATGTAAGTTCTTCTCGATTGCAAAATCCTAAAAGCGAAATCAGTTCTTGATTACCTTTAGGCGCTCCACCTTGTCCTTTGGGGCAATTCGGCCCAGTGGAGGTGCCACCACATGGGCTGGCGGTTTCTTACAGATGAGCTTAACCCGAGCGTCAATCTCCTCTTGTGAGAGGTCTGCATGGATGAGAAAATTTTCAATAAGCCCAATTCGAAATCAATAGAAAGAAGGCTAAGTCTGAAGTTTACTCACCCTCCTCGTAGTCCCTCGTCGGGTCTTTCGACCCCAAGTACCTCCACATCGGATGAGCCCTCTTCTTCAGAGGACTGATGCGGCGCGTGATAAAATCCTTCACCACATGCCATCTGGTCAGCCCCTCTTCCTTCAAGTCTATAATAGCTTGGATGAAAGGGGCAATCCGACCAAGATCCTTGGGAGTCGAATCCCATGTAGAGATCTTCTCGGCCGGCTTTCCGGCGAAGGAGAGGCTGTCCTCGTTGGTGATCTCCCAATAGAACCACTTCTTCTTCCATCCCAGCCACGATGACCGGGTAAACATCTGAATATATTCCTTCGACTTCCCATCGTGGAGCTTCAAACTGCAGCTTCCGGCGACTCCGGTTAGCCTAGTCATTCCGTAAAAGTACTGGAACAAATCCAGTCGTAGGAATCCCAGTGTAGGCCTCACAATTACACAACACACTCAAAATCAAAATAGAGTTGGGAACAAGGTTCACCAACTCCACGCCGAAGTGTTCAAGTACAAGGGTGAGGAAAGGGTGAGCAGACAATCAAAGGCCACACTCACAGAACACCTGGAAGACAGGGATTTGCCCGATCTCACCTGACGACCAATGCTGCCCAACAATCTCAATCCACTTCATGAACTTTCTCTTCGGGATCTTCTCGGCAGCGACCAAAGCTTTGATCTTGGACGCATCCATCTCCGATTTGGCCCACTGGGAAGCAGCTCTGGCCATTTCTCTCATGGGTTGGGGATTTGAACTTGGGAAGATTGGAAGAGAGGGCTCGATTTGGCTGGTGGTGGAGAACTCGAAAGCTTGAACAGCGAGAGCGATTTGGGAAAAGATAAAAGACCTTATTCTCACCCGCGGTGAATATTTATAACTACACGCTTAAAGTTATAAGGACATGGCTACCCAACGGATGCCAACGCTTCGGGAACTACTCCAACATACAAATATGAGGAAATCGATTGGGATTCTTAAATTTGTCTGCTCGAGGAAATCAGGTCAGTCTTTACACCTCAAGCGAAATTACCTTCTTAACCAAGTCTTTTTCTGATCAAATGCCATAGCGATTGGAAAGATTTTGCTTCCAACCATAGTACTATGACCACTTGGTGTTCGTAAGATTTCCTATGACCACCTTGTAAGTTGCAAGATTATTCCATAACCTTTTTGACCAAGTAAATTTCTGGTCAAATGAAACACCAGTCAAAGAGTTCTTCCTTGACCATTTCTCTATGACCACTTCTTTGGTAAAAAGACCATCTCTTGCTCCTTTCCCAAGTAGTTTAAAAATTTGGGGGCTAGATGATGAGGATATAACAATCCTCATTTAATTATTTATCTATAATTCATATTATGGATAATAATGGCGTCATATGGTCCTTGAGTATACCCCTTAATATTCATAAGGAGAAGCTGGAGGTCGTAAGTTCTTCTATGACCACCCCATAGTCATAAGTCCTCCTACGACTACCCCATAGTCGTAAGCCTTTCTACGACTATGCCCTGATCATAAGTTCTCCTACGATCAATCTGTAGTCGTAAGTACTTCTGCGACCACCACCTGGTCGTAAGTCCTACTATGACCAGTCCCCAGTCGATAGGGCTCACAGATATGTGGGCCTAGTCGATAAGGGAATCTTCTGTACCGTATCCAAGGATATGAGCAATCAATTACGCTATTATTCTCTGGAATAATAGCATGGATTAGCTCTCTGTCATGGTGATAACTGCCTAGCGACGTGGGAACGTTACTACTCCCACAATAATCTCTAGTAACGACTCCACAATTTGAAGCATTAAGGCGGCCTTTAGGCGGAGATCTGCGAGGGCACTCAGGGGCAGATAAAAGGTAGGATCATCAGGGCAGTAGGGGGCACAGAAGGCAATCAGAAGCGCAATACTCTAGTTTTTACCTCCACCTTGTAATCCAGTATACTCAATACATACACATAGGAGTAAGGTTGTTATTCTCCCAGGAGAAGGCCTGAACCTGTATAAAAATCCCCGTGTCTCCATCTCTGTGTGATTTTGAGCCTAGAGGAACCCCCGAATCAAACAATCTTTACGTAAGTTCGGTTGTAAAACACCGACAACACTCAATTTAAACAACATCAAAATATCCATCCTAACATTTCCCGATAAGACTGTTAATTTTTGCAAAAGTAGAGACTATACCCGATGAGGCATCACTAAGCATGCTTATGACTACAAGCACGTCAATTTAAATAGATTTACACTCTGCAGATGGGTACAACTTTACCCACAACATACGAGTTTTGTAGTTTATCCAGCATCCGTCGATACCACTGCACACGACATTATAGTATGCAGTCTAGAGCATGTATCGAAGCCTTTACATCACCTAGTCCTAACCTTGCACTAGCTTGGCAATGACAACCCTCACTTCAATCTCGGGTACCTCCCGTCAAAGTGAGGCATTAACCGTTGTGTCGGAAGGCTTTGGTCCCAATGACTCAGTCAAGGGAGCCCCTTCGAGCAATCACACATGGTCGCACTACTACGCCTTGTCAATATGCAAGGCTAGTTTTCGATGACTTAATTAGCTAAGACCATCCCATACCGGCGCATGTGGTTGTACGCTTAGGCTTAAATATGATTCACCGGTATTCGATTCTTAATTGACTTGGGCGAGGATCTCCCCCTATCTACATGCGAGAAACCCTCTCATATCCATCAATTCATAATATAACTCGCTCACGTTGAAATCTAGGTTTTCTATTTTTATCTTTATACAAAATTAACAGAGGTAGCCCCTCTGGATCATTATTCTAAAATCTCCCAAATCATGTTCAATATTTCATCCACTCTCAAATTTTAGTAAAGACTAAAGCCTGGCTAAGCATATATGCGATATTCGTATTCGAAAGGCCCAATTTACATCATTTATTGCCTAAACCATACCCTAATGCCTACAACAATAAGGATATCAATATTTCAAGGAGGATCATGCATTGAATAGGAATATAACTACCGTTATCCCTAAATATAGCAATTTTAAGCAAACATACATGTATGCATAATAGATTTTGTAAAAGAAGTACAATAATTTAAATAATAGGATCAACATGGTCAAAAGAGGTGCTTGCCTTACTCTGGTATCTAAGAGTATGAGGATGGAGGTTCGTCGAAAATTTTGTTCGAGGGATCGACGTCTATTCAAAAAGAGCCGATAGCAAATTATTTATAGAAAAATAATTTAAATAGCAAAAAAATCAATTTTTTTTGCATATTCATACAGAGAATGATTTTGTATTAATTTAGAAAAAAATATTCATTCAATTTAGAGTTCGTATGCCAAAGATATTAATGTTTTAATTTTGCCTAGTTTGAAAAATCCTGGAAAATTTAAAAGGTGACGTCGAAAGCGTAGTCTATTAGGTTTTATGCTTTCTAATAGAGAAAGCATATTTTCCTCTGAGTTCTCTGAGGTTTACATTTTCAAATAGAGAAAGCGTATTTTCCTCTGAACTGAAAGCGGTATTTCTCGTTCCAACAGAGAAAGCATATTTTTCTTTGAGTCGAAAGCGACTTTTCTCATTTTTCCATTTTTCTGAATTTTATGAACTTACATGTGCGCCCTACTTGTCAGTAACTCATTTTTTTTCTTCATTTTATTTATAAAACAATGGTGGTCCCACATGTCATAGACTCATGAATTATTAACTCAATGATTAAACCTATTTTTGATTTTAATTTACTGAAAGCTGGCGCCCACATGTCAGTTTTAAAACCAGAAATAGTAGGTGGTCCCACATGGCAGTGACTCATATACTAAACATGTTTTAAATTAGATTTTTGATTAATTTTTATGCCGGTCCCACATGGCAATGACTTAGCATACTTAACCACTGTCATTAGTGTTAATCAAATCCTAAACGCGAGTGGGACCCACTATTAGTAAGAGGGGGAAAAGAGTTGCGTGTGGCCGAGCGCCATGGTGAGCTTGCCGACAGCGAGCAGCGCAGCGACTTGGCTCGGTATGGACAAAATGAATTCTCCTCTCGATGGTGATCCCACCGGGTGGTGGTGAAGGCCAGAGAGATGGATGGAGACAGCGCTACGCTGGCGAGAAGCGATGGAGTGCCTCAGGGCTACGATGGCTTTCACAAATGAAGATTACTCATGGCAAATGATGGTACGTGTTGGCTTTAGGGGGCAATGTTGACGCTACAGGCAGCAACTCAGGGACCAATGGTCACCGGAGCGGCGGTGCCACCATCTTCCGCAGTGGCGCCATGATCGGCCACGTTTATTCCTAGGATACGCTAGCTAATCTGCTGATCCAACATGTACAAAAGCTATAGGGGACTACTAGAAGCTCACCAAGGCTGTTGACGGCATTGGGGGATGGCCGGAGTAGCTTGGCGACGTTGATCAGCAACGGCGCAGAGGAGGCTCACGGTGCTAGCGCTCTACGACGATGGATGTGCTACAAGAAGTGTAGCATTAGCTCATTGTAGTTCTAAGGATGGTGTAGACACGAGGAATTGGTTGGGGGGTCAACAGGCTTTGAGGAAGATCGAAAATGGTGGCGGCGGCCATGAATGAGAAAGATGATGGTGATGCCCAGTTTTACTACAAGTTTGCCTGGGTTGAGTGAGGGGATTAAATGAATGAGGGCCGGAACACGTGATGACACGCTTAGGAGAGGTCCAAACCTTTTTGAATGGTGAGGACGCAGCAGCTCAGATCGGGTGCACGCGCTGGAGTTGGGGGGAGATGATGGCGTTTCAGCACTACACGGCTCCTAGAGCTGCATTGGGCAAAGGAGAATGATGAGTGAAGTGAGAGGTGCATGATAACATGTGTGTCACGGGGAAGGATGCTCACCCGAGGCAATGGCAATGGAAAGCTTGCTCACCGGCGTCGAGAACGACACTCTCGTTCCCAGGGAATCAGAGCACGAGAAGCTTTGATTCTTGTGGGAGGCGAGAATGGCGAGCTGAAGAGCTCGTGATGCGGTTTGGGGCTTAAATATGGCTGAGATTGGTGCGAGAGAAGTGGAGAGAAAATGGCGGTCGAGGATGAGTTTCTCAAGCGGCCGGTCTCTTTATGCATGCGAAAATGGCATGTCAGCGGGATGGCTTTGTCTGTACGAGAAAATGGCGTGTCAGCAGGATGGTTAGTATGGGTGAGGGCAGGTGGAGGTGACAGGGCGCACAAAATGTGGGTGGTGGCGCTAGTGTGTGGGCGAGAGGTGGACGATAGGTCTTGATTTGGCGAGACCCTTCAACGTCGAGAGGGAAGCGAGGCACAGACCCGGGTAGAGGCGCGGCGTGGTGAATGGGCCAAGTTGGGTTTCGGCCCATCTGGGAAGTGGAAAATTCAAGCTAGGTTTTAAATTTTCCAGAAAAGGCTGAGATTTTGCTAAATTTTTAAACCTATCAAACTGGCTCCAAAATTTATGAAAAGTTTTGTGGAGGCTCCCGGCACAGTATGATTTGTTGTGTAAAATTTCTAGGATTTTATCCTTTCTGTGTTTTTTCTCAAAAATTCTTCCAAGTTGCGGTTTTCATATAATTGCAATTGTTGCTTTGATGGAAAATTCCAAAAACATGCTCAAATAAAATTTTCTGCATATAAACATGCTTAAATTTATTCCCTCACTTATTCTTAATACATTTACCCAAAATTGAGATTTTTGAGATGCTAAATGGGATGACCTAAAACGAAGATTAGAAGGCACATTCCATATAGATGAGAAATCATACACTGTGCTTGACGTCACGACTCAATTAATTTGCTCAGCCGAGAGCCCGAGATCGAGTTGATGCAAACAACTTGTTTAATTTCTTTCAGAAATTTGATCCGATGCAATGTACTTGCATAATTTATGTTTATATAATGACTACTGTTTGTGTAAGAGTAGAAATTAGCAAACCAAATACACAGTAGTTCCTGTTTTTGGATTTGGATATAACAATACGGAGGAATAATATTTAGCTATTCGTATCGTATGCAGGGGCCCATGTTAGCGTTGCACCAACTCGGTTTGGTGACCGTGGGTGGCGATTCCATTAGAGGTGCGAACGGACTAAAGTTTTTTTTCCTTCTGACAAACTAGATTATACAATGAGATGTAGTTTGGTTAACCATACTATACAACAAAGAAGCTCTTAAGTGGAGAGTCCGAGTAGACTAGCCTAAACACCAACACACATATTGCGGTGATGTGCATGAGCCTATATGGTAGGGGGCACTCCCAAAGGTGAGAGGGGAAAAAAAGCTAAGCTGACTTGGACCAAGTAATAGGAGGAGTACGGTAACCTCAATAGATAAGAGTTAAGGTGAAAATTGTTGAGAGAGATTATTCATATCCTAATCTACTAGGACTTCGAGAGGTGTGCTTCAAGGGTTTCTAAATGGATCCTAAATAGATTTGGATTCTTATTTCTCTTTGTATGAGGTCAATGGAAATTATATAAAGTCATGAGGTGTGATCATAAAGAACCCAAGCAAGCCAACAAGCCAAGTAAGAGGAGCTCATCCAAAATAGAGAGCGCACGAGAGGATTAGAGGCTAGATTATTCTTTAGCACTAGATTAGTCTTAAAAGGTTCAAGTGGGTTGTGAGAGAGTGACAATCCCTTGTACTCGTTTGAAGTCGTACTAAAGGAATTTACAGTTGGCTTAGTCAAATCTTTCTCTCTCGTCGTGATTTTTTCATCATCGTTATTTCGGTTTATCTCTACGAGATTCATCTACTTCGTTCTTAATACTATGAACGCTCATGTCATATCTCACAATAGCTAATCTAGTTTCGACGCTGATACGTATAAGAAGAGGTATCAAAGTATAAAAGATTCAACTCTTAACTATTATAGAAAGATATGGAATTTTTTTGAAAAAATCTTAAGAGAACGGAATTTGGCATGTTGTACAACAAAATTAGTATCCTAACCAATCAAGATTAGGATTATGATAACCGAAGGAGACGAGTCAAGCAAAACATTGTTTTGACTTCAAAAGAAAAGCAAAACACTGATTTCTGGTATGGATTCTAGAAAAGTTGTAGAACACAGTACACTCCAAAGACAATTTTTTTATTCTCATCTTTGTTTCAAGATTTTTCTGCGATTGTAAGCAATAAGCCTACTTTGCATTAGAAGCTTTCTCGAATAAATACGAGTATGGAACCGAGTTGCCGTCTTTCCCGACTTGCCATGTTCGATATTGAGGATCTTGTTTGATGTGCTCCATTGCTCACGCCTAAATCAACAAGTAAATCGGTTACTAGTCATCTAGTCGCCTTGCCGCCTTTGGCAAAGATAGCACTTGCCTCCTTGGGCATGGATGCATCCACGAACAGTAAAAATGCCCACCCGTTCTCCACTAGTAGTCATCGGTCAAGGCCACCATCACCGGTCATCTTTGGTTGGGACTAGCTTTAAAATAGTCAGTCAACAGATGGAATTGTCATATCTATATATCTATAAACAACTAGTGAGATTAAAGACATCTTCTTCGTCTTGAGGGCTAATAATTTCCATAATAATTTTTAAATCACAAAAAAAATTCCTAGAAATTATCACGTTAATCGATAGAAAAAATATGAGATCCTACCGGTCTATTAGATGGCCTGCATATAACATGGGGATCAAAACACTATGAGAGGTGTTAGTAGTCGGACGTACGGGTGGAACGTTCCACCCGTACGGTCCAAAAAAGAGCCTGATCAAGGCGTGCCAGTTGTGCTCCATGCCTCAACTCTTATCCAATGAAGACGTGTAGTGCTCTAAACTCTCCGCTTGTCGGGAAAGGAACAAGCGAGCTAGCCGCGGGTGCACGGTGCACCGATGCATGTACGTATGCGGACACGAGCAAGGAGCGACACGACTCGAAGGCCACGCGAGGCATAGAACCAAGCACCAAGGGATCCCAGCCAGCCAAGCCAAGCGCACACGGTCGATTGAGAAGTCACTTTTCTTCGAAAAAAATTGGAAGAATTGGGAGACAATAGAACAAGGTTGCACCTTGGTTACTTGATTAATTAGAAGATGGCATGGCCTATAGAAATAGATTTCACCGTACGGTCCGAAAATACAACATGTCTAGATAACAGTTACAACATCTCCGTATAATGGTTGCAACATCATCGGACAATGGTTGCAACATGCCCGGACAACGGTTGCAACATCCTAGGAAAATGGTTACAACATCTCCGGACAATAGTTGCAACATCATCGGACAATGGTTGCAACATCCCCGGACAACGGTTGCAACATCCCCAGACAACGGTTGCAACATCCTAGGAAAATAGTTGCAACATCCCCGGACAACGGTTGCAACATCATCAAACAATGGTTGCAACATCATCGGACAATGGTTGCAACATCCCCGGACAATGGTTGCAACATCCTAAGAAAAGAGTTGCAACATCACCGGACAACGGTTGCAACATTCTAGGAAAACGGTTGCAACATCCCCGGACAATGGTTGCAACATCCTAGGACAACGGTTCTAACATCCCCGGACAACGGTTACAACATCACAAATCAAAAAACAATGGTTGCAATTACTCACATGTTATTTCTGGACAACGGTTGCAACATCCTAGGACAATGGTTGTAACATCCCCGGACAACGGTTGCAATATCCCCGGACAACGGTTGTAACATCTCCAGACAACGGTTGCAACATCACAAATCAAAAAACAAAGCATCTGAAAAAAAACGCGTTGGAAAAAATGCAACATCACCGTGAACAGTATGCAGCATTTTTTTTCTACACATACAACTTTTTTTTCCTATAGATGCAACACTTGTAACATCCCCGGCCCAGACAACGATTGCAACATCCTAGGACAATAGTTGTAATATCTCAGGACAACGGTTGCAACATCACAAATTAAAAAACAAAGCATCTGAAAGAAAACACTTTTGAGCTAATCTATCACATATTCGCAACCACTACTATAGTTCAGATGAGTTATATACGCGTGATTCAATATAAAAAATGTTGCCTCATACCTATAATGACCCATGTCAGACTTATAATAGCCACACCTGCTACATTTGCATTTGTTGTTCAGGATGGGCTGGAGTAGAAAACCATCAACACTTGATTTTTGAGGGTGGGAAACAACTCTCCGGTTCGTTCAATTGATGGGTTTTTAATTTATTTGGTACTGTGGACAGAGACGACCGGTCTTCTAATTCCTGTGATGGGCTGCACTAGGTAAACTGGGAAGCTGGTCACCTGGGCTTAACATAGAAACGAGCGTACGATTTTTTTTTTGGCGTCCGGACGGCCGAGCCGAAGCGTTTCCCAAACACTATTGTTGTTCGTAATCATACAAAGTAGGAGACAGCCTTATCAAATTATATCAGATTTGTGATCAACTGAGTCTGAATAAAACTAATGCAACTTAGAAAGAGAGAGAGAGAGAGAGAGATCCTTGTGTCGTCGTAGGAAAGCAGAGCCGTTGTTGCCCATGCTTCTCCCTACGCCGCAGAGTGGCTTGAAGTGTTCCATGATGCCAAGAAACCCTCACCGGGCTCGCCATTTAACTTGAAGGCGAGGAGCGTGAGCTCATCGGCCATGGCATTGCTGCCCTCGAGACACCAGAGCATAGGAACAAAAGAACAACAAAGGAGAAGCGTAGCAGTGTTGTTGTTCCGCCATGAGGAAGTGGCAACGAGATATACCAAGGATTTTAGATAGACAAAACTTCAGTTCTCATTTTGTTTCCCGGAAGTCGTTGAAGCGCATTTGTATACTACCCGTGTTTACACTCGGCAATAGGCATTCGAGGCCATCGATCATCTTATGCCGCCACACCAGATGCTCAATTGGCCTAAGGTATGGATGCATCCAAGAGCCACCATCTTCTATGTAGCTCTAATGCTTAATATATTGGCATGTGGGAGGAGAGGGACTGCCCACCACCAACCACTTGCAAAGGATTTGTTTTTAAAAAAAATCAAAATAGACCACTTGCAAAGAATTCCATTCGGTTCTGCAATCAGCAGTGCACTTTTGAATAATGGGATTCCTTTATTCAATTAACAAAGTAGGCAAAGTATTTAGTCCGTGCTATCTTTAGTTTGTATTAGTTCTAACATTTAAGATCCTCATGGTTAGCATAAAAAATCGTCATGAATCAATCTTTGATGAAAATGAAATTGGCCTAACTAGATTAGTCCACCCACGGTGAACATGGATTTTTTTTTAGATAATAGAAGAGAAAAACTCTTCCGACCTCTACATCATGGTGAACATGGATAGGTAGTGACTAGTTAGGTTCAACTCAACTCCCTATAATTGCCCCCAAATTCCATACAACCTCAAAAGCTATTTCAAGAACACCTCGAATGCTACACTCAAAGACTCAATTCCATGCCCAAAATTTTGAACTGCAAGAGTTGATGACATTGAAAAGAAAAAAAAATTGCAAGTAAAAAAAATGTTGGTCTTGGCTTGGCAAATAAGTGAAGTCAGAGTAAGAGAAAGTGGCTCAGATTACGGATTAACCTACCTCGATGCCATATTTTGTCCGGTCACTCCGGTGTGTTCACCGCCAAGAACCGCAAATCCCATCTCCGCCGCCATCTCCTCGCCGCCCTCGTGGGGCCTCATGCCGGTGGCGGCAATCCCTAGGCCGCCGCGTGGAGTAGATGCGCAAAGAAGGCGCCTGTTGAATGATCCAATATTGGAGTTTCTTCGGTTGTAGTGGAGCAATGCGAGGTCGTGTCGCTATGCGAGGACTAATGAGGAAGGAGGGAGAAAGAAACAGAGAAGGGCAAAAGAAATGTCCACTGACAAATTGGTCCCACGTTTTAGTGACTACAGTAGAGGGAGGGGCCTGGCTGCGTCAGTGGTGTGCCCAGAAAACTGTGAAAAGAAAATTGTTTAGCTACAAGAGTCAATATACAGGCTACCAACTGTGGAAAATTAAAACTACAATAATATCAATGAACAATATTTAGTAGTATAGATTCATCTATGTAGGAACTTGTTTGGAAGGTGTAAGTTTAAACCTGAAGGTCCAGCTAAGACTTGGAGATTTTTTAATAATAATTTTTAACATAGAATTATAGAAATAAATCTCTGCTTAGTAAAATTACAAAAATAGCATTCTATCGCCGTTCCAAATGGCGAAATGGCACTGTCGCCCACCGAATAGTGCCAAATGCAATTTAGGCAAATCGTTAATCCAAATAGCGATAGAGACCCCACCAACTCTCCCCTCCCTATAAAAGGCCCAAAACTTCGGCCAAAACTCACTTTTATTTCGAAAAAAGACAAAGAGGGGAGGAAGGGAGAGAAGCAGAGGGGAGGAGAAGAGTTTGCGAAGCGTTGTCCATCCGGTTGTCCACCTTGTAGATAATTTTTTTTTTTTGAAATTGAATGGATTAGATAATTTTAGATGTATGGTTATGTAGTGTAGTATGTTGTAGTATAGGCTATTTATTTTTGTAACTAAATTGATTAGATAGTTTTGGATGTATGGTTATGTAGTTTAGTATGTTGTACTAAATCCTTTTAGACGGTGTAGTTTAGTTTTAGATATGTAGATAATCGTGTAAATCTTGTCTATGGTGCAGTACATCGAATATGTCAGATGCAATCAATTTCAAAATTTACTACGGTCAATGGACTGTTCTGTTGGATCCCGAGGGGGTTGGTTTGTGTCATTTCCAATCAGCGACCATCAGCCTAACAAGACAAGAGCAGCGTATATAGGGCGCTGTGATGAAGTGGCTGTATTACACCTTCGAGTTGGATTATGCTGTGCACAATTTGAAATTGAGCTGTCTTGTCACCCAGTCACCATAGGGCACAGATTGGGAGTTATTGCAGCTCAAGGGAACAAGGTCGTGGCAGTCATACTGTGAGGACCCCCGGGTTATCTCCGTAAGACCGAGACTAAGCATGGTCTTAAGAACATAACTCTAGGGCCTCAAGTAAATGGATTCCAACTTAACTCAATCTTAGTGAAAGGCTTAACTACAAACTAGAGCCCCGACGATCATGCTTGTGCTTCCTCATGAAAGCACTACATGATTGCCGGTTCTCCAATGAGTCAAGCACTACACTTAGTGAGTTAAATAGGAAGCCACGAACAGTGAGTATGCAATCATATTGGCTCCCAAGATCAGCTACCAATATGCTCATACTCTCATACAACGTTGATCACATCCATACAACAGCATACATAGATAGTTCAAAAGACATACAACATAATAGTTAAAGTTTACATCTATTACAAACGGCCGATCGGCCAAATTCAAATAAGAGCATTAAGTAGCAGCGGAAGCAAGTAAATAAACCAAAATATCCAGCATAGTATGCCCCATAACCCATCGGCAACCAACTGGGAGTTAAATGATAGCATTATTCATTAGCGTCACCAAAATCGGCGCTAACGAACTCAACGGGCTCATACACTTCCTCACCTGAAATTGTAGCAACCGGGTTGAGTACAAAGGTACTCGCAAGTCTTACACAAATAAAAATTAATCATGCTAGAGGTTGTTCCAAAGGATGGCTCATATTGGCTTAGTTTTGCAAAAGAGACGCAACAATTTACAGCCTACACATACTAGTTTTTCAAGTGCTATTTCAAAATCAGATTTGAAGTAGAAGTAAAGCATGTGAATAAGTAGTAAATTGAATAACAAATGAACCATACAATGACAAAGTGGCTGTCCACTTTGATACAACAACAAACATGAACATCCCATTCATGACAATACCAAGTTATACCACAATTTAATTCCAAGTCTAACAATAAGCAGCCACAAATTCAAGCGGTCGTCCATAACCACGGACACGGCTATTCGAATAGATTTATACCCTGCAGGGGTGTACTACTTTACCCACACGACTTGATTAGCCCTTGAGCCTCCAGATGCCTCCGAATATAGCATACTTCCTATGGTATGCCGGCCGGGTAAACCAAGACTTAGCATTTTTCAGCAAGTTGATATCATTGAGTTGACTCGCCCATACGCGACGTAATCTCGTTTAAGTGTAGGCTACCCACCTACAACTAAACGGGCACGCAAGTTGTGCCAGAAATGCCGACCCAATTAATAAAGCTTAAAGAGGGCTCACCCTCACAATAAAGAATTGCAATCGGCACCCTTATGGAACATATATGCGATGGAACACATAAACGCCCTCACACCACCAGTCATCAACTCAACAATACCAACCCCTTACTTAACTAAGCAGTGCCCATACACCGCGTGTGATAGCACGAGTTTTGCTTGAACTGTAGGTACCCAAAGTTCGGTCCTTAATTGTCCAGACAAGTCAACCACTTACCCAATTCTCGTGCACAAAGGCACCATCACTTGTCCAGACCCAAAAGCTCATTTAAAATGATAAAAATTGACTCATAAAATAGATGCAAAGATCTGAAACAAAAGTATATAATAAAGTGGTGTTTATCCCATAATTGTCGGGTTATTCCCGACAATCAACTACCGGTTCTAGACTCGCATGGCTAAGCAAACCCGAACCATATATTTCAATCATTCTAACTTAAGTATGTGGTACTGGAATAATTCAAGTATAACCTCGATGAATTAGGAGATAACTAAACTACACATCACAAAAATAGCGACATTATTAAAATAGCATACAAGCAATTATCATTGCACTATCTTAACAAACCTGGGATCAAATATTATGCAAAAAGAAAGTTCAAATGATGCTTGCCTTGCTAGTAACTCAGTTGCTCTTCCTCAGTAGCGTATAAGTCAATATCGATAGGCTCGGTATCTAAATAAACATAATATCGAATAAACATCGAGAAATACCCAAAAATTTAAAATACTCAAAAATGCATGATTTTTCTACAGTAGCTAAATCATGATTTTATATGAATTTAGGTGAAAGAATTATTCCATTTGGATTTAGTATGCAAAAGTTATTAAGGTTTGAATTTCAGATTTCCAACATATTCTCATTGAGCAATTTAATTATTTGGCCAAAATTTGTAAAGTAGTGGAGGGTATAAGGATTATATGAGTAAATACGGAATATTATTACAAGACCAGAATAGTTGAGTTTACCTTATTTGGAGTTCTTTTGAATTAGTTATCCATTTTTAAAGTTATCACCTTTTCTATTGTAAAAATAATAAGTTTATGGGTCATTTTCCATAATAATACTCTCTGTTATAGAGACATGTTTGAAACCAATTTTAATATAAATTTTATCAAAAATGAAAATTACCAGAAGTAGTTTCATCCATTTTGGAGTTGAGATGAATTAGTTATGTATTTTTGAAGTTATACATATTTTACAGTGTGCAAATAATTCGTTTTCAGATTTTTCTAATTCATTTACTATTTTTCTTACCGGGCGTGCCTCTAGCCGCGGTCACTGACCAGCGGGCCCCCGGGTCAACTGTTGACTCGATCAAAAGACCTAAACCGAACGCAAAAGAAGGCGTATTCTGCTAAATACGTTTTCCTAAAACCAAAACGTACTTTCTATCTAAGCCGATAAGAAATACGTTTTCCTTAAAGGAAAACACATTCTACCATTTTACACTATCACTTAATCGTCCATGGGCCCACATGTCATTCTCTTAAGGCCAATCATTAATCAGTTTAAACCGGTTTTCCGACAGTGATCTTCGTCATTAATGCTAATCATCGCAGTTAATGCCTAATTACGCCGCCATAAAGGCTTTGCCGTGGCGTCCGACAACGCGATCGCGCGTTGCCTGATGGTTTCACCGGCGCTTACGCGCCACGGCAAGGTTGCCAAAGCACGCATCTGCTCCGCAATAGTGCCGTGCACCTCTAGGTGGTGGTGGCGACACCAATGGCGGCTCGTACCGGCGGCTAGCCGGAGCTAAACGACGGCGTTCAACACGGCAAACGTGAATACAACAAAAGAGAGCTCCGCAGCATCATTGAAGTGGGTGCCTAGCATCTAGGGACTATTAGCAAGCTACCTGAGCAAGGAGGAGAAGCGGAGAGGACCGAAGTTGAGTTGGCGACGGTGA
This sequence comes from Phyllostachys edulis, assembly GCA_036346405.1. Taxonomy (NCBI): domain Eukaryota; kingdom Viridiplantae; phylum Streptophyta; class Magnoliopsida; order Poales; family Poaceae; genus Phyllostachys; species Phyllostachys edulis. Next base: position 232,187 of record JAYEVD010000387.1, on the reverse strand, counting down.
GGTCCACGGCGGCGCTTACGGCTCACGTGGAGAAGATGACTGGAACAAAAAGAAGGCAAGTGAGTGCTTGGAGTAGGTCATCGACCCTATGAGGATGCTACTGGATCAAGGAATTGAGTAGCAACTCACCACACCAGAGTTGGAGAAGGACTAGGGTTCCTCGGCCGGCAAGAAGGGAAAGTTCAAATCACCAACACCCTGCCAGGCATTCATGAAATTGATTGAGGGGAAATCAATCTAAGATATAAATGCACCTAATGACGTGCAAGGTTTAGGATAGTACCTCCCGGACACGGAGAAGCCACGGAGGTGTCCTGCAGAGCGCGCTCTGGAACAAGCCGAGAGCTCGAAGACGAACTGAGCTCTACAAACAACGACAAGGGCTCAGCTTAGCAAAATGGAGAGTTCAAGGAATGAGGAGTCGAGGGCGACCACCCGGTGGGAGCTTACCCGAGAGATGCCGGTAGGAGAGCTTCCCTTTCCTCAGCCACCGAGAGGAAAAGTGAGGAAGAACGGGCAGCCGAGGGGGTGTTATCCCCAAGGAGATGACGGAGTGGAGGCGGCGTTAGATGGGGAAGCTCGAGGAGGCCAACGGCAGCAATGATTGACAACGCCGGCGGCCATTCTGGGGCGCTGTCGGAGAAGCTCGCTGCAGTGGAAGCTCTCTGCGAGGTCGTGGACGAAACCAACAAAGCGGGCTCGGCGTGGCAATGACTCGCGGGCAAAGATCCGCCCGAGTAAGTGGATCAGTGCGGGCCGTTGGATCACAGGTGGATGGCTAGGATTAGAAGAAGGGTACTCAGGTCGTTCCGAAGGGGTATGCGATCTGGACCGATGAGTTTCCATCTAACGGCTCACGGTGGTGCAAATAGTGGGTTGGTCGAGCGACCAATCGCGTCGGACTCGAGCCGTCCAACAAAGGCTCGAATTTGAAATTAGGTTTGACTGAGAATTAAAAGTGTTTCTCCACTTTGACCAAGGCATTAAAAATGGAAATAAAATTCCTAAAATTGTGAAATAACTCACAAGGGTTCCTGGGAAGGTCTAGTGCCCATAAAAATTATTGAACACTACTGTTCATGATATAATTTGTATAGACTAAATTCAAACTTAGTGTATGTCATTAAATGGTGTTTGAATCTTCTCAGGGTTTAAACCGTCCCAAAAATTTGGGAAAAATTATATTAATTCATTATAATTACTATAGTATTTGAATAAATTATTTCTAGAAGATGTTCATAAGGTTTTGTTCCTGTTTTCTTTTGTAGTTGAATTACAAGGTGTAGATTTAACACTTGTTTAAGATTTTCCTAGTGCAATAAATTATGCAAAAGTTTGAAAACAATGATGCATGCTCATGAGGTGCATAATAATTCTCTTTATTAACTTGAGGATGTGACACATACCTAAGCCTGGTGTTGGGACCCCGGATATGCAACCCCGGGACCCTCTATGTATACTGAACTAGTCCCATGACCAGTAGCTAGCTCACACAGTTGCAACATAGGTGAAATCATAACCATAAACGAACAGCTAGAGAAGCAGCTGAAACAATAATACTTATCAGCAAAAGGACCTTATGGTCAAGGTTTTACAGAGCTTGCCGCGCAGGGCTAAAATCATGACTAGGTCCACGACCAGGTAAACTTGCAGCGGAACAAAACAAACTGTGGAAGCCATTCGATATGCCCACAGGCAATCGAGTGGAGAACGCCTCCTAGTTCACATGGTCTTCGAAGTACTCCTCTTCATAGAACTCGGTGCTCCCCAGGTCTTCTTCGACGACTGATCAACAAAGGGCGTATAGCCGTGAGTATATAAAGTACTCAGCAAGTCGTAGGGAATAGTATGCAAGTAGTATTCATGCAAGGCTTGATAAGGATAGCTTTATGGCTATTTTGCGGAGAGCAATATTATCAGTAAATACAGTAAGTAGATTGTAAAGCACATGTTGAAAGATTAATACATAAGTAATCAAGTTTCTTTGAAACAACTCGTGAACACCCTGTTCACTTCCCATCCAACGACCACGACCAGATCGCTTCCCACGACCAGGTCAACTACTCGAAACCAACCACGACAACAACTTGATGAAAATCTACCCCTCGTGTGAAATCACCATGCATTGTCTATAACCGGGGACACGGCTATTCGAATAGTATTACACTTTGTAGAGGTTGTACAGCTTTACCCATATTACATGACTTCTCTAGTTTGTTTGGCATCCGTCGATACCATCGCTCACTACCTTAGGTAAGCAGTCTAGAGCACGTGACAAGGCCTTTACAAAGTTATGTTTTAACTCGGTTCTGCCCGCTAAGGTTTGGCCATCCCGGATCCCCTCTTGTGCCATGTGAATCCACACACCACCACGACAGAACCGAACCAAAACAGTGCTAATTAGTTGGCCAGGTCTATCTCATAATAGATGTGTGGTCGTATGGTATGGCCTAGATCAATGGCTTACAAGGTTAAGTCCTTAGTGGCTGCTCAGGCGAGACTACCTCATCTGATGTGCCTCGCGCACCTAAGTGCCTCTCGCACCCAGAAATATGCCTCTCACATCTTTGCCTCGCGCATTCCACCTTTGCCACTGACCACTCGCCCGAGCATAAATCATTTTCATTCAACTCAGCTAAATGACAACCCTTGCCATGGCACAACAAATTTTAATAATAGCGGCATCACACCACCATTGACACAACTGTGATCTCGCACCGCAATTGCACAATAGTGGTATCACACCACAATTCCATATATCATTAAGTCAAATTCATCATCATTGAATCATGTGATCGAGAGACATCGGATAACTAAAGCAGGACTAAGCATAATACGCACATGCGTTGGTATTACAATAATGTCCAACTAAGATTACCCATCCTATGGCGTCCAAGGGTACATGTCAACATGTCGCTCACAATTATTCAAGGAGTAATACTGCCAAGTAGGTGTTTAACTATTCCCAAAACCTTTTTTTATACAACTAGCCATGCATATTGATACAAAACAATATAATTTTATAAACTGGGTATGGCATGATCAAAGGTCTACGACTTGCCTTCGTTGAAGAGTTAAGATACTTCAGTCGTCGGGTCTAAGAATTCTTCAGAGAAGCCGGAATCTACACGTGCGAAAAGAGCTAAATAAATAAAACAACTCCAAATAAAATCCAAAAAGATTACCAAACTAGAACCGAAGGGAATGTACTGAATTTAGATGAATTAGAATTTTGAATCACTTGAATCGGAGTTCGAACGAAGGAGAACGAGCCCTCAGAAGGAGGCTCGACTACAGGTGGTCGGAAGGAGGCTCAACGACCTAGTCAAAAGAGGTTCGACTGGTCAGAAGGAGGTCCAAAGAAGGATATGACTACTCAACATGGTCGTAAGAAGGATACAAGAGGGATACGATTGCTCGACGAGGTCGAAAGAAGAAAGAAGGATCCGACTACTCGACGCGGTCAAAAGAACACGAGGGAGAGCAGGGCACGAGAAACTCACTAGGACCAAGAGAGAGGTTGGAGGAGGAGGCTGGAGGAGGACGGTGAACGGTGAACGACGAACGGCGCTCCGACAATCTCTTCGATAGCGAGGAGGTTGAAGATGATGCGGACTCCAGCGAACTCTTCGGTGGCAATACGGGGCGTGAGCGAGAGAAGGGATGAGTTGAGGGAAAAACAAGAGGAGCTAAAAGAGCTCCCTGGTGCTCCATTTATCGAGGAAGAAGGGGGAGATACAGATGACAAGATGGAGCGGCGGAATTCGCGGCGGCACGGTATGGGTGCGCAGCCGGCAGGTGAACGAGGGGATGGGGGCAGGTAAGGGAGGAGACAAGAGGGGGAATGGGCGCGTCGGAGGCGACAGCATTTAATGCGACATAGCGGCATTTAGTGCTCGAGGACTTTTGCAACAACATTTAATGCGACACAACGCTGCGGAAAAAGAGAAAGGGAAAAGACGCACCGAGGTGAGGGTGGTCGATAACGAGAGGGTGGTCGAAACCAAAGGCTAGTCGAAACCAAGAGCTGGTTGAAACCAAAGGCTGGCCAAAAAAAAGAGCTAGTCGAAACCAAAAAAACTGGTCGAGATCGAGAGACTGGTCTAAACCGAAAAGGATGGTCGAGACCGAAAGACTGGTCGAAACCGAAAGGGTGGTCAAGACCAAGAGGCTGATCGAAACCAAGAGGTGGTCGTGACCAAGAGGCTGGTCAAAACCGAAAGGGTGGTCGGTTACACCGAGAGGGTGGTCGACTACGAAAGGATGGTGGAGACCAAGAGGATGGTCGAGAAAAGGATGTCAACCCTTTTAAACCGAGAATGGGAGGGGGGAGGAGCAACTTGGTGAAGGGACGGCCGACGGGAATTCAGAACAAACAGAGGAAGGGAATCTTAAACACCAACGAACCCCAACAAACTCAAAATAAACCAAATTGAATTAGTTGAAGTTTGATTAATTCATATTAAATCGCTTTCAATTTCCAAAATCTCTAAGTTATGTTTTAGCGAGGGAACAAAACCAAATGGCTATTTTTATTTTGAAAATTTCGAAAACTCCTGAAAATTTGGGATGTTACACCTGAAGAGGGAGCGTGGGTGAGATTTGATCCTTCTGGCCTAGACATATGCCAAGACAATGCCTACATCTACAGCTGAACAAGGGGTAGTTGGTGGTGATGACGAAGAAGTTGGGGACTCTAGCCATAGTGCAATGCACACAATAACTGAAGGTCAGGGAGTTGTCGATATCACCAATGAAGACGGGGTCGAAGAAGTTCCTTTGGTTCGGGAAGCTAGTGGGATTGCAGTCGAAGGTGAGGAGATTGAAGCCCTAGTCGAAAGGATGGCGCTCGAAGAGTAGAACTATGAGGCATTGTTGGAAGATGAAGATTTGGATGACGAGGATGGTGGGGAACAACAAATGGTTTCATCTGAGTGGAACACATACCAATTTGACAACCTCGTCGTGGATCGTGTGTACCGTGGGAGTACCACCAAAACGAGGTTAGGCAAGGAGCAATGTACAAATGCAAGGAGGCAGTCTAGAAAGCTATGAAATTATGGGCATTGTCACTGTGGTGGGCATTCACGGTTGCAAAGTCTAACCCGAGGTGGTACGACGTGAAGTATGACATAGCGGGATGACTTTGGCGAGTGCATGTATTCGAGCCTAAGTGGGACATTTAGTGAAAATGCTCTATAGTAATCTCCCACACATATGGCATCTCAGAATCAATGCAATCTCACAAGAACTTGTCATCAGACTTCATTGCAAATGTCATGTATAGTGTGATCGTGGATAACCTGGATTTCGAGCCACGATCCATCGTTTGAGCAATAGAGTTAAGGTTCCAGTATGTCAGACCCGGGAGTAACACCTCAAATCCTCTATGTATTCTACACTAGTCCCTGTAATAGTAGCTAGTGTACACAGTAAACAAATATGGTAACATCCATAATTCGCACAACTTCATTAATAAATATCAAAGTTTATTACAAGAAAGGCTTACGAGCCAACAATAAAGAACACAGCGGAAGACGAAGAAGAAGTAGTAGATCCCAGCTAATCTGCCACAGGCAATCGACTAGGGTAGCGGCCTAGTCGTCGAGATCCTCACCAGTTGTAAAGTCATCCTCCTTTGAGAAACATTTTATTAAGCAAGGGTGAGTACAAAAATATATTCCACAAGTTAAACCCAATAACAGATTATAATGCATACAGGGATATATCAAAGGAAGATTTATATGGCTACTTGTGCAAAAGCAATGTTTGGCATTTTTAAATACATTTACTAAGTTCTAAAGCAATTATACTATATCTAAAATTCTTTGACTTTAAAATGTCAAGTTAGTGCAAGATGCACTTTTGGTGATGGACTAACCCTCTTACACCAAGGTTTTTGCCCAATTTTGCACATGGAATAAACATCCATGAAATCATTTTTGTCAAACCATTTTTAAAACAAAACCTAGTCTAATCCGTGAAAGGCTTTACTTTGCATGTACATGACCATGGACACGGCTATTCGAAGAGTTTTACACTCTGCAGGGGTTGTACAACTTTATCTACAAGGGATAATCCACTTATAATGTCCGCTTCACACACTTCCATTGTTGTGCGACTAAGTGATTATCACAAGGCTTTTACAATGCGCCATCCCAAAGTAGTCATGCCCGCTAAGGTTTTCCTGCCACAAGGTTTCACACCTAACGGAAGCCCCCCTCTTGCGCCATGTGGGATAATGAAAAGTAGGTCATTCTGACACCCACACAACCGGATGGCACAAACACAGTGAAACATTGCAAATTAGTTAGCCTGGTTTGTCCCACTCTAGACTTGTGATAGTACGGAAGGGCTTCGTAATCCGCAACTCGCAGAGTGGTCCTTAATTGACTGCATGACTTCCAAAATAACCCCTAGGCCTCGACCATTCATTGAGACGAGACCGTGCATAAACTTGCACCTACCAACTATCCATTTCGCCTAAGTCCAAACCAATTTTATTTTATTTCATTTTTCAAATTCATTGATAAACTTCCATGGCACACCAATGCTATGGATACAATTTAAACCACATTTGATTTTTTTGGCTGAAATTTCTCAAATCAAATATTTCATGTCTAAGCATGGTTAAGCTTTATTTTTTCCCAAAATGTTCTACTTCATACTATTGCATCAACTATATTTTATCTAAGGTGACAAGCTATGGATATTTTAATGTCAAGATTTGGCTATACAATGGTAATGGAAATAACTAAAAATTTAAAACATGAATTTAAATGATTGGAATGTAAATAAGCATGCAATAATAATTCAAAATAGAATTTAAATAATTTAAATTATGGGATAAAAATGATCAAATATGTAACTTGCCTTGCTCAATTAATTGTTTCTCAAAACGGCATCAAAATCGTTTCTTTGAAGTCGCCAAAATCCATACGCTAAAATGAACCAAATTCAAAATAAATTCAACCAAATTAAAATGAACTAAAAATTAAATAATTTTAGTATAGATAGCTAGATATTGATAGATAAATTTAGAATTTAACTCATTGAAATCGGAGCTCGTATGAAGGAGAATGAGTCCTCGGAAGGTTAAATCCTAAAGAAATTAACTAAATTCAATTATGAATTATTTTACTAAAGAAAAATCTAATTCTGACATAAGCATGACGTCAACACTAAATTTCCTTTTTCCGGTCGAATTAAATTTCTACTAGAAATTCCTATTAGACCATGGTCCATATACTAGGTCCACAAAAAGTCCAAGGTTCATGGTGGACTAGGTTTATTTAAATAGTGCATGTGGTTTTAACCATGTGTCGGTGCACCGCCACGGGCGCCGACGTGGGCAAGAGGGTTGATGTGGCACTTGTGTGGCTGCTAGATGGTTCCACATTGGCGGCCACGTCACCTCTGAGCGGCGGTGGCGCACGGGAACCTAGGGTTCCGGTGAAAGACGGTGAGGGTACCAAATTGAAAAGGGAGGTGCGACGAACCTGTTGCACACGGTTGCGGCAGAGGTGCTTGACAGGGTTGCCAGCGGCGAGGAAAATGGCGGTGGTGAGATTCAGTTGTTGATGGCGATGCGGCTCCAGCGTTCCTCCGACGGCGTTGAGGTGCGCCCGGGGTAGAGCATGCGATGGCAGTGCCAATGGTGGAGACAATGGCGGCGGGGCATCGTCGATGGCGTCGAAATCGATGGAGGAAACACACACGGCCAACGAGCTCAAACGTGGATTCTGGCGGTGCTAGAGCGAGAGGAGTGAAGGGGTGCGGGAATGGGATGAGGGTGAGACGGCGGTGCGTTGCTCCCTTTTATATGGCTAGGGTGACATTGAGGGGCGTGCAGCACAAGTTGGCCGGCGTGGAAACGGTGGCGCGATAAGAGCGATCCGGTGGCAGAGAATGGGCGATAAGGACCAGGGCGGTTGCGGTTGCGGTGAGGTGGCGAGAAAAGGGTGGCGACACAATCGCGGGAAAAGTGGACTGTTTTGGCCAAATTTGAAAACTTTCACGTGGGCAAAAATGACAAAAGCGGTGCTGGCTCGAGGAAGAAGAAAAGGGGACAGAGGAAGAGCTGACAGGTAGGGCCCACTTGGAATTGTGAGGGAGAGGGGAAGGCACGGGATGGGCTGGCGGGTGGAGTTGGGCCGTGGATGTGGGCCGCGCGCAATGAAAATAAGACTAGGCCAGAGAGAGATTCGGCCCAAAGCTAGAATCCTCCTTTTTAATGATTTAGTGAATTTAGAAATTGAGATAAATCAATTAGGCTTTTAGAAAATAGCAAATAAAGTCCAAAAATTATGGAAAAATTCACAGAATTTGCACGAGCTATTCTAGAATAAAATAAAATATTTCCAACTTAAAATTGGTAATTAGCTTTGCAAATAAATTTTATTTAGCTTTAAAATAATAGGAAAAACTTTTAAAAATCTAGAAAATTCTAGGAGATTAATTAAATTTTCCTTTTTGATTTTAAATCAAGAAAATCCTCGAAAACTCAATAAATTTTCTTTTTGACTTTAATATCCGTGAAATTGAAGAAAAGCAAGAAAACTCTTTTAAAACTCGTAAAATCCAATAAAATAATAGCTTTATTAATTTTTAAATTTGGTAATAGAACTTTGGGATTTTACACAGTATGCAATCAGCTATGCTAAGGCATGGAGGGCAAAGCAAAAGGCATTGGAAACAAGGTTCAGTATATTCGAGGACTCCTACCACAACCTACCTAGACAAATTCGAAGTCATACAAGACAGAATCCCAGACTATGTCACCATTGAAGATGACACACATCTAAAATTCACTGGGAAGAGGGTATTGAAGCGAGCATTCTTCGTCTTCGGTGCATGCATTAATGCATTCCGACATTATCGTTTGATCTTGTGCGTGGATGACATGTTCCTGACTAGAAAATACAAGAGGTAGATACTTACTGCAATTGCGATCGACGGGAACATCTAGGTCCTTCTCGTGGCATTTGCATTCATCGAAAGTGAGAACACCGATAGTTGATTGTGGTTTATGAGGAACGTGAAGATTTCTGTTGTACTGGGTCGTCCTAACGTATGCCTCATACATGACCGACATGCGGGCTTGCTAAGGGGAACACGAGCCACTTCCATGAGTGGATCTATAGAGCAGGTGGTGCATGAGGCACTTGGGTGCAAACTTTTACAAGCAGTTTCACAACAAGAATTTGATGAACCTTTCCAAGCGGCTATGCAACTAGAACTAGATAAAGTTTGATGCATTCTGGAAAAATCTAGATGAGCAGACAAGGACACATAGAAGGGAGGCAGCAAAGAAGCCCGCTACAAGCACTGACAATCTCCCTGAGGCATTGCCCTAGTTACTCATAGATGGTCCTAGTGTGACGAGGAAGACCGGGCGGCAGGTGAAATGCTTCTCGGGTTGGATTGAGCATGAGCCTAAGATGAAGTGGTCATTGCTACATGACAAGGATGGTGCTTGGTATGGTGTCATGACAGTGAATCTAGCTGAGGTATACAATTGGGTCATGTGTGGCGCGAGGTGCCTCCCTTTGCTTGGTATTGTGGAGGCAATTCCGCGCGATACCACAAAGAACTTTGTTAACCGAAGCAACATCGCATCAGTCTCCATGGCAAATGATAGAGTTCTGTACTTCGCCATGATCACTAAGCATATGGAGGAGAATAGCAAGAAGGGTGAGATGCACAATGCATTCAAGATAGGCACAAGGGAGCTTCGATTCGAGGTACTTTAAAGGGAGAAAGGACACCACAGAATGAATGGTGAGAGGATCATCCATGAGTGTATGCTTCACCGTGCTAGTAGCATATGCACTTGCAACAAGCCACTTCTTCTATATAGGTCATGCTCACATATGATGGCCATATGTTCGACAGTGGCGCAGCATCCCACCCAATACCTTTCTGAATATTTCACCAAGGAAGAGGTGATGCTAAACTGGAGTGCAGAGCTATATGGTTACAAGCGTGGTTGGCCATTTCACTGGCCATCCTACCTAGGATGAACAGATCTGGGCTATGGACATTGATAGGCTAAAGGGAACAGTTGGCCGGTGGCAGAGACGACGTATCAGGAATGACATGTGTAAGATCGAGGAGGCCAACTAGAGGGGGGGGGTTGAATAGGCAGTTTTAAATTCTTTTGAACAAAACCAAGTTTTATGTGTAATTGTAAATCAAATTGTTTTTGCACATTTAAAGCCTAAATCAGCTAGTCTCAACTAAGTGCACCAACGACCAAAGTTTATGACAAGGTTTACAATCCTAAGGTGAGAAGCAAACAATTTAATTGTATAAATGTAAATTGCAAGAAAATAAAGTATGAGCAAGCAAACCACAATGACACTCAATCTTTTTCCCATTGTGTTCGGAGACTTGCCGTTCTCTCCTAAACCATGTTGAGGTAAGCCCAAATGAATTTGAACAGCTCCATGAATTAAGCCAAACACCTCAATCCACTAATGGTAGCTCTTTCCTCTCCGAGTAGGTGAGCTCCAACCTTCATAACACAGCAGGCCTTCTCAGAAGCTTCTTGAGAAGATCACTGGATCACGATACCTCCACGCCGTATAGGTGTCGGCAAACACTAAGAGTGATAAGTCAAGTCTTTTGCTTGACTCTCACCAAGTGAAACACATGCACAATTGGATACTCCATCCAATTCTAGTTGCAACACATGCAACTAGAACCTCTCTCTTTGCCCACAAGGTGCAACACATGCACAATTGAGAGAAGAAGCTCACACTAGCCATGGTGGGTATTTATAGCCCACACACCAAAAGCTAGCCATTGGAAGCTAAAAGGGCTAAAAAAACAGGGAAACCCGGTCTGACTGCTAACGAATGGCCGGTCTGACGGGGCTACAGTGCAATGACTATAAAACTAGTCGTTACAGACAATCTGGTCAGATTGGACTTCTGAGAGGAAGAAAAATAAAACACATGCCCTCTAGAAAAAGGTTGACCGGCCCGGTCAGTCCGAACCCTAGTCAGACTGGCCTTATAAGGGTGATTAGACCGTACCCCGGTCTGTCCGGTCCAGTTAGTCCGGCTCTAAATTTTAGCACAAGCGACACTAAGAAAAACAGTCATAACTTTTGACTCTGATGTCGGGCCTGAATTATAGCACATGCGACACTCGGAAAAACAGTCATAACTTTTGACTTCGATGTCGGGCCTGAATTTCAGCACATGCGACACTCGAAAAAACAGTCAAAACTTTTGACTCCGATGTCGGAATTAGGTGATCTTGGGCTCTATGGAAATCTTATTCAGAGGGATGCACAACTCATCTATTTGATTGATCTCAAACACATTTGATGAAATAAAAAGGCACAACTCCAAAGAGCCAACACATGTCCTAAGTCCAAGAAAAGTGTAACGAGCAATCTTAGACCATGCCAAGGAAGGATGCATGAATTTAAACAATTTTCAAAATTTAGTGTCATGCTACAAGGAGTAGGTGTATGGACTTCAACCATTTGCAAATTATAGTCTCATGCTATAAAGAGTAAATGCATGGACTTCAACTATTTGCAAAACACATTCGCAAACAATAGCATCATGCCTAGAAGAGCTAGAGCAAGAGGGATTGAGCTATCAACAGATGATGAGACTCAATCTACTAGACAAGAACCCTCTTAATAGTACGACAACCTATACTAGTAATCCTGTCTTCCAACCAAACACTGAGACCGGCAAAAGGCTAGAAACACATCCTTAGCCTATGCTAGTTATACATTTGCCTTGTGCATCCATCTTGGGGGTAAAGACTTGATGATGAACATCACACCTCCAAGTCGTGAGTTCATGTCCTGTTCATCAACATATGATTAATTCCTTCATGTCGGGATCTTCACTTTAGTGCTCATCAACACATGATAACATCCTTCATCCCGAACCTTGACTTGATGACCATCAACACATGGTGTCATCCAAAGTTTTCATCATCATAGGGCTTCACCTATTTGATCAACTCATGGAAAATATTAGTCCCACAAAAATATTGTCATTAATGACCAAAATACTCCATGAACTCATAATGGTGGGTCTAGATTCTTTAATCTCCTCCTTCTGGTGATTGATGTGAATCCGAATGCAAATAATTGAATTTAAATTAACACGAGTATATTTCAACTACAAAAGCTTCGTATACTCAATGATACATTTCAACGTAGAGATCCTCAATATATGTGGATGGAAGAGATGGATCAATACAATTGAAACCACAAAACATAGAGTGAACTCCCTCTAGATGTGTGCATACATATATATAGATTGGAACAATATGCACATATCTAAGTTTGACTCTTGGTGGAGTTCAAGCTATACTTTGGTCCGAGTAATGCAACAAGATATAAGAATATGACATCGAATGCATACCTCCGAAGATTTTCATCTTTCTATCCAAATAAGACTAAACAGCATGACAACAAAAGCTTTAGTCTCACATATAGATTTGTTATTAATCATCAAAACCAAATTAATGGAGCTTGAACCTACAACTTGGACGAAGCAGAAGTTGGATGTCGTACGAAGAAGTGCTCTATTTGTAGGAGTCCGGCATACCTTGAAGTATTGCCATGCCAGAAATGAAAAGCATGAAGGAGAGGTCGGCAGTCCAGATGGTGTCGTGGAGACCTCATCCGACCGCTCCACTTGTGGCGGGCACCGTGGAGGTTGACATGGCGGACGTGGAGGTGGCGGCCATGGGGATGGTTCATCTTATTGAAATATGTCGTGATGAATGTTTTGCTTACTATCATTGTGATTTGTCAAATAACTATGTAATGACGTCTGTCCAATTTAGTTGTGTTGTCCGATGTACTAATGTTATGTCGTGCGTCGAATTATTATGTGTAACATATGTACTACCGCTAATATTATTTCTTATTACTTTCCATTTCTGATTGTTACTACGAACAATGTAACCACCTAATTTTATGTCTTACGCTTATACCTACTCTTTTTTGGAAAAAAAAATTACAGGTCATGTCTGTCGCTAATTCAAATGGCGACAAGCTCCTGTCGCTAATTCAAATGGCGACAAGCTCCTGTCGCTAATTCAAATGGCGACAAGCTCCTGTCGCTAATTCAAATGGCAACTTAAGTCTATGCTGCCATTCCAAATGGCGACAGAGACATTTGACACTGTTCAGTAGGCGTCCCTGTCGACAGGGCCATTTCATCATTTAGAATGACGATGGAAGACCGTTTTTGTAATTTTGTTAAACGGATATTTATTTTTGTAATTCTATTAAAAATATATTTTTAAAAAAAAAATCAAAACTTGGGGGGCACATGTTTTGGCGGTTGAGGTCATGAGTTTAAGCTCTCATGCTCCTTGGTAAACAAATGTAGATCAAGGAAACAAAAGCTAAAACTGACCATGTTGAACATCAGCAACTAAAAACTTTGGTCTGTTACCATCCAGATTATTGTTGTCTGGGTGAATCTCAACAAAGATGGTTGGAGAGTTGGAATGCAACTTTGAGAATCCAAGAAAATTATATGGAATGTCATAGCATCCTTTTCTCATTGTCATTGGTAGTAACACCACCAGATTGTTCATGTAAAAAAAATAAGGGGGTCTACCTCCCTAGAACACCAAAAATGAGCACTCAATATAACAATGCTTTACATACTGTTACAACTACAATACATTTACCAAAGATATGATCTACTCGCTACATCACAAGCTGCCTCCTGAGTCCTGATCCCATGTATTTTACAAACTACCAAATTTGTATAATTCACTATGTTTTGACAAAGTACCTTACTTAGGCAATTGCTTTTCTACCCAGCAAACAGTCATAGATACACCGGTAAAATAATGGTACGTTATATAAGCACGACTGCAACCGCATGATTCCGACTGAAACATAACAGAAATCATACATCAGTCAGTTAAGTTAGCCAACAGTTATTCTACAATGCTTTATCATATTCTTACAAGGAGCTCAAGGATATTCGAACATAAAAGTGTAATATCTTGCTTCATCATATTCTTGCTTTATCACATTCTTGTTTGATGACATGCAGTTCCTTGATGATATCTCCGGTAGACATCCTACTGGATGGCATTTCCTTAGGGCAAGACAATCCAAGTCTAACTAGTGAAATCAGGCAACCTATCTTTCTTTTGTATGAAGAATCATCTGCAGTCTGAAGCTCATTCTCGAGGCTCAAAGACAGCTGGGTATCAACATCCATAATTCTACCACGTAGACCCAGCTCAACATACTCACGAAGGCTCAATCCTTGTATGGAATTTGCTATCAGTGGGCCTCTTCCCAGTTACCGTTTCTGACACAAGAATTCCATAACTGTAAATATCTCCGTGTGTCGATACTCGGTACCATGTTTCCAGCACCATACTCTGTTGCATCAAACGTTTGCAAAAAGTTAGAATTTTTATAGCACCTGTAGTCCAAAATTTAAGGCAAAGTCATAATATTATAGACAAAAACCAAAAGCTGCTTCGCATAAATCAAATTTCTTCTGCAACTTCCCTAGAAGTTTCTCTAGCTGCACGCATTATTACTAAAGCACTAGGCAAGCAGGTAAGAAACCAGAAAACATATTAGACTAACCTGGGGGAGCATAACCGATTGTCCCTCTAAATCCCATTGAGCTCGTCGACTGTTGGAAAAATGAATTTCCTTCAACAGAGAATCTTAGCAAGTCCGAAGTCTCCAACATGGGCTACCATATCAGCATCCAAGAGCGCATTACTGGACTTAATATCACAATGTACTACAGGTGCGGGGCCATGGCAATGAAGATAATCCAATGCATAAGCCACATCAAGGAGTATGGTCACTCTTTACAGGAGATTCAAGTACCTATGCTCTGTTTGCTCATTTTTATCAGGATGTAGCCAACCTTCTAAACAACCATTAGGCATGAATTCAAACACAATTGCTTTGAAGTCATTTCCTTTAGTATTGATGCTTGTGCAAGCTGTGATTATCTTGACAAGATTCCGGCGTCGCAGGTTTTGCAGTGCTTCGCATTCGGCAGTGAAGCTCGAGTGCCCCACGGGTTTGAAGTTTTAGTACCTTCACAGCAACAAGATTTGTACTTTGACCAGCTGGACCATCTAATTCACCTTTGTATACAGACCCAAATGATCCAGAGCCCAGCAAATTGGTTGTCCAGAAACCATCTGTTGCTTTTACCAACTGTGAAGAAGAGACCAATGGGTGCCCTTGCATGGATGTTGTTGAAGGAATTTTTGGTTTTCTTTTCTTGTGCCAAGCAGGAACCTTGTGGAGCAATGAAAGGAGGACTATTGTTGCAACAAGAGAAACAACAATAGGAATCACCAGAAATTTATGTTTTTTTTTGGTAATTGTAAAGAACATGGAGGCAAATGTAGATCTGGTATGCCACCACAAAGTTTGTCATTCCCTTGGATTGAAATTGCTGAAGCATTTGAAAAAACGCCAACAGTTGGCACTTCTCCAACAAAGTTATTGAATGAAAGGTTGAGATAATAGAGCATAGTAAGTTCAGTTAAGAACTTGGGTATCTGACCTGACAAATTGTTACTTGAAAGATCAAGAGTTTGTAGTCCTTTCAGTTGACTCAGGAGTGATGGGATACTGCCACTTCAGAAGTTATTTTGGAGATAGAGGTTTTGGAGAAGTTGGCATTCACCAAGGGTGGTAGGGATTTTGCCTGACAATTTGTTTGACTCTGCATGAAATTCTACAATATTTTTTAAATTCCCAATTTTTGGCGGTATCAATCCCGTCAAGTTGTTATGGGACATATCCAAACCTTTAGAGAGGGTGGGAATGCTGAACATCTCGTTTGGAATTTGATCAGTGGTGGCCACAGCACCACTGTACTCCTAATAGGCATTTCATCGAACAGCTTGCGTGCACCTAATTGGCAGCAGGATAGTTTGGGGACATGCTCGTCGCCCCGGTCGATAGAGTTGACGGCGGCACCGCTCGGTGTGGAGGTGGGGTTGCCAGAGTCTGCATCATCTGGAACGGTGTCTTAGTGGGTGTTGGCGAGGACATAGTCTGTGCATGGAGTGACTTTCGCCACGGTGTGGTCAACATCAGTGCGCGGTGGCATTTTGCCGAACAGTTGTTGCACGGTGATGATGCAGGTGTCGGCACACGCACGAGGTGCACCGAGGGATGGAGCGGGCCTGGTGATGGTGATGTCGAGTAAGGCGGCGGTTGAGGGAGAACCCGGGGATGCGTCCAGCATGAAGGCGGTGTCGTCGTCAGAACAATTCATCGAACGCCGGTGGGCATCCGAGCGTCCAACTCGCCGGTGGTAAATGACCTCGGCGAGGAGGCCTGCGCTGGCGTGGTCATCAACTGGGGCGAGTCTCGGATTGGCGATGTGACTTCATCATGGCGGACGCTTGACCCGAGACGTTAGTCAGTAGTCGAGGAGCGGGGCACTTCCGCACGAAGAAGCGGGTCGACGACGACTGGCACAGCCGGCTTGGTCTCTGTCTTGACCTCCAGACGGATGGGCTTCATCTCCCCCACCAAAGCCTGGATGGCCTCAAGACTAGATTTGCAAATGCTGAGCAACTCGCCTCGCTAAGATCACTTGGGTCACTTCGGGTTGTTGCTCCATCTCGATTGTTGTGTCTTTGGTTTGATAGGGTGCGCGTTGCGGATTGGAACTGCTCTGATACCAATTGTTACAATCCCACTTGGATGAACACGAACGAACACAACTCGATAGCTTCAGTACCAAATCCAACACAATATTTCAAGTATTTGAGATACAAATTGAGGGATTAGAATCAAGACAGGGAAGAACAAGCAGATTGGGATCTGGAAGCAATTTAGATTGGGGAATGAGAGAAGGAACTTGAGTTGGGAGGAATGGAGTTGGGGGAGGAGGAGAGCCTAGCTTTCGCCATTCGTCTGTTCTTCGATACCCCCTTGTGTCGCTACTGCCTGGTCTTTTGTACTCGATTGCTAGCCTAGTGAATGCCCCTTCTCAGCCTATTGGGCCCAGAGCCGGTCCACTGTTTGTCCAACCCACGAAGGCCACTCACCCAAGGATCCATGTCCGTGACATTCTCCCCTTCTTGAAATTCGGCTTGTCCCCAGACCGCTATGATGAAACCATCAGAATTGAGCTCACAGCCTCCAGGGTCCCATGGCATTTGCACTTCCTTGATGGCAACTAATATCTGGCCAATCAACCCCATGAAATTTTGAAAGTAGCAGCGCCAGCCATGTTTAGCTCCTGAAGAATCCACTTGTAGCATCCCTTCAGAAGAATTCTCTATTGTCTCTTGCTCATGTAGAAGTGCAGTCCCGAGTACCCTGACTAGTGTACAAAATGATCCCAAATGCTCAAGAGCCACGAGTGTCAAGTCATCATCATGTGTAGCACATTCCTGTTGCATCCAACTCCCCTCAAGAGCAACAACAGCTACATTCACATATATCTCACTGAAGATATCACGACTATCCATGGAAACCAGCCGCGTGTGCCTAGGATAAGTCCACACCTTGTTCTCACCACATGCACACATGTTGTTGCTAATATCTCTCGCTTGCTTCTAGACCGCCACATAATTGATTGCTTCTGGACTAACATGGATCTCATGCTCTGCATCTCTAATGGTGCTTGTAACTTGTAAGTCATCCATGCATATCTCGAGCTCACCACCACACTTCTGCTGCAATATTATGAGAAGGTATAACAACAAAACTCCTGGAGCTTCCGTTGCACTAAAAATCTCACTGTACACCCGGTCTTCAGGAGTGCACCACTTAGCATCGGTTTCTTGTATACCATCTTTGCTCAAGCTGCAGCCATCCTGAGTGACATTTAAATTTAGCTTCGACAATAAAGGTAGGGGTGGCCACTGGAATTCCTGGTAAAATCCGACATATAGAAGGAAAGCACCAACAGCAACAAAAGGGAATCTGTTCAGAATCTTGTAGTAAGCAGCTAGTAGGAACAGGGAAATAGCAATTCCATCAACACCTCCTATCAGTAATGGACGCCTTCCAAGATCGTCGACTTTAAACACTTTGCAACACTGTCTATCAAGAACTTGGACAAATTTAATCAAAATTGACACTTTCGGCAAAGATCGAATGAAGCTGCAAACCCAGTAGTATGAAGGATGGAAGTTGCATAATATAGAACACTTGGCTGGCCTGTTATCTACTGGAAGAGGACCAGTCCTCCTCCAATGATGAAGACCTTCAAGCTAGCTCCCTCAAATATCTCCCAAATGTTTCCTTTAGATTGTTGTTCTGCATAGGCTGCCTTAATAGAGACAAGGGTATCATCAATTTCATCTACCAAAACCTTGTCACTTGCTGACCAGCCTCTCAGTCTTCTCCAGGCATCAATTGCCTTCTTTTGTTATCTTCCATTGGCCCCTTTATTTGCACTTCCCTGAGAAGTAGCCATCTCGGTGAAAGCTGTAAAGTCCACATACCAATAGCCATTATAGGCTGCCAGTGGAGCACCAAAACCAAACATGTAACACCATCCTCCTACAACGTCAATTTCAAGACTCCCTATGAGGTATCCAAACAGTATCCCTAATACAATAAATAGCTCCTTCAAAGATATCAATGTTCCATGTATTTGTGAAGGAGAAGTCTCTGCAATATAAAGAGGGGCACCATGCATTGCCAAACCAATACCAGTGCCATAAAGGAGATGACCTATGATCAGAACTACAAAATTAGGGGCAAATCCCGTGACCAAAGCACCAAAATTATATAATGCAGCTGTTGTGACCAATTCTATTCTTCTTCCTAGAAAATATGCAACATGGTATGCGAGAATGGAACCAACAAGAGCACCATATAGTGAACCACTTGCCACAAGCCCTAGCTGCAGAGATGAGGGTCTGAACCAAGTGGTGCCACTGAGATCAACAGACTGCAATGATATAGATGCTCCCGAGGTTGCTCCAATGTCATAACCAAAAGGAGACCCCCCAAGGCAGGGAACAAGAACCTTGCGATCATTCTCAATGAAATCGCACAAGATTACTCTCAAGTAGATGCACCGCCACTCCTTGATTCAATTCAGCCACCATTCCATA
This sequence comes from Phyllostachys edulis, assembly GCA_036346405.1. Classification (NCBI taxonomy): domain Eukaryota; kingdom Viridiplantae; phylum Streptophyta; class Magnoliopsida; order Poales; family Poaceae; genus Phyllostachys; species Phyllostachys edulis. Next base: position 213,107 of record JAYEVD010000387.1, on the reverse strand, counting down.
GTTGGCATATTCAAGACTTAGACTGGAATACTTGCCTCCTGGCACATAGGTTATTGCATCAATGCAGTCATCACTCGCCGAATCCAGTGGCACTCCACTCCAGTAGCATTTGAGGGATGGCCAAGGTGTTGGCCGCCGCCGACGCCCACGGCTTTGTCCTATTCAGGAGGTGGCCAAGGTGACTTCAACTGCAAGCCAACTCGATTGCAGGTGAACGAAGGCCATGGTGTAGGCCGTAATTCCTCTCCCCTTCACTTGATCACCACTCGCGAAGGCAGCAACCATAGTTGCCGCTCGTCCCACTTCATCAGTGGTGGCCACAGCACCACTGTACTCATAATAGGCATTTCATCGAACAACTTGCGTACACCCAACTAACATCATGATAGTTTGGGGACATGCTCGTCGCCCTGGTCGACAGAGTTGACGGCGGCGTCACTCGGTGTGGAGGTGGGGTTGCCAGAGTCTGCATCATCTAGAATAGTGTCTTGGTGGGTGTTGGTGAGGACATAGTCTGTGCATGGAGTTACTTTCGACACAGTGTGGTCAACATCAGCGCGCGTGTGGAATTTCGCCGAACAGTTGGTGCACGGTGATGAAGCAGGTGTCGACACACACACGAGGTGTGCCAAGGGATGCAGCGGGGCTGGTGACGGCGATGTCGAGCAAGGCGTCGGTTGAGGGAGAACCCTGGGCTGCGTTCGGCATGAAGGCGGACGTCTGCGAGGCGGTGTTGGCGTCAGAACAATTCATCGAACGCCCAGTGGGCATCCGGGCGTTCAACTCGCCGGTGGTAAATGACCTCGGCAAGGAGGCCTGCGTTGGCGTGGTCATCGACTGGGGCGAGTCTCAGATTGGCGATGTGACTTCATCATGGCGGCCGCTCGGCCCGAGACGTTGGTCGGTAGTCGAGGAGTGGGGCGCTTCCACGCGAAGAAGCGGGTCGACAACGACTGGCGCAGCCGGCTTGGTCTCCGTCTTGACCTCCGGACGGATGGGCTTCATCTCCCCCACCGAAACCTGGATGGCCTCGCATTGGATTTGTAGCTGCTTGAGCAACTCGCCTCATGCTAAAATCGCTTGGGACAGCTTCTGGAGTTGTTGCCCCATCTCGATTGCTGTGTGCTGGTTTGATAGCGTGCGCATTGTGGATTGGAACTGCTCTGATACCAATTGTTACAATCCCATTTGGATGAATACGAATGAACACAACTCAATAGCTTCGGTACCAAATCCAACACAATATTTCAAGTATTTAAGATACAAATTGAGGGATTAGAACCAAGACAGGGAAGAACAAGCAGACTGGGATCTGGAAGCAATTTAGATTGGGGAATGAGAGAAGGAACTTGAGTTGGGAGGAATGGAGTTGGGGGAGGAGGAGAGCCTGGCTTTCGCCATTCGTCTGTTCTTCGATACCCCCTGGTGTCGCTGCTGCCTAGTCTTTTGTACTCGATTGCTAGCCCAGCCAATGCCCCTTCCTAGCCTATTGGGCCTAGAGCCGGTCCACTGCTTGTCCAACCCACGAAGCCCACTCACCCAAGGATCCATGTCCGTGACAGATTTCCTAATGTCAATGGGATTGATCCACTAATTTTGTTGTTAGCTACGGAGAGATGTTGCAGATTTTGAAGCCTGCCTATGGAGGAGGGAAGAGCTCCTGTGAAATAGTTGTTATCGAGAGTAAGAGCTTGTAAGTTGATGAGGTTACCAATATCTTTAGGTATGCTTCCTGAAATTTTGTTTGTTTCAAGGGAGAGATATGTTAGTGAGGTGGAAAGATTGGAAAGTGAATCAGGAAGGACACCACCAAAGTTAGAACTACTCAAGAACAAAACTCCAAATTGGGAACAATTTGTTAATGCACTTATGAATTTCCAATCTTTGGGTTCTTTAGCTTCAAGCAAAGTTTCAGCAAGCTGTAGAATTTTGAGATTTCTTAAGGCTCCAACCTCCGGAGGAACGACGCCACTTAAGAAGTTAGCACCAAGCTGAATCAGCCACAGATTGGAAGCATTAGCAATTGATGCGGGGATTTTGCCATGAAACTTGTTGTGGTCCATTCCTATAATTTGGAGATTGTGAAAAGTATTGAATGTATTACTACCCTTAAAAAGCGAGCTCTCCCGCGCATGCTACGTCATCGGTCGCCGTCGGATCAACTCTTGGAATGTTTGCTGGCCTTTTGATTCGGCTTGCACCTCGCGCGTAGCATCGCCGTCGGATCACGCCTGCATGTGTTTACGAACCGTTGGATTGGCTGCGTTGCGTGCGCTTCGCCAGGCCGCGTCCTACGCACGCTCGCGTGGCTCGCTCTTTCCCCCAGCTCCTTTTCTGCGCCGCCGCCAGTTTACGCTTCTCTTCGCGCTGCCTCCGCTCCGCGCTCGTGCCTGCTTTGCCTTGTGCGAGAGCCTGCGCCCTTCTTAGGGTCCCTTTCTGCGCCGGCGTCTGGCCGCGCCCTGGGTTCGTTCGTGCGGCTCGCTTCCTCCCTCAGCTCGCTTTATGCGCCGCCGCGGGTTGCGTTGCAGCTTGCTTATTTTCGCACGCGTTCGTCTTCCTTTCTTCGTCCTCCGGTTCCCTCCCCTGGATTCGGCTTCTTTTGTCCATGGTCCGATTATCTCCCACAGATCCGACTTGCTTTGCCTTTTTTGGGCCCCATTCGTGTCCATCGCTTGGTCATGGCCGCCTCCTGCCGTATTCCCCCCTTAGGATCGTCGTCCTTTCGTCGTGCTCCGGTTCCTTCTCCCGGATTCGACTTCCTCTGTCTGATTCAACTTCTTTTCTGCATGGTCCGGTTATCTCACACAGATCCAGCTTCCTCTGCCGGTTTTGTGCCCCATTCATCTCCATCGCTTGCTCATGGCCGCCTCCTATCTCCCACAGATCAGGCTTACTCTGCCGGTTTGGATATGTGAGAAAAATAATGAAGTTAATTGAGCTTTCTGTTAATCACATCTAAACTACAGTACCACTAAGTATGTTGCACCTTTCTGTCTTTTGCTTACCTAGCCTCTTTTACTTTGCTATGTGTGTGGACTCCCTTTGTACAACCGTGCTCAGTTGGTGGGAAGGTGTGGGTGTCTGCATCATCTGCTGTGTTCAAGCTCTTCGGCGCGAACTTGAGTGCCTATTATGGTTGTGTCATCCTCAATGGTTGGTCAGATAGGAAGTTATCTTCTATTTCTAAAAAAAAAAAAACAACCGTGCTCAGCATATACGAACCATTACAGCATTTATAGGATTGCTGGGACTATCCCATTTCTCAACTTACTTGATAGCATCACTTTTCAGTACTTTTGCCAACATATGATTGTAATTGTCTCAATGACAATCTGAATTGGAAAACAAATTATATGAAAAATTGTTGTACAGCATGCACATGCAGATGCCATCTGAAATGGATATGGCAGAACTTTTCATTCTTTTAGCAATGCTAACCCAAGTACAGTTAATCCTTTAGCAACATATCCGGTCAGTATATAGTATGTATCAATGTTTTGCATGGAAACACTTCCACAGATAACAACTATAGTAGAGTATCAAAGCGCATATCGTATAAACGTCAGATTAATTAGGGCTGTCAAAGACGACAAATTAAAAACGACACTTAAACAACAATATTTTAATGTCCAGTTATTTGTATACTATCGAACTTGAAGTGAAAGGCTTAGATTATTTCTCGAATCAAAAACTAATGATATCTAAAATAGGAAGTGCCACGAAAAGGGTCCAACTAATAAACCAAAATAGCAGATAACACCAATTACTAACCTTTAAGCCTGGGAGAAAGGGAGCTCACCTGTGGCCGCTACGTTGACAGAGAAACGGCTGCTGTTGGATCACCCTGCGCTCACCTCCGCGCCGTCCGATCGAGCCACACCGCGCGTTGGGAAGGCCTGGCCTCGCGCGTGCCACGTCGTCCGGGAGTCCACGGCCGTTCCGCGCTCGCGCTCGCGCCCGCCTGATTTCGCCGCTCACGCTGTGCACTCGCTGAGAACATGTGGCCTCACGTGTGCCACGTCACCCGGTGAGCCGTGCCCGTTCGATCGTAGCCGGACATGTTCGCTCCAGCCCGATTGCGCCGCTTGCCTTAACCAGGACGCATGTCCTAGCCTCACGGTCCTACGGCCCACGCCGTCCCAGTAAAACGGCCCGCGCCAATGGCGGGGGATGATAAAGGATGGAAAGGGGAGGAATGCCGATGAGGCTGGTTGGAGGAGCGTTGGTGGTCGGTGGAGCAAGAATGCCGGAGTGTCACACATAGATCTCAGACGGCGGCAAGTTAAGGAAAAGAGGAGATGAGATAGAGGGTTAGCTCTAAGTATAATTTCTAAATTACTCACGTTTATAAACTTTTGTATTCCAAAGTTTCCCATTGTGAATCAACGGTAGAATTTTTTTTTAAGAGGAGGTACCTCAAGTACACCATCCAGTTACAAAAGAGTGACACCTTAGAAAGTGTGTAGTTAAATCATAGAAATTTTGACCAAAGATATGGTTTAAAATATTTGGTTTGGATATATGAAATTGATACGAGTGAATTTGTTATGGAAAATACTTTCATAATATTGCACTTTCACAATTACTTTTGAATATATAATAAGAAAGTTTAGTAATCAAAGAAGTATCTTGTTAACTTTAAAAATTAAAAAGTGTCACTCTTTTATGACCGGACGGAATACCTTACAACCACTATATAAAGTCTCGAAATTTTTATATTATCCGACTCTAGTACAAGGTCACAATACACGCAACTACCTACGCCTGCGTGCTTGTTCTCAGCAACTCCAACGACCATATTGTTTCTAAAGACCGTCTGATCAAAGATCAATGGTTGGCGACGATCTCCTGTGCCCGGGTCTCGTAGTCAAACCCGTAGCTGGTTACCTTGGAGCTGTCCGCCGACCAGATGAACAGCCCCTTCGCCGCGCTGATGCCGAGCTCCGGCGTGATCAGCCCGGAGACGTCGCCGGTCTTGAAGCTGGCGAGCACCTTGCCGCCGGGGTAGTTCGCCGCTTGCTCGCCGTAGAACTGCACGTACTGGGCGACGTCGGTGTTGGCGCCGTAGCCGTAGAACTGGCAGTTGACGTGGTCGATCACGCCGGAGTACTTGCGCCACAGTGGCTGGTAGTAACTCTGCACCACCGGGTGCTCGAACGGCGCGATGGAGGTGGTGATGTTGGGGAATCGAGCCTTGAGTTCGGTGAGAAGGCGGCCGATGCATTCGACGAACGTGCCGACGTCAGCGCCGTCGGCGAAGTGCTCATAGTCAACGTCCACGCCGTCGAGCCCGTAGAGGTTGATGATGCCCGCGAGAGACTCGACGGCGTTGGCCACCCACGAGTCGACGGACGCCGGCGTGAAGAAGACCTTGACGATGTCGTGCACGCTGTCACCGCCGATGCCGACCATGACGCTGACGTTGGGGCTTGCAGAGATGGCCTCCCCTTCTTACAAGCACTGACCAGAGACTGCTTGACCATCTTTTAAAGCGTATGGGGGACTGGATGAAGACCTTTTGCATTTCAAGTAAATTTCAGTCTGGTTGAAGCTCTTCAAGTCTGTTCGGTTGTGGTGGTTGTATTCTGCTGTTTGTAGTTTGGTTAGCTTTGAGTTGCGCTCTCAGTGCTATTTTGTATCTCTTCTTGTGGATGCTGTACTCAGTAGCTGGGAAATGGCTATTTCTCTAGCTTTCTCTAGTTTGTATAGTTCAGCTGGTGTCCCCAGCTTTCCTTTCTGTCGTTGTTAACCTTGGTTGTATTTGGATGATTAGCTTTTTATAAAAGCTGGGTTGATCCTTGTTAAAAAAAACGCTGACGTTGGGGTGGGCCGCCTTGACGGCAGCCACGTCGGCGGGGGAGAGGTTGGCCGTGTCCCAGAACGGGGTGAACACGCCGTTGGTCGGTGCCGGCGTGGGCTGCTGGCCGACCTGCGTGTAGTCGATGGCGAAGGAGAGGATGAAGTTGAAGCTGACGCCGGGGTTGACGGGCACGTCGGAGAAGCGCACGCCGGTGAACTGCGCGCCGATGTACTCCCGGAACAGGTAGCCGTTCGTCATGGGCTCATGGCTGATCACCGATATCGATCAATCGAGCTCGACTGCTCGAGGCGAGGTTTAACGAGGTGCGTCGCTGCTAAATATATAGCTGGCGACCGGGCTTAACAAGGTGCGTTGCTGCTAAATATGTGGTTTAACAAGTCAAGTTCCATTCTTGAACTGTTTGGTGCATTGCATCGTGGGGCAGCTTCTGATGAGTACGTGTACTGTTCTGCTTCGTGGGACCCATACTGATTTGCAGGACTAAGAATTGACAAAGTTGCAACCTGTAATGCGACTTTGCAGTTGCTTCTGTTGCACTTTTGATTATCGCGTTAATTGCTTACTTGTCCTAACTTGGATAAGCATTGTTTGAATTACGAGCATAATCATGATGGATAAGCAATCTGCCAAATGTGGGGAAAGTAAACGCTACTCCCGCGTGCCACGAAGCAAGGGCTAGCTTGCAAGCTAGTTTGAAGTTATGCTCCCACTTCAGAATTTTGCTGGACAGTGAACGCTCTTAAAGAGGAAATGTTCCAAATAGAAATGGGGATCAGCCCAGTCAAATTGTTACAGCTTAAAGTGAGCCTAGATAAACTGGACAATTGGCCTAAACATGAAGGGACAGCGCCGGATAGCCTGTTGTAGTCGAGAGCAATAACCCTGAGGCTGGTCAGATTGCCCAAAACAGGTGGTATCTTGTTATGGGACAACATCCACGAAACCATTATAGCGCGCGTGTACTGTAGAAACGCAAGCACGCACTGTAGCACCATGTGTGACTGTAGCAGCACAGTTGTTAGACATCATTTGTTATTTAGGAACCTATCTTTAGGTGTTTGGTATTATCTATTAGTTAGGCAAGTTATTATTAGATTGGATTATTAGAGATTTGTTTCCTTACAGATTATTTTTAGGGGTCAAATCGAGTTGTCCCTATAAAAGGGATGGCATGTATCCATTATCAAGGAAGAAAAGAAATAAACAAATTTAGTCTCTAATCGGTTGACTAAAGATCAGAGCCTCCTTGTTCGTCAGGAAGAGTCCCGGTCGAGCTTGGAGGGCGATCCCTCGTCTCCCTGGCTAATAAGGCCTCAGAGCCTCGCTACCTCGACAGAGAAGAGCCCAGCGGGTAGTTAGATGAGGACGAGTGTCCTACCCTCGGTCCTCGGACCCATACCTATCTAACAACCACAATAGGGAACATGATGATGATTCAAGTGCACTGGAACAAGAAGAAGAACCAAGGCTAAAATTTTGCTTCTTTTCCATACGGGGTTGGATTTTGTTGGTGAAAGTATTAGGGTAACATCATATGGAGTGCTCTTGTAATACAGCTACTGGCTGCACATTTTGAGGGCAAGCGTTTTGCTTGTACATAGATCTCTCAGAGGCAAGAACACTAATTTAGAAATTATCCAAATGTTGTGTCCCATTTGTCGTGACTTGTGAGGTCTTGAAATTTCAAAAGGATTTTTTTGTCTGAGTTGTCAAAACAAAGGAGCTCTCAGGTGGAGGGACCAGGTAGGCTAGCCTGGACATCGTCACATATATTATGATGATGTGCATATGCCCCTGTGGTGAGGCACCCCCAAAGGTGGTAGGAAAAAGAAAAAAATGGAAAAAGAAAATTAACATAGATGACATGGAGCGAATTCTTGGAGGAGCACAATGACTTCAACGAATAGAAGTCAAGGTGAAGATTGTTGAGTATTGATAACTCATATCCAAACATACTAAGATTGGGAGATGTGTTCTACAAGGGTTACTGTCCTAATCCTATTAGGATTAGGATTCCAACTTCCTTTTGGGAGAGAACTAGGGAGCACTATATAAAGACATGAGGAGTGATCATGGAGGACATACATCACAAACCAACTCATCCAAAGCAAGAGGTACACGAGAGGATTAGAGGCTAGGTTACTCTTTAGTATTAGATCTATTATATTATTAAAGCGATAGAAAAAGAAGCCACCACATTCGCTCTCAAATGCTAGAAATTCCCACGTTAATCGGTAAAAAATAAGAAACATCCACACCGTTGATTATGGTGGGTCCAGATTATAACTATCTAGATTAAAGGAAAGAGTCTATGTCGTACAATATAGAAATAAGAGTTCATCTCAAGTACAACGTAAAAATAACTGAATTTCGAATAAAAAATACAATAAAATTAGCAACTTAATTTTAATATGAATTCTAGGTAAAATCACTAGGTAAACATAATTTGGAATAAAAATAAAAATTAGTAATCGTGTTAGTACACAAATTCCAACAAAAATAATGGAATTGAATAAAAAAATAAAATAAAAATAACAAATTGATTTTGATACGAATTCCTAAGTAATATTATTAAAGCGATAGAAAAAGAAGCCACCGCATTCGCTCTCAAGGGCTAGAAATTTCCACGTTAATCGGTAAAAAAAAGAGAAACATCCACACCATTGATTATGGTGGGTCCAAATTATAACGATCTAGATCAAAGGAAAGAGTCTATGTTAGGTACAATATAGAAATAAGAGTCCATCTCAAGTACAACGTAAAAGTAATGAATTTTGGAATAAAAAATACAATAAAATTAGCAAATTAATTTTAATACTAATTCCTAAGTAAAATCACTAGATAAACATAATTGAATAAAAATTAAAAAAATAGTAATCGATTAGTACACAAATTCCAACAAAAATAACTGAATTGAATAAAAATAGCAAATTGATTTTGATACTAATTCCTAAGTAAAATTCCTAAAAATTATATAATTCAAAATAAATTTTTTGATTAGTATATGAATTACAACAAAAATACCTAGATTTGAATCAAAATACAATAAGAAATTTGATTTCAATATGAATTCCAAAATAAAAACCCTAATAATCAGTAATTCATAATAATTTTTATAAAAAATTAGCAATTCGATTAGTATACTAATTCCAACAAAAAATAATTGAAATTTGGGATAAAAATAAAAATAAAATTTGCAATTCGATTTCCATATGAATTCCAAAGTAAAATATTTAAATAACTAAAATTCAGAACAAAAAATAAAATAACATTATCAATTTGATTTACATACAATTCCTAAGTAAAATCCTAAATAAATATAACCAGAATAAAAATTAAACAAAAATCGCAATTGTGTTGTTGTACAATTTCAACAAAAATAAGCGCTATTTGAAATAAAAATAAATTAAAATTGCAATTTGATTTTGATGCTAATTCCAAATTAAAATCCATAAATAAATTTAATTCGACGTAAAATTAATAATTAGATTAGTATATGAATTCCAACAAAAAACTTAAATTAGGGCAAAAAATAAAAGAAAAATTGAAATTCTTTGTCTTTACGAATTCCAAAGTAAAATCCCTGAATAACTAAAATTTGAATAAATTAAATATAATTTATAATGAGGATACTACGAATGGTGTCGGATGAGACCAAAAAAGAGTGCAATGATGTCGATATGTCCTATAAGAAGACATTGATCCATAAGGAAACAAAGAGCCGCAGCAGCAATGACGAAGATAAGAACAATTTCATGCTGCTCACCTTAGTCGTTCCACGAGGATAATGTCATGCTACTCGCTGGAGCTACCGAAGAGAAAGGCCGGAGTCGAAGGAGCCAAGTGTTGTGACGATAAGTGGTGAGTATCAGCGTTGTTGAAGAAATCAGTGGCCAAAGAAGCTTGAAGATGGGGAAGCCCTAATAAAGAGGAGATAAAGGTTTACATTGAAGACGAGCTATCGACGATATGGAGTTATCGCGTAGCTAGGAGCTGCCATCATTGGTGACACGGTGTCACCGACGATGGCGAAAAGATTCTCCATATCCTTAGACAGCGACTAAAGCAGACATACCAGCATCAATGAAGATGGGAGGTCATAGCAGTTAGTAAGGAAGTCATATCGTTGAGTTGGACAACGTCGAAGAGGAGCGACCAACATGGTAGAAGAAGACATCGAGCAAGTATAATATCGTCATGTGTATATACATGCATGCGTCCATACGAATACAAACACGAGCGTACATAAACAAAGGAGCAAAGAGCTTAGAGTAGAGATGGTGCAATAGTAAGGAATAAGCTCGAGGCCACCAGAGAGAGTGCGAAGGGTGTCCCCGGCAAGGATTAGCGACATTTGCACATATGCATGTTGATGTCACAATGGTTAGTATTAAACAATAATTGGAGAGAAGTAGAAGATAACTATGTGGTAGAGTATCGCATCGGAAGGGGTAGCAGCTGAGAGATATCGATCAAGAATTGGGCTTGCTGTTGGAGATTGAAGCAGAAAAACTGTGGCGGAGAGAAGAGATAGAAGACACACGGTTTGGTAGGGCAACCGACGTAAGGGAAGATAAGTTCAAGGTAGGTCACCCATGGTGCATCGGTGTATACGTGTGCAAGGTACTCTAATACCATGTAAAGTAATAAGATAATTTGTTGTATATATAATCAACGTATTGCTTAAGATTAACAAAGGTACATGTGCATACAAATATTTTGAAAAAGAGTAACCAGTGGAGAAAAAAATAAGGACATGCAGCTACATGATGCATACATGATGGAGTGGTTAATTTATTATGCTAGAGATTTTCTTCCATCAAAACTCATACATCAGTTACGTTTCTCAAGTTGTGTTTTTCTTCAAGTTTCTATTGTCATTTCTAATGTTTATGATATATTAAAAAATCTAAATAGCTACGAGATACGTAAATATAGTCTCAAGCATCTAATTATAAGTTATATCATTTGACATTAAAAACTTTAAAACAAATCTAGCCGCGCAAATGCGCGGGACACCCTGCTAGTTCTTGTATAAGGCAAGAACCCGAGGGTCCTAAAAGGATCGAGAGGGTTATGAGAAAACGACAATTCCTTGTACTTTTTTGAGGTTGTGTTTAAGGAATCTATAGTCAGCTTCGCCAAATCTTTCTCTCTTGTCATGATTATTTCATCGCATAAGAAGGGGTATCAGAGTATAACATGTAGGTCCAGCTCGGCTCGACATTGAGTACTGATCATAGCTTGAAATTCATACCATCTCAAAACTTTTAGCTCAAATGATAAGCTTGGGTTTAGATTCGATATTTCGATGTCAAAGTTTCTGCTGAAATTATTGCCAGTCCAAACTTTGAGTTGCATTCAAAAGGAAAATTTTGGTAAGTTAAAATCTTGAGGTGAAATGCAACTTGCAAGGATCATTTTACCGCAGTGATATTCGGAGCACACATCAAGGCACCTTTATATTCTTCAGAAACCGCAACGCTATTATGGAATTCGAGGCATTGCAGTAATTCACGGCGAGGCACCGAAAGTAATAGCTGCAAGAAAGAATCGTTCTAAAGCTACTGGATAAGGAATTCAGGCGCCCAGAGGTCCATCTGGCTGCACGCGTCATCGCGTCATGAAAGAGGAAGCCGATGCCGCGCTTTCGCCGGGGGCCACAAGACGTTGCCTACAGTCCGATCCCAGGCTATGGGCCTATGGCTGCTGCCGCCGCCACTTCCTCCTGCTTTGCTCCCTCTGTGGGGCCGCATCACCCTACTGCCGCTGCCCGTGGCGTCAGTGGAGGCAACCCTCGAGGCCCCTCGTCGGCGTCCACGGCTGCGGCCCACGCCTATCGCATATTCGCATTGCTCGAGTTTTCTTCGGTTGTACCGAGAGTATGGGAGGACGAACAAGGAAGAAGGCAGAAACAGAGGAGGTCGCTGATATGGGCCCCATCTTTCAGTGACTGGTGCCCAATTGCCGCGGCCTAGTCGCCTACCATCAATGACTGGTGGGCCCAGGAGGGGAATACGTTGGTATAGGGAGGCAGAAATTTCACGGTATTTTTTCAGCAAACAATATAATTCCACCATAATCTCTACTACTTCAAAATAGAAATTGGTGGTCGTCCGTCCTCCCCACCCTCCCACCTTTGTCCCTCCCACATGTAGGTCACGTTATCAGCAAACTATCTCCTCGCATCGTGTGCTCTCTGCTCTTCCTCTCCCAGCATCGCCCGCGACGCCGCCTGTGGTTCCTCCTCTCTGCCTTCGTCTCCACCCTCGCTCTTCTGCTCTATTCCGCGTGCCTCCACTCTGTCACCCGTCGCCGCTTCCATTGGCTGGATCTGGACTGGCCTCACTTCCCCCTCTCCTCCCGGCTTTTCTGCTTTGCTCCGTGCGCCTTAACAAATTGAGATATATTATATCTATTTAATTGATAAATGATTACATTCATGAGATGTTTCGTAGCAACGCACGAGCACTTAACTAGTTTCTATGAAATTTCTGTGTTCCAATGACAGCAACCTAAGCAAGCTCATAAAAATTGAAACATTTTTTTTTATAGGAAAATGAAATAGATTTGGGCAAACTACTCTATGAAATATTGTGCACTGTCAATTTTGTTTTTGCGATGCATAGGCACATACATATATGCGAGTACGTCCCTTAGCACATGCCTAAAAAGATGGAGGCCGGGGAAAATCCGCGACCTCACAAAATTCCTACTGAAGCGTACTCGTGTGTGCGTAATAGGTGGGCACCAGGATTTGAACCCTGATAGGTGGAGCTGTTGGGATACAGGTAGACCACACTAGCGCGTAATTAAAAAATTCTACCGCGAAAACTAGAAAGCCATGCGAGTAAGAGATCATATATCATTACCACTAAACACGTAGTGCGGCAGAAGAAGAGTTGAAGCAACCCGATTCCAACGTCACGCTTGTCAATGTAGTAGAAGTAGTCGATCGTCCAACGTCCTTAGCCACCGATCGTCTCCTCCAGCAGCCTCTCACGTTCCTACGCATACCGCGGATTGTCCTTGATTAGCGCAATAGCGATCGTAGCAACGCCTCTATGAATTCCCAATCAATATAAATGATATTTCATAAACATGGAAACGATACAATCATCTCTATCATTGCCTTAAGGGCATATCACTAACAGAGTGGTATACCCACAATTCTATCACCCCACCAAGAGGTGGTACCTGCATCGTTAATTTATAGATAATTGCTTTTTCACATAGAAAAGAAGCATTATTAGGATGACTAACCAAACACCATCACTATACACGGGAGCCCTACATGGAAATTTTATTATGATAATACAACGGAAAAGGATTAATTACAGAAGTAATTAATTGTGGCCATAATTTACATAAATGGTGTGTGTCAGATCCAGATTCTGATAATCTAAATCCTCTGTGAAAGACACTGTGCTATTCCCTAGATCAGTAGATAGCACTCATAGATACATCACTGAATCAATTCATACATGGCGTGGATAAAATCATACCATTCATTAATTAACACATCAGAGTTTACATAGACCGCATCGGGTCAAGTTTTACGATAAAGGGCGAACGCCAAACTGATTACATTACAAAACTAGCGGAAGCGACAACGGAAGCAAAAGGGGTGAGAGCACATCTCTCCACAGGCAAGTAACTGGGGAAAACCCGTATGCGCCCGATATTAACAAAGAGCTTGGCTAATATTGGATGCACACAAGTACCAACGGAGTCAACCAGACTGGGGCGAGACTAGAACAGCTAAGACTAACTACGCTTCATTCATCTCCAAGGCCTCCAACCGGGAACCTCGTAGTAGTCGTAATCCTCCGGATTTCACCTTCGAGGATTTTTGGGGAAAGAGCGAGAATGAGCACAACTTCCGTGCTCGCGAGCCAACACACAATGCAATAATATACATGCAAGGCTAAATAAGGATGGCTCGAGTTCTTTTATTTGCTAAAGTAATATTTTCAATTATCATAATTACAAATTCCTATCACTTAGTATTTTAACAAATTGCATTTTAATAAAGAGAGTAATTGTGCAATATTTATTTTAGTAGAGATTCCATCCGGCGGAACCTATACTGCATGCTTCTTTTGATTGGAGCTACCTCCAATTACTACCATCGCTGAGCTCGAAGACTCAGGTAAAATCCAACACAGGGCTAGGTGAGCCCATCCACATTTTCACACCACCCTTAAAATAGAACTAACTCAAGTTAAGATTCCCATGTCCGCCTTTGACCGTAGGCGTGGCTGTTTAAACAGTTTAGACTCTGCAGATGTTGTACACTGTACCCACAAGAGATAGTCATAGTCATTACCCTACACGATTCCTTAGTCATGTAGTTGAGCGACCGTCACAATAACCTTTCAAATTACCTCGCCCTTCCATCATCTCACCCAGATGGGCCGCGCTTGCAGTGGGTCCCATAAGTTGTGGGAGATGTCACCCCTACGACGTATCGTAGCAGGCGCTTCACCATCGGTGTCCCTTCCGAGCTTATGCTTTGCATGCCTTTAGTGAGATGACTTTCGGGTCCAATAAATTTACTAAGCTAAGTTGCACTATGCACTTGTGGTTGTACTTGTTTTACACAGGAGGTCATGACAACATTAATTCCTTAGGGGTTATCTAGGCGGCTTATTTCACACATCAACTCTTTGGGCTATATTAGTACCCATCCACACTATACCATTCACAACCAACATTCTTTGGGCTACATTAGCACCCATTCAACATATCATCCGCCCAGATAGGAACAGCAATTAGGGTTTTTGAGGAGTAAAATACATCAACTCAACCATCTCAGTCATTTTCCCGGAATGACTGCCCAAAACCATTTTCATGTTTAAATGATGATGTTTGGGACATTAATGTCCCGGTACTTAAGCAAGACTAGCATGTTGCTTAAGTACAACCCATAACTAGTATTACCATATATTTACTAAGGTGACAAGGAATAATGGATTCAATATCAATGGATGGCATATTAATTAATTAATCATCAAATGGGTATTTAACTACCTTAAGGTTTAACATACATTTGATTAAAGAATTAAAGCATGAAATTTTGGTAATTTAAATGAATATAATTTGCATAAAATGTAGGCTCAATATGATCAAATTATTGACTCGCCTTGGATATAGGTAAGAGGAGCTTGACAATCTTGTGCTTGATCGAAGTGGAGATCCTCCGTGTCCTCAAATCCTAATCGGACGATCGCACCGGAAAAAGAGCATAAACAAGCAAAGAGAGCAAATAAATAATAAAGAATAATAACTGAACTCCAAATTGAACAAGACCTATGCCATTCGCAAGATCTTGAATTTACAAAATTTTAGAAACAAATCTCATAATATTTGGAGTTACGACGAGGGAGAACGGAGCTTCCGAAGCTTGAGCTTGAATTAAAACAAAAGAGGAGAGAGGGCGGGTGCACTCAATAGTGCATGGACCATGCCCATGCACCTATCCAGGAGGTTTCCTTCTGGCTGGGCCCACTTGTCATAGGTAGAGAGAGGAACAAAGGCCATGACAGGTGGGCCACTCAAGCAAATCACCCAAACTGATCCCCACTTAATTTCAATCGGCCACAGGAAAGGGGGGAAGAGGAGGCGCGGGCGGCTGGGAAGGAGATGGCGGCGCCGGCGAGTGGTGGCGAGGGGCGGCGGGCGCACCGGCGAAATGGAGCCTCAAGATGGCGGCGGTCCCACTGGCGGTAGCGGTGGCACCGGAGAGGAGCGGGCGCGGTGGTGGCGAAGCAAAAGGTGGCGGCAGACTCCTTGGGCATGCGGGATATGCGGAGGCGCCGGCAGCAGGGTGGCGTGGAGGGGTAGGCGCCGCGTGCACGAGTTGCGCGCCGCCATGAGGGAGGCGTGGAGCCGGGCGGAGAGGCCGGAGTTGCTTCGGAGGGGTCCGGCGACGCGGGCCGGGGCAGAAGGAGAAGGGGCGACAGTGGTGGCTTGCCTCGGTGGCGGAAGGCAAGGGAGATGGGGGACAAGAAGAGGGCTACCGGCGCGCGTGGTGACACTGATGCCGGGGAGAAGGACCGAGCAGCGGTGCGGCGGCGGCGAGGCAAGACGGCGCAGTATGAGCAGCTGCCTCGGCCCGCTCCGGCTTCAAGGAAGAAGGTAGGCAATGGGGGAAAACAAGAGATGTGGAAGGGGGAGGGGCTCTCTTATAGCCATAGGGAAGGTCAAGGAGCCGTTAGCCACAGAGATGGGCGGCTTGGCCTGGTGGCGTCCTGGCGGTGACTTGGCGGCCCGGATGAAGCGACAAGGCCAGAGCGGGCTGACGGCAACGACGACTTCGGCGGCTTGCAGCAGGTAGTGGAGGTGACGGGGCGGTAGACCAGGCGGTGGTGTCACCCGCTCGTGGCGCAGGCAGAGCACGAGGGAGCTGGTGTGCACGGCAGGGGAGCAGGTGGGAGCTTGTGCGCGGCAGAGCTGACGGCAATGGGCGCACGGGGCCTGGCAGCAAGTGGTATGGGGATGGGGGAGGAGGAGCACAGGCATGGGTGGCTGGCGGGAGCAGTGGCGAGGAGTGGCGTGGGCGACCAGAGGTGGTGCAGAGGGAGCTCGTGTGTGGCGTCATGGCGCGGCGCAGGATTTACGGGTGCAGTCAGTAAGAGGATGACAGGGAAAGGCGGCTTGGGGCTAGGCGTGAGTCAGGTTAAACGGGGCGTGCTCGATGGGCGGCACGAGACACTGACATCTTATTGGCCGACATGGGCCAAGATGGCACGACATCGTTTTCATGGTAGGTAAGACGCAAGACGATAGTTTCAGCCGTGCCTAGGCCGACACCCGAAGATGACTGAGCCAAAGACGCAGATGACCAGTAAGGCACAAAGACGGCCGTTAGGCACGACATCGCTTTTAATATACATATATAATTTTATTTTTATTTATTAATATTTATATGATTTTCTTTCCATTTTAATACTTATATGGTTTTATTTTGTAGTTTTTAAATTTTATATAGTTCATTTTATAAGTATATATAAATTTATTTTGGTTTTTTAAATATATATATATTTTATAGGATTGTTTTTCAATTTTTCATGTCTTATGAGCTAAATGACAAATGTTTTAACGAGCTAGCTATTTGAACATTAATAAAATTCTATTACATTTTCAATATGGTTGTCTCATTGTTTTTCAATTTTCATGTCAACTTCAATTCTACACATTTTTCTAATTTTTTGGATTTTTGGAATTTTTTGATTTTTTCCATTTTGTCGGGTCAAATGGGCTAAACGGGTTACATTTGGTCCGATGAATAAACGGGTTGTACGTCCCAAGACAAAGACGAAGGGCGATGGGTCGTGCTTGGCGTCATCATGTCCCGTGGTTTACTCTAGCCCTAAGACGAACAAAGAGTCGTAGGAATGGGCGAACGCCATGGGCCGTCTTGCAGTCTTAAGACCACCATTTGGCCACCTCTAGCTAGGCGGCCAAACGGAGAAAAGGAGGGCAAGTTGAGGTTGGGTGAAAAGGAGTGAAATTTGGCCAGCGAGGAAAAGGAAGTGGGCTGAATTGAAAGAGGGAATTCAAATTTAAATTTGAATTCAAGAGTTGCGAAAAGGTTTGAAACACAAACCCGAGCTTAGAGGAAGTTAGAAGTTTTTGAAAATACTTCGTTAATTTGAAATACGAAAGAAAATCAAAGGCCAAATGTAATTACTATTCCCGTTTTCGAAAACGGGATGTTACAGTGTGATAGTCCTTCAACAAGCAGGCAGGTGAAATGGTTAAAATTCAAGTGTACCCTCAGTAATTCAGATGCAAACACTGAGAAATAAGATCATAACAATTAATATCCACGAATATATAATCCACACACATGATCATTCCAACGTAACATTGGCATATCTTCCATCTTCAATTCTGTATTCCCTCAGGAGAGATTCTTTGATGTCATGCAATTCCTTGACGATTTCTTCAGTTAGAAGCGAAATCACACAATCAATCTTTCTCCTGTATGAAGGGTCATCTCCGGTCGCACGCTCATTTCCGAGGTCCATCAGCAACTGTCTGTCAACAACGTCCATCACTCTGTCATGTAGGCCCAGCTCAACGTATTCCCGAAGGCTCAATCCATACTCTATTGCATCGAACATTTAGAAAAAATTATACTTCTTATAACAATTCTAAATTTAAAATTAAGTTGTAACATTATGGACAGAAACCAAGGGATTCATCACAGAAAAGTATGAAACTCGTCTCTTCCAAAAATCCTCCACGAGTTTCTCTAGTGGCATGCTTTATTTGATTAAAAATGGAGTAAAAAACGGCAAACAAGTAAAAACATAGAAAAGCAAACATATTAGACTAACCTGGGGCAGCATAGCCAATTGTCCATCTAAATCCCATGGAGCTCGTTGAGTGATGGGAAAACGAGCTTCCCTCAATAAGAATCTTAGCGAGTCCGAAGTCTCCAAGATGGGCTACCTTATCAGCATCTAAGAGCACATTACTTGACATAACATCACAATGTACAACGGGTGCAGGGCCATGGCATAAGCCACATCGAGCAGTATGGTCAACTCTGTTTGATCCAAGTACTTCAACTCTGTTTGATCAATCACGTTAGGATGTAGCCAATCTTCTGAACTACCATTAGGGATGAAGTCAAACACAATTGCTTTGAAGTCATTCCCTTAGTATCAATGCTTGAGCAAGCTGTAATTACCCTGACAAGATTCCGATGTCGCAAGTTTCGCAGTGCTTCGCATTCGGTTATAAAACTTTTCAGTGCCCCTGGAGTTTGAAGTTTCAGTACCTTCACAGCGATAAAATCAGTACTTTCGTCAGCTTGGCCATCTAAGTTTCCTTTGTACACAGAACCAAATGTCCCAGAACCCAACAAATTGGTTGTCGAGAAACCATCTGTTGCTTTAACCAACTGTGAATAAGAGATCAATGGGTGCCCTTGCATCGAAGTTATTGAAGGAATTTTTGTTTTGCTTTTCTTGCGCCAGGAATGAAGCTTGTAGAGCAATGTAAGAACGATTACTATTGCACTGAGGAAATGACAGTAGGAATCATTAGAAATTTATGCCTTTTCTTTGGTACATCTGAAGAACAAGGAAGCAAATGTAGATCAGGTATGCCGACGCAAAGTTTGCCATTGCCTTGGATTGAGATTGCCGTAGCGTTTGCAAAAACACCAAAATTTGGCACTTCACCGACAAAGCTATTGAACGAAAGGTTTAGATAATAGAGCATGCTAATGTTCCCAAAGAACCTGGGTATCTGACCCGATAGCTTATTGTTCGAGAGGTCAAGATTTTCTAGACCTTTCAGGTGACTCAGGAGTGATGGGATAGTACCATTTAAGAAATTGTTTTGGAGATAGACATTCTGGAGAAGTTGACACTCACACAAGGCAAGAGGGATCTCACCTGATAACATGTTCGACTCTGCATGGAATTCAAAAAGATTTTTTAGATGCCCTATTTCTCGCGGTATTGATCCCTCCAGGTTGTTACGGGATAGATCCAAAATTATGGAGAGCGTGGGGATGTTGAATACCCCACTAGTAAAGTTATTGACAACTTTGTAAGGTTTCCAACCATGCTTGGTATACTACCGCTAAAGGCATTTGCCTCGAGTTCTAAACTATTTAGTTCTGTAAGATTTCCTATGGTCAATGGGATTGGCCCACTAATTTTGTTGTTAGGTACAGATAAAAGCTGAAGATTTTTAAGCCTACCCAAGGACGAGGGAAGAGTTCCAGTGAAAGAGTTGCTACCGAGCACAAGAGATTGTAAGTTTACTAGATTGCCAATATCTTTAGGTATGCTTCCTGAAATCTTGTTGTATGGTAGGAAGAGAATTTCTAGCGAAGTGGAAAGATTGGAAACTGAATCAGGAAGGACCCCTCCAAACTTACTAGCTCCCAGTTCCAAATTTTTTAACTGGGAGCAATTTGTTAATGCGGTTATGAATTCCCAATCTTTGGGTTCTTTAGCTTCAAGCAAAGTGTATGTAAGTATTAGCCATTTGAGATCTCTTAACCTTCCAAGCTCGGGAGGAACAGTGGCACTGAAAGAGTTAGGAGCAAGCTGAGGTAGTCTCACATCAGAGGCATTAGCTATTGAGGCTGGGAGACGGCCATGAAACCGATTATTGTCCATGGTGACCGACCGGAGTATGGGAAGTGTGCTGAATGCGTTTGGAGGTATCGTGCCACTTAGCATACACAAATTTTGCTATAAAAAGTGAAATTTAATGAAATTTTTCATAGAACTCACTTTAGGGTATCTTATAATCATTATTGGAGTATGCTCAAATAGATAAAGAGATATCGTCATACGATTTAAGTGGTATATGAGAGGTGGAAGTACATACTCCTAGGAGTACCATACCATTTTCATTTTCATATATATATATATATATATATATATATATATAACTCCCACCTCTGATATACCACCTAAAAGAAATTAACATTTGCAAGAGAGTCCATAGTTTTAGCATATTTTGTAAATATCTTTATATTCCCATATAAAAAGAAGTATGTCTAAAAATTATACATACCATCGCTACGTTGTAGGATACGGAATAGGAGTAACTACTCCCAAGTAGAAAAGAGCCTTTTATATATATATATATATATATATATATATATATATATATATAGGGCGCCTGCTTTATTTCTAGGAGTATGTACTCCACTTCAATATATCACTTAAATCGAATATATTATACTTTTTATCACTTTCAAGATACTTAAATACCAAATATAAGATACTCAATGTGACTTGGTTGAAAAAATTCTATTGGAGCCCTTTATTTTTTGTTATATACCCTTTTTCATATATAAAAGAAGCATATACACAAATTTTGCTATAAAAAGTGGACTTTTATGAAATTTTTCATAGAACTCGCTTTGGAGTATCTTATAATCATTATTGAAGTATGTTCAAATAGATAAAAGGTATCATCATACGATTTAAGTGGTATATGAGAGGTGGGAGTATGTACTCCTAGGAGTACCATACCGTTTTCATTCATATATATATATATATATATATATATATATATATATATATATATATATATATATATAAGAGTTTACCAGCAAAAGTTGGAGAAAACATGCAGTCTATTCATCTGGCGGACCTGGATATTTACTATGTGGTTTTCTGAGGACATCATAATGGCTAAAAATCTAATTATCTTGCAAAAAGATAATTAGAGTAGGAAAAAAGATACTATTAATATCACTGTTGTCTCTGTGACATGTAGGCCTCGACCTATTTTTCTCATTGTCAAGACTAGTAGTATTTTGTTGGGTACACATCTTATCTAGCGCTACATATCAAAAGTTTGCAAATTCAAACATTAGTTACAAATTACCCACACAATTGTGCGGAACTTTTGGCTGGTTTCTTTTCTTGAAGATGTAGTCTATAACTCTATATAGTGTTCTAGCACCTTTAAAATTTAAACTTCAAATTCAAAATGCGTTAGAAGAAACAAAAATATAAGTTTGCTGTGAATAGTTACAATTGTCTTTTCCTTTTCCTTTTGATTTATCATTTCAAAGATTTTTCTCATTTTTGTTAGTCTTAACATAGAATGAATTTAAACTTGAAATTTTTATATGAATAGAATAAATTGATAAGTACATCTAGAAATATTTTTGGGAAATTTTCATGTTGATTTGGTGCCTAATAGAAAGCGATTACATAAGTGCATCACAAATAGTGATTTCATATATAGCTTACGTTGCCTCAGTTTTATTGCGCAATATGTAGGCTTACTATATAAAATTGAGCAAAAACAGAAAAATTTCTAAAATTTGGCTAGGTATTTATTTCTATGATTACGCCAAAAGTCAGGCAAAAGACTGGGTTAGAGTAAGATCAATTCCGGCAAAACTGTAGAACCATACCAATTTGGAAGGAAAGTTCTTCTCAAAGTTTGTAAATCTGTGCATAATGCACCATTATGTACGATTTTAGACTGAAGTCCTACTTTGCACTTGCACCAGATGTTTCCTCATGATACTGATAGACATGCGTGTGAGGCCGAGTTGTCCATTTTGCCTTGACCGTGCTGGGTGCTCAGGATGGTACTCATTTGTACTCCACCACTGGCGTCTAAATCAGCAAGTCATCAGTCGCTAGTCAAAGAACACTCGGAAAGGCCAAATTAACCCGACGTTCAACAAAAGACCAATTATATGGAATTTACTCACTGAGCTTTCTGTTGTACATAAAAAATGGAATCCTTTAATTTGGTCTTTAGGCTGTGTTCTCCGTGCATCCTTGTTTTACGAGTCATGTTCCCAAACGAAAAAGAGTAATTTTTAAACAATTTATTTTGCACTAAATATACAAAGAGACACTGGAAAAATATTGATACATTATATATTGGCGTGACCACAACCACATTTATTTTGCACTAAATATACAAAGAGACACTGGAAAAATATTAATACATTATATATTGGCGTGACCACAACCACAAACAAAGAGACGCTGGTAAAATACAGATGCATTATTCAGCACACACTGGTGGCTTGTGAATTGTGATCTCAGCTGTGGTAATTCTAACTGAAGTACTACAGAAAGCACACAACGAAGCGTTGATCAGTAAATAAATGTTGGAAATGCCACCACATGAATCAGCTTCAAACCATTGAAAAAGAAGTTCAAGAATATCCATGGACAACGAATCATCCGCACATGAAGCATTCCAGCATAACATCGGGATATGGCGTATCTTCCATCTTCTGTTCTTCACATTCCAGCATAATATCTCTGGTCTGCATTCTGCTTTGTTGATATTTGTGATCCGTATGTGATCCAAATTTTTAATATGGTCGAATCCAAATATGTCATATTAGAGGATTTGTTTCCTACTTAGACTCTAAGTCTTTTTAGAGGGACGTCTCATTGTAATCCCCTACGTTTTATAATCACTTCTCATACAGTGATCATCGCCGATTGACATCTATAGTTTTTTTTTCCCCGCAAGAGTTTTTCACGTAAAAATTTATGTCTTCTTCATTCATATTTTTCTAACAAATGGTATCAAAGCATAGAAAATTAGGGTTTAAAAGTTAGGACAAAAAAATAGCAGATCGATCTACCGCCGCCGTCACGCACGTGTGCCTTCGCCTGGTTCCTGCTCCCGTCTCTCGTCGCAAGCCGTCGTCCGAACTCGTCGCCTCGGTCCAAGCGGGCAGCAGAGTCGCAACTCCAGCCGTCATCCGCTGCGTTCGCATCGGACAAGTGGTAGCGAACGCAGTCATCAGATCAACCAAAAGAAAGACCAGCGGCTTGAGGGGATCGAAGGCAGCAGAAAAAAAATATCCAAAAGCAAAAGCCGTTTCCCAAGCCGTCACAGGTCCCAAAGAATTCTTTCTTTATTAAATCTTAGACTAAGGTCCTCCTGTTTCAATCACGTCGCCACGTCATCATTAATTCACCGAGCAAGCCTCCTGTTGTAAGATCCAAATTAGAGATTTTTTGCTACGTCCACCCGAGAAGCACCATAAGTTTTCAAAAGTATTTGTTTCGTGTATACAGAACTAGTACCCAAGAGGTCATAATTTTTGCTAGGCTATACTGAGATCGATCTCAAGCAATTTCAGGATTTATTCATCATGAAAACTTTGAAGAATGATCTTCCACTCCTAGATCAAGACACAAGATTTTCGCTGTGGCAAGTTAAGATGGGAGTTGTGCTAGCACAAATAGATTTGGATGATGCATTGGAAGGATTTGATAAACAACCTATCACATGGACCACAGATGATAAGCGTAAATACCACAAGGCTTTATCTCAGATTCACCTTCATCTATCAAATAATATTTTGCAGGAGGTTTTGAATGAGAAGACAGCTGCTGCATTATAGCTTAAGTTTGAACAAATTTGCATGACAAAGAATCTCAGCAGCAAGATACATCTCAAGCAGAAGTTGTACTCTCACAAATTGCAAGAAGGGGGATCCATGCTTGATTATTTTTTAGTGTTTAAGGAGATCGTTGCCGACCTAGAGTCGATAGAGGTAAAATATGATGATGATGATTTGAGTCTTATTCTTTTGTGTTCCCTGCCTAGTTCTTTTTCAAATTTGAGAGATACCATATTATATAGTAGAGATACTCTTACTCTTAATGAAGTGTATAAAGCTTTGCATGCAAAGGAGAAGATGAAACAGATGGTACCTTCTGAAAAATTCAAGTTCGCAAGGAGAAGGCTTGTTTGTTCGTGGCAGGCAAAAGGAGAAGAACTCAAACAATGGATCTCGAAGAAAAAGTTCGAACGGCTAGATTTATCTCCACTGAGTGTTGTTAGTAGATACATGGCTCATCCTAGCAAAGAGCATTTGAAAGCAGTTCAGTGGATTTTCAGATATTTGTGTGGCACTTCTAATGCTCGTTTGCAGTTCGAGAATTCTAGAGATAAACTTGTTGATTATGTTAACTCTGATTATGCTGGTGATTTGGACAAGAGGAGGTCTCTCACAGGTTATGTTTTCACCATTGGTGGTTGTGCTGTTAGTTGGAAGGCAAGTTTGCAAGCTACTGTTGCCTTATCTACCACTGAAGCAGAATATATGGCTATTTCTGAAGTTTGTAAAGAAGCTATTTGGTTAAGAGGTTTGTACACTGGGCTTTGTAGAGATAATTCTTGCACTACTATATTTTGTGATAGTCAGAGTACTATATGCCATACAAAGGATCAGATGTTCCATAAGAGAACAAAGCACATTGATGTGAGGTATCACTTTATTCGAGGTGTTATTATTCAAGGTGATGTCAAGGTGTGCAAGATAAGTACTCACGATAATCCAGCTGATATGATAACAAAGCCAAATTAACCCGACGTTCAACAAAAGACCAATTATATGGAATTTACTCACTGTGCTTTCTGTCGTATATAAAAAATGGAATCCTTTAATTTGGTCTTCAGGCTGTGTTCTCCGTGCATCCTTGTTTTACGAGTCATGTTCCCAAACGAAAGAGTAATTTTTAAACAATTTATTTTGCACTAAATATACAAAGAGACACTGGAAAAATATTGATACATTATATATTGGCATGGCCACAACCACAAACAAAGAGACGCTGGTAAAATACAGATGTATTATTCAGCACACACTGGTGGCTTGTGAACTGTGATCTCAGCTGTGGTAATTCTAACTGAAGTACTACAGAAAGCACACATCGAAGCGTTGATCAGGAAATAAATGTTGGAAATGCCACCACATGAATCAGCTTCAAACCATTGAAAAAGAAGTTCAAGAATATCCATGGACAACGAATCATCCGCACATGAAGCATTCCAGCATAACATTGCGATATGGCGTAATATCTTCTGTTCTTCACATCTTCTATTCTTCACATCCCAGCATAATATCTCTGGTCTGCATTCTGCTTTGTTGATATTTGTGATCCGAATTTCTAATATGGTCGAATCCGAA
This sequence comes from Phyllostachys edulis, assembly GCA_036346405.1. NCBI lineage: Eukaryota > Viridiplantae > Streptophyta > Magnoliopsida > Poales > Poaceae > Phyllostachys > Phyllostachys edulis. The sequence goes on along the minus strand of JAYEVD010000387.1, from coordinate 187,830 downwards.
CATGTCATATTAGAAGATTAGTTTCCTACTTGGACTCTAAGTCTTTTTACCACTTTATATACCTCTTATAAGTCATACGGGGTAAGAGACGTCTCATTGTAATCCTCTGCGTTTTGTAATCACTTCTCATATAGTGATCCTCATATAATGATCATCGTCGGTTGGTGTCCGTGGTTTTTTTCTCGCAATAGTTTTTCACGTAAAAATTTATGTCTCATTTATCCTTATTTTTTTAACAAATGGTATCAAAGACGTGCGCCTCTCATATAGAAGATTAGGGTTTAAGAAATACGAAAAAAATAGTAGGTCGAGCTGCCGCCGCCGTCACGCGTGTGCGCCTTCGCTGTATCCTGCTCCCATCTCGCGTCGCAAGTCGTCGTCGGAAGTCGTCGCCTCGGTCCAAGCGGGCAGCAGAAGCCGCAACTCCCTTTGTCGTCCTTGATCCGTGCGTCTCGGTGCTTCGCCAACCATCAACGAACGCCAGCCGTCATCCGCTGCGTTCTCATCGGACAAGTGGTAGCGAACGCAGCCATCAGATCAACCAAAAGAAAGACCAGCGGCGTGAGGGATTGAAGGCAGCAGAAAAAAAAAATCCAAAAGCAAAAGCCGTTTCCCAAGCCGTCACAGGTCCCAAAGAATTCTTTCTTTATTAAATCTTAGACCAAGGTCTTTCCATCACGTCGCCACGGTCATCATTAATTCACCAAGCAAGCCTCCTGTTGGAAGATCCAAATTGGAGATTTTTTTGCTACATCCATCAAGCACCATGAGTTTTCAAAGATATTTGATTCGACATACAAGAACATGTACCCAAGTGGTTGTCATTTTTGCTAGGTTTACAGATTAGTACCAGCAATTTCATGATTTATTCCTCATGGCGACTTTGAAGTATGATCTTTCACTCCTAAGTCGAGACACAAGATTTTCGCTGTTGCAAGTCAAGATAAGGGCTGTGCTGACACAAATGGATTTGGATGATGCATTGGAAGGATTTGAGAAACAACATATCACATGGACCGAGATGAGAAGCGTAAAGACCGTAAGGCTTTATTTCAGATTCACCTTCATCTATCAAATAATATTTTGCAGGAGGTTTTGAAGGAGAAGATAGCTGCTGCATTATGGTTGAAGCTGAAATAAATTTGTATGACCAAGAATCTCACCAGCAAGATGCATCTCAAGCAGAAGTTGTACTCTCACAAATTGCAAGAAGGGGGATCCGTTCTTGATCATCTTTCAGTGTTCAAGGAGATCGTTGCCGACCTAGAGTCGATGGAGGTAAAATATGATGATGAGGATTTGGGTCTTATTCTTTTGTGTTCCTGTCTAGTTTTTTTTTTCAAATTTCAGAGATACCATATTATATATCGAGATACTCTCACTTTTAATGAAGTTTATGAAGCTTTGCAAGCAAAGGAGAAGATGAAACAGATGGTAACTTCTGAAAATTCAAGTTCGCAAGGAGAAGGTTTGTTTGTTCATGGCAGGTAAAAGGAGAAGAACTCAAACAATGGATCTCGAGGCAAAAGTTCGAACGGCTACAAGAACCGGTCGAAATCGAGAGGCAAGCACAAGTCGTGCAAATATTGCATGAAAAGTGGGCACGACATCTCTAAATGCTGGAAGCTGCAGAATAAAGAAAAGAAAACTGGCTATTATACGCCAAAAGGTAAACCAGATGAAGAAGGTAAAGTATCCCTTGCTGTTGATGATAGTTCTGATGGAGAAGTTCTTGTTGCCTTTACTGGATGTGCTAAGACCAATGATGAATGGATTCTTGATTCCACATATACCTTTCATATATGTCCTAATAAGGATTGATTTGCCACCTATGAACTTGTTGAAGGTGGTACTGTGTTGATGGGTGATAACTCATCTTGTAAGATTGCAGGAATTGGTTCAGTTTAGATCAAGATGTTTGATGGCATTATCAAAACTTTGACAAATGTGAGGCACATTCCAGATTTGAAAAGAAACATTATCTCTTTGAGTATTCTTGATGCTATAGGGTACAAGTATTCTGGTGAAGGTGGAGTTTTGAAGGTATCAAAAGGCTCTCTTGTTGTGATGAAAGCTGATATTAAATATGTCAATCTGTACCATCTGCGAGGTACTACAATATTATGTAATGTTGCTGTAATTTCAAGTTCATTATCTGATTCCGATGCTACTAATCTTTGACATATGCGTCTTGGGCATATGAGTGAAATTGGTTTGGCAGAATTGAGTAAGAGAGGACTTCTTGATGGACATAGCATCGGCAAGCTGAAATTTTGTGAGCGTTGTGTGTTTGGCAAACACAAGAGGGTGAGGTTCAATACTTCAGTTCATACCACAGAAGGTATTTTGGATTATGTGCATTCTGATTTATAGGGGCCATCTCGCAAGACATCGCTAGGAGATGCTCGTTATATGTTAACAATTATTGATGATTACTCTAGAAGTGTGTGGCCTTATTTCTTGAAGCATAAATCAGAAGCATTTTCAGCATTTAAAGAGTGGAATACTATGGTTGAAAGGCAAACTGAAAAGAAGGTAAAGAAACTTCGTACTGATAATGGGATGGAATTCTGTTCAAATGAATTTGAATCATATTGCAAGACTGAAGGCATTGTTGGGAACTACACCATTCCACGTACTCCTCAACAAAACGGTGTAGCTGATTGTATGAACAGAACCATCATTTCCAAGGCCCGTTGTATGTTGTCAAATGCAGGTTTGCATAGGCGTTTTTTGGCTGAAGCCGCTTCCATTGCTTTCTACCTTATTAATCGGTCACCCTCTATTGCAATTGAAAAGAAGACTCCAATTGAGGTCTTGTCTGGTTCCTTAGCAAATTATTCAAAATTGAAAGTTTTTTGGTTGTACTGCTTATGCTCATGTTGATAATGGAAAATTAGAGCCTAGAGTTGTTAAGTGCATCTTTCTTGGTTATAAATCTAGTGTCAAAGGATATAAGTTGTGGAATCCTCAAACAAATAAGGTTGTGATTAGCAGAAACATTGTCTTTAATGAATCTACTATGCTTCATGATAAACTACTCACTAATGTTCCTGTTGAGAGTGCAGAATTCAAGTGTTCAAGTGGACCATTTTGTTGGTTCGAATGACACATCAGATAAGTAAAATATTGTTGTTCATGATGCACCTATTGTTGATGATCCTCCTATTGTTGAGAAGCCACCACAACGATTCATTGCAGTTGACAGACCTAGGAGGGAGATTTACCCACCCAAGAGGTTGATTGAAAAAAACTAATATTGTTGCTTATGCTTTGAGTATGACAAAAGAAATTGAAGGTAATATAGAACCTTCATCATACTCTGATGCTATTAGCTCTACTGATTGTAATAAGTAGATAACTGCTATGCATGATGAGATGGAGTCACTCGAAAATAATGGCACTTGGGAATTAGTGAAATTACCAAAAGAGAAGAAGCCTGTTCATTACCAGTGGATTTTCAAAAGCAAGGAAGATATTTCTCCTCTTGAACTAGCAAGGTTAATTGCTAAAGGTTATAGTCAGATTACATGTATTGATTTTAATGATGTCTTTTTCCCAGTTGTGAAGCATAATTCTATTCACACTTTATTCAGTATTGTTGCTATGCATGATTATGAACTTGAGCAATTAGATGTTAAAACTGCATTCTTACATGGAGAGTTGGAAGAAAACATTTATATGAACCAACCTAAGAGTTTTGTTACTCCTGAAAAAAGAACACCTTGTTTGTAGATTAAAGAAATCTCTTTATGGTTTGAAGCAATCTCCTAGGCAATGGTACAAGAGATTTGACTATTTTATGCTCTCTCATGATTTTAAGCAGTCCGATTATGATAGTTGTGTTTATTTGAAGACTGCTAATGGTTCAACTATTTATTTGCTTCTCTATGTTGATGATATCTTGATTGCTGCAAAAGATAAGTTGGAAATAGCAAAACTAAAAACACAATTGAGTAATGAATTTGAGATGAAGAACCTAGGTGTAGCAAAGAAAATTCTTGGCATGGAGATTATTAGAGAGAGATAATCTAGCAAGTTATACCTTAGTCAAAAATGTTATATTGAGAAGGTCCTTCGTTGTTTTAATATGTATGATGCAAAACCAGTGAGTACTCCATTAGCTTGGCATTTCAGATTATCTTCAACCTTATGTCCTGAGTCAAATTATGACATTGAGTACACGTCTAGAGTTCTATATTCCAGTGCAGTTGGTTCTCTTATGTATGCCATAGTTTGTTCTCATCCTAATTTATCTCACACACTAAGTGTTGTTAGTAGATACATGGCTAATCCTGGAAAAGAGCATTGGAAAGTAGTTCAGTGGATTTTCAGATATTTGCGTGGCATTTCTAATGCTCGTTTGCAGTTTAGGAATTCTAGAGATAAACTTGTTGGTTATGTTGACTCTGATTATGCTGGTGATTTGGACAAGAGGAGGTCTCTCACAGGTTATGTTTTCACCATTGATGGTTGTGCTATTAGTTGAAAGGCAAGTTTGCAAGCTACTGTTGCCTTATCTACCACTGAAGCAGAATATATGGCTATTTCTGAAGCTTGTAAAGAAGCTATTTAGTTGAGAGGTTTGTACACTGAGCTTTGTAGAGATAATTCTTGTGTTATATGCCTTACAAAGGATTAGATATTCCATGAGAGAACAAAGCACATTGATGTGAGATATCACTTTATTCGAGGTGTTATTGCTTAAGGAGATGTCAAGGTGTGTAAGATAAGTACTCATGATAATCCAGCTGATATGATGACAAAGCCAGTTCCTGTTACTAAGTTTGAGCTTTGCTCAAGTTTAGTTGGTGTTACAGTTTAGTCCTAGAGACTAGTTGGCGCATGGTGATTTTTATCTTATTGGGGAATCATTTGGTGATTGATGATATTTGTGATCTGTATGTGATCCGAATCGGCAGAACCTCCTTTGTATAGTTAACTATATCGGAGGTTCCAACAGTTAAATATAACATAACTAAATAATCCAACATCCAGCATAATCAAGAGACTTCCAAAACTGAGCTAATCATTACTTTATCATCTATAGCAAGATAAACATCTAAAGTATAATCCAATGGGCATCCATAATCATCTAGTCAACTCTATTTCAATTTATTCCAAGCAAAGGGAGTAATCATAAAGAATACTTTAAGCAGATTACTCAACTACTAAATCATTATTCTATCAATTCAATTGTGAGTAGATCGTGCCATTGTGCAACCACTCTAATTTTTATTTCCCCCATGCATGTCGTTCTTTTAAAGGGTACCTAAAAATACAACAACAGCAAGAGTGAACCCGAAGACTCAACAAGTACAATAGAGGGTAACAACAGCATAAACCACTGTAATCATCAACAACCATCCACAAATCTCTATATCAAACATGTTATATAATCATGCTATGCAAGATACTCAAATGCACTTTCTCTTTCTCTTTTGCATTTTACCGGTAATGCAGAGCATGCATCCGTCGATGCATACCCATGCCTGTGCTATCTAGCACAAGGACCATTGCCCATACTCCACAAGTATGGAGACCTAAGCCCACACTCCACGAGTGTGGGGACCATAAGCCCATCATATTCATGACGGGGACCTCAAATAATGCTTGGTCACCATGTGACCAAGTCTTCAATATGTCAGCATGATGCATATGAATAAAATCTTAAATCATCATAATCATGCATTCGCAGCAACATCACATATGAATAAACTTATTCATACATCTATCATTCATGATCATTGACATTTAAACTTTCTAGCATCCATGAATAGCACATATACTCACAATACTAGCAAACATGATCATTAACATGCAAAGCATTCTAGCATCCATGAACAGCACATATACTCATAACATTTGCATCCATGATCAAACAATCGTAAATATTCTACCAATCAAAGTACTTGCCTCAACTGTGCGAGAACGGAGGACGCGAAGAGGGCGCTGCCCCCCGAGACCAATCCCACACCTGAATTAGTTTAGCAAACATTCTAAGATAACAATCTTAGACCAACAACAATACTAGAAGTAAATACGAACTCGCTCATTATCGATCTGTCCCCTCTGTAGACAGTCACATTCTAAAATCCATATCTTTTTTATCCGAGATCCAAATGACGTGTTCTTAGACTTTATGGAAAGCTTATAAAAATACCCACCTAAACTTATTTGGTGAGCCTTGCATATTCAGCCATCTAATACCCTTACCAAACTGATTAACAGAACATCTAATTCTCGTCGGGTTTCTGGACAGTAATATTAAAACTATCATATATTTCAGTAAAATTATCCAAATTTCATGTTCTTTAGCTTTCTGGAAAGCTTAGCCAATTATCTACATATTTTGTTATAGTGAGATCTCCTAAATATTCAATTAACTAACTGCATGAGACTGATTAACAATATCTGTCTGAAATCTAACAGAACTACTGAACAGTGGCACGACTAAATTCATAACTCCTAAACCGTTTGTACAAACGACAAGATCTAATATTCTACGGAAAGGTATCGACGTCGCCTACAATTCTCTAGGAGGCGTCCAGGACAGATTCGGCCGTTAACCACATCAAAAACGCCGGCCAAGCCTGACTGTCCTAACAGATCTAAAACCGACATTGCTAAATAATCAATTAAACAACTAAACGAAAGGGATCGGATCTTACCATTGAAGAACCGCTAAAGATCACGAATTAGCCCGCGATCTCTCCCCTCCCCTGTCTTCTTCCTCTTCTTCTCTTCCTCTCCCTTCTTCTTCTTCCTTCCTTTCCTTCCTTTCTCCTCTTGGCATAGCAGTAGGGGGGAATTGCTACAGTGCTTCGTGTGAATAGTGTGGCAGTGCTACAGTACCAGGGACAGTGGTACTGTAGCAGTGTAGGGTTTTGTCTCCTCCTCCCTCTTAAGTTGGGCTCTCCCACTTGGGCTATAGGCGGGCGGCCCACTAGTCTCTTCAACTCACTAAATTCTGAAATTTCACTCTTAAATACCTCTTCTAATCCCTCAATTATTTATTTAATTAAATGGGATATTACAGCCATATTAGAGGATTAGTTTCCTACTTTGATTCTAAGTCCTTTTACCCCTTTATATACCTCTTGTAAGCCGTACGGGGAGAGGGACGCCTTATTGTAATCCCTGCGTTTTGTAATCACTCCTTATATAGTGATCATCGCTGGTTGACGCTCGTGATTTTTTTTTCCGTAAGGGTTTTTCACGTAAAAATTTGTGTCTCCTTTGTCCCTATTTTTCTAACATGCTTGATGGAATTCCTAAGAGCAAGACATTCCAAATCTAAGTAGTGAAACAACGCGATCAGTCTTTCTTCTGTATGAAGAATCATTCGCAGTCTGAAGCCCATTCTCGGGGTTCAAAATCAGCCGCATGTCAACGATGTTCATCACTCTGTCATGTAGACCCAGCCCAACATATTCACGAAGGCTCAATCCTTGATTGAATCCGCTATCACTGGGCGTCTTCCTAGTTACTGTTTCCAAAATTGGAACTCCATAACTGTAAATACCTCCATTTGTTGATTCCATATTTCTAGTACCATACTCTGTTGCATTAAACATTTGACAAAAATTTAAATCCATGATAAAGTAGTAATATTATACACAAAAAGCAAAGCTTGTACCACATAAACTTTCTGCAGCTCCTCTATAAGTTTCCCTGGCCTATATCAGCAAGTATTATTTGATAAAGCACTAGGGAACAATGAAGGCGAGTCCAAAGTCTCCAACATGGGCTACCATATCAGCATCCAAGAGCACATTACTGGAATTAACATCACAATGAACAACAGGTGTGGGACCATGGTAACGAAGGTAGTCAAATGCATAAGCCACATCGAGAAGTATGGCAACTCTCTGAAGGAGATTTAAGTACTTCTGTTCCGTTTGATCATTTGTGTCAGGATGTAACCAGCCTTCTAAACTCCCATTAGGCATGAAGTCAAATACAATTTCTTTGAACTCATTCCCTCTGGTATCAATGCTTGAGCAAATTGTAATTACCTATTACCTTGATAAGATTCTGGTGTCGCATCTTTCGTAGCGCTTCGCATTCAGCAGTGAAGCTCTTGAGTGCCTTGGACTTTGAAGTTTCAGTACCTTCACAGCAACAAGATTTGTACTTTCACCATCTTGACCATCTAACACTCCTTTGTACATGGACCCAAAAGACCCAAAACCCAACAAATTGGTCGTCGAGAAACCATCTTTAGCTTTTACCAGCTCCGAATAAGTTATCATTATGTGCCCTTGTATGGATGTTGAAGTGATTTTTGTTTTGGTTCTGTTGCACCAGGTTAGAAGCATGTAGAGTGATGAAAGGATGGCCAGTGTTGCAGCAAGAGAAGTAGCAACAAGAATCACTAGAAATTTATGCCTTCTCTTTGGTGATTGCAAACCACATGGAGGTAAATGTAGATCAGATATGCCCCCACAAAGTCTGCTGTTGCCTTGGATCGAGATTGCAGTAGCATTTGAAAAAACACCGGCCAGTGACGGAGCTTGAGCAAGATCGTACGGGGGGCCAAAAGATCAAAGTTAAGCGATCACCTAAGTGGTGGCTTGGTCTGGTGGTTCTAGCTTGAGCTTGTGTTAACTTTGTTGCTGCAATCAATGCAAAATATATACTTCAATCGTAAGTCTCGTGAGGGCTAGGCAGCGCAACTGCGCAAGGGTATCAAGCCCTAGCCTGTTAGCCATCCACGCTACATCCTTCAATCCTTTATTCCTTTCCTACTGGCTATTTTCCACTTTCCATGAGGCCATGGCCCATGTGTGATGTGGCCATGTGGGCCAACTGGCCAAGGGCCAAAACACTAAGACATAGTTCCAGACGCTGCAGACTTGAGGCTTCCCGCTTCCAAACTTCTGCTGCCCACTGAGTGTCTTTAGTCTTTCTATGCTTGGCGCATACATGGTGTTCAAAAAAAATTCCTAAAATGCTAGGGGGCTACGGCCCACGTTGGCCTATCTAATGCTCCGTCCCTAACACCAGTGGTTGGAACTTCTCCAACAAAGCTATTGAATGAAAGGTTTAGATAAGAGCATGCTAAGGTTCTCCAAGAACTTGGGTACCTCTCCTGATAAATTGTTGCTTGAGAGGTCCAGAGTTTCCAGACCTTTCAATTGACTCAATGCTGATGGGATACTACCTTCTAAGACATTATTTTGGAGAGAAATTTTCGAGCTGTAGGTATTCACCGAGAGTGGCAGGGATTTCACCTGATAACTTGTTCCACCCAGCAATGAGTCTTACAAGATCTTTTAGATTGCCAATTTCTTGTGGTATTGATCCTTCCAAGTTATTGTGGGACAGTTAAAAAATTTGACAGGGTTTGGGGGTATGGAATAATTCGTGGGGAATCAGGCCTGTAAAGTCGTTGTTTCCAATAGCTAGTTCGGACAACTTTGTCAAGCTTCCAAGTGTGCTTCGTACCCTACCGCTCAAGGCATTCATGCTGAGGTTCAAATAAGTTAGTTCTGTAAGATTCCCTATTGCCAATGGGACCGAGTCTCTTAACTTGTTATCAGATAAATAGAGCTCTCCCAAGTTTTTAAGCCTGGTCAAGGAAGAGGGAAGAGATCCGGTGAAAGAGTTTTGTGAGAGGATGAGACGTTGCAGGCTGACGAGATTACCAATATCTGTAGGAATGCTTCCTGTGATTGTGTTGGATGCAAGGTCACTCTTCGTTAGCGAAATGGAAATATTGGAAATTGAATCGGGAAGAGCTCCCCCAAACTTATTATCATCCAATACCAAATGTTTTAACTATGTAGGATCGTCAATGACAATCAGAGGAGATGAATGATTATAATCCGCAAAGGAAGCTTTTTCCTTAAATCTACTGTCTTCTAATTGTCCAACCTATCGACACAGCAATAACACAAAACAAAAGAATAACAAAGGGAAACATATATATGTTAGACCATGTGGCTAGGTCTAGTATATTTTAGTTGATGAATAATTGACAATGTTGGGTACTGATGTTATTTGAGGCGTGTGGTGTGTGTGGACTTATGTCGGTCAAGTTGGGAAGAACTTGTGCCAGGAAAATATGTTGCTTTGGTCTTTGCATGTGCAGCGTAACTCGGAGGCGATCGTGGTCTACGACGATGACCGGGAGATGGCTTGGTGCGAAGTTATGGTCCAGAGGGTCGAGGATGCTGGAGGAGACGGTCGGGCTCGAGTTGGGACGCGTGGAGATCAAAGATGGATGATGCGTGTTGGAGCTACGGAGGTGCGGTCCGGAGGCTATGACACGTGACAATTTTGGGGTGTCTAAAATTTGGAAAGCTGAGAAGAGGTATTTTTTCTGTGGTCGGAGATCTCGGCGGGAGGTCATGTGCTAGCAGTAGTGGTACACATAGGCTGGCTATGTTTCGGAAGTCTTTGTACGTGAGGCTGTAGGGAGATTAGGTGCTATTAGTGGCATGCATGATAGGTTGCTTTAGGCTGTACGTGTACGTGATGAATACGTTTTTGAGTCCTAGGTCTCTACGTGATATAAGACTAGGGGCTGGCGGCTGCAGGTATTTTTCATCGCTCGGAAAAAACTGATCTATGTGTGTGCTGCTGAGCGTGGTATCTCCTGGAGAAAACCGATATAGGGGTTGGTGCTTTTGATTTTGGGGAGGAGACCAGGTGCTGGCGGCAGGTACACTCTAGATAGATTTTGGGATTGACGTTGCATGTAGCATGTACTGGAGGTTGGAGATTATGTATGCGGAGGCTTGATCTTTTTGGTTGGTGCTTTTGCATTACGTGGAGTGCTTGTGCTTCTTGTGCTATGCTTTTGCTGCTCTCTCTTCCTAGTTGCTAGCAAAGATTTGCTTCATCTTTTGTATGCATATATATTAGGCTGCATATCTAGTGTACATATGCCATTTGGTGCACATATGGAAAAACTTTTAGTTTAGGTATCAAATTAGCATAAAAAATTCTGAAAAAATTCTAGATGTAATTTATGGTGTTTTGTTCCACCCTTTAAAATTTGAAGTTCAAACTCGAAGTATGTTAGAAGAAACAAAAAAGAGAAATTCACTATGAATAGCATGGAAAGAGGAAAGAGGAAAGAGAAAAGAGGAAATGTTACTATTCACTGTGAACTAGTGGTCTTGCTGAAGCCACAACTGGTAAGCTAGGTTGATGATCTGCGGCATCCCAGACTCGGTGGTCTGGGCGATCATCTTCTCCGGACAAGATTGGGTTCCATCAATGAATCCCAGAAGCTGTGAGCCACAAAGATATGGCATGAGCTGTGCTTTCCACAAGAGATAATTCTCCTGTGAGATCTTGATGTTGATTAGGTGGGAATAGGATGGTGTGGGAAGAATACCGGCTGCGGTGAAGCTGGCTGCCACGGCAATGGAGTTGACGACGGCAGAAGAGGACCCAGTTATCTCGTAGGAGTTCGTGGGCTCTGATACCATGTAAAATTTAGTAGACTAGAAAGATAGGATTTTTTCACCGTACCAAACTAGCACGACATCCGATCATCGCCCCTATTGCTATCAACGGCTTTCTGATGGGAGCCAAGAGACGATTCCGCTTTGCATCTTTTCTCGACAAGGGTGGATGGTTTCGGGAGGGGGTTCTTGAGGCTCGAAGTGCAACAACCCCATGGTCGACCCTATACGACACCTTCATACCCTCCTTACAACCACAGGTCATGCATTGCAATGTTGGAGCAAGCGCCCGGTGTGGTAGCATTTGGCGACAAACTAGGATGGCAAAAGAGGCACTCTGTCATTTGGATTTGATCGAAGAAACCAGTGCTCTCTCCTTGGGAGCGCCGGTTACAAATGGAGCTCAAAAATAAAATGCTAGGGCTACGCTCCTTTGAAATAACAATCGCAAGACAAAGGTCGCAGATCGTGGTTACGGAGGGGGACGAAACACATGGTTCTTTCACCGCATGCAAATCATCATAGGCACGCAAATTTCATCGCAGCTTAAAGGTCATTGATTCCTAGGTGCTCACTCGAAAAGGGTTGGAAGAGGTCTTTCACGATCACTTTGTAAAACTCATTGGAAAACCAATCACTCGAGATCATTCCTTGGACTTAAATTTCCTCAACATGCCGTTCCACGACCTTCGGGAACTAGAAACTGATTTCACCAAAAAAGAGGTTTGGGAAGCAATCAAGAGCATGACATCCAAAAAGACTCTATGGCCAAATGGTTTCAATGGTCTTTTCTACCAACACTGTTGGGAAATCATCAAGCGAGACATAATGGCAGCTTTCCATGCCCTCGATCGCTTAGCAGGAGAAAATTTTCATTTGCTAAACAAGGCTTTGATAACCCTCTTGCCGAAGAAACACGCAGCTTAGGACCCGAGTAATTATCGGCCTATCAGCCTTCTTCATAGATTCGCCAAAATCTTCTCAAAAGTTAGCTCTATATCTGGCAAAGATGGAGCTCCAAACCAATCTGCATTCACAAAACTCGCTCAATTCAATACAATTTCCTCCTGGTCAGGCAATCCACTCACCATCTCCACCAACAAAAAAAAACAGCTTTCCTTTTCAAACTTGACATCACGCAAGCCTTTGATTCTTTGTCATGGCCCTCTCTGCTGCAAGTTCTTAGGCACAAAGGATTTGGCCTAAGGTGGCGTGCTTTGCTAAGCATCATGCTCAGCTTGTCATCCACCAGAGTGCTTGTCAATGGCCAACCTGGTCAACCGGTTTGGCATGGTCGCAGACTTCGTCAAGGAGATCCTCTATCTCCATTGCTGTTCATCATCTCTATGGATGTCCTCAATAATCTGGTTCTAGAGGTGGAAAATGTAGTGTTGCTCCAACCGATTAGTGGCCGCTAAGGTTTACCTTACCGGCTATCCTTGTATGCAGATGACATGGTCGTGTTTCTATCTCCGGTCAGTTTAAACCTGATAGTTTTCAAAGAGCTTCTCCATCTATTCGGCGAAGCCTCAGGCATGCGAACCAATCTGGCAAAGAGCTCCTTCGCGCCAATTCAGTGCAATGTCCAAGAAAAATAGCTCATCACCGACAATTTGCACTGCAACATCACCATTTTTCCTTGCAAATACCTCGACTTGCCCCTCACCTTGCAAAAACCTTCCCGGGCAGATTTCCAACCACTATTGGACATGGTTGATAATCACCTTCAAGGTTGGATAGCCGATTTGCTTTCACATGGGGAACGACTTGTATTAGTTCAGGCAATGTTGTCAGCCATGCCGGTGTACACTTTCATGGCTCTCGATCCCCCACTCTCGGTTATCAAAGAAATTGATAAGAGACGTTGTGCATTTCTTTGGAAAGGATCACAGAGCGTCGCGGGTGGTCATTGCCTCGTAGCCTGGTCCTCAGTATGCCGTCCTCGCCATCTCGGGGGGCTCAGCCTTCCCAACCTGGTCTTGCTTGGGCAAGCTCTTCATCTCACGGCAATGGCTACAGTAGTCTTGGTCGGTGAGGCCTTGGGAGAGTCTACAAACTCAAAGCAGCTGAGAGGATGAAAATATGTTCCATGCTTTGATTTTCGGTCACAGTTGGGGACAGCAAAAAAACTTTGTTCTGGGAGAACCGCTAGTTGGACGGTCGCTCTATCTCTGGACTAGCACCATCCATTGCAAACATGGTTAATCAACCAATCCGAAAGAAAAGAACAGTAGCTCAAGCCATGACAAATGAGGTTTGGATTTCGGACATTTCGGGTCGGCCAGAGGATGTTGATATTTTGGAATTTCTAAGGTTATGGGATACACTACATTTAGTCCAGTTAACGCAAGGTGAGGCTGATTCAATTCTTTGGCGGAGGGAACCGTCGGGTATCTACTCAAAGACGGCGTACATAGCTTTCTTCATAGGCTCCACAAGGCTTCCTTGTGCCGAGGCCATTTGGAAAGCTAGGGCACCTCTTAATTGAAACTTTTTCATTTGGTTGGCAATTCATCGTCGCTGTTGCACAGTCGATCACCAATAGCGTCGAGGATGGGAAAACCAAGGGGTGTGTGTTTTCTGCGGGCACGGGCAAGAGACCATCGACCACCTCCTAGTTAGTTATCGGACCCGGATTTCGAGAATCCAAATCCTCTGTGAAAGACACTGTGCTATTCTCGGATCAGTAGATAGCACTCACAGATACATCACTGAATCAATTCATACATGGCATAGATTAAACCATACCATTCATTAATTAACACATTAGAGTTTACATAGACCGCATCGGGTCGGGTTTTACAATAAGGGCCGAACAGGCCAAAGAATATATTACAAAAGTGGAATCAACAACGGAAGCAAAAGGGTGAGAGCACACCTCTCCACAGGCAAGCGATTGGGGAAACCCGTTTGCATCCGATATTACCCATAGACTCAGATAATATAGGATGCACGCAAGCACCGGCGGAGTCAACTAAACTGAGGCGAGACTAGAACAGCTAAAGGATAAACTACGCTTCATCATCTCTTGGACGTCCAACTTCTGGATCCTCATAATATGCGTAGCCTTTAGGATTTCCTGTTTCTAAGGGTTTGAGGGAAAGAGCGAGAATGAGCACAACTTCCGTGCTCGCGAGCCAATACACACAATGCAATAATATACACGCAAGGCTTAACAATGATGTCTCGGGTTCTTTTATTTGCTAAAGCAACATTTTCAATTATCATAATTACAAAGTCCTATAACTTAGCATTTTTAACCAAATTGCATTTTATTAAAGAGAGTAATTGTGCAATATTTATTTCAAGAGAGGTCCCTCCGTCAAACCTATACCAGATGCTTCATTTGAATGGTGCTACCTCCATTACTAACACTATTGAGCTCGACGGCTCAGTAAAATCAATCTCGAGGGCTAGGTGAGCCCTTCACATTTTTCATTCCACCCACAAAGGTTTTGGAAATAGAACTAACTCAAGTTAAGTTCCCATGCCCGCTTTTGATCAGAACACTACTGCTTTAAACAGTTTAGACTCTACCGAGGTTGTACACTGTACCCACAAGAGATAATCATACTCGTTACCCTACACAATTCCTTAGTCGTGTAGTTGAGAGACCATCACAATAACCTTTTAAATTCCCTCGCCCCTTCCGTCATCTCACCCATATGGGGTTACGCCCATACGTTTGTGCGGGATGTTGTACCACAGCGTCTGGTGTAGATGGACTACCCACAACGTTGGCAACTTCACCTTGTATCGGTGTCCCATTCAAGATGGATGTACCGCACGCTTGCACATTTTTACTCCTCCACCAGTGAGATACTTTCAGGGTCCAATAAATTTACTAAGCCAAGTTGCAATTTGCAGACCTGTGGTTGTACTTGTTTTACACGGGAGGTCATGAGACGATTAAGTCCTTAGGGGTTATCTGGGCGGTTTATTCCATATAACATTCACAACCAACATTCTTTGAGCTACATTAACACCCACTAATATACCATTCATCATATCATCTGCCCAGATAGGAACAACAATTAGGGTTTTTGAGGAGTAAAAATACATCAATTCAACCATCTCAGTCATTTCCCCACAATGACTACCCAAAACCATTTTCATGTTTAAAAGATGATGATTGGGACATTTAATGTCCCGGTACATAAGCAAGACAAGCATGTCGCTTAAGTACAACCTATAACTAGTATTTACCATATAGTTACTAGGGTGACATGGAATAAGGGATTCAATTATCAATGGATGGCATAGTAATTAATTAATCATCAAATGGGTATTTAACTACCTTAAGCTTTAACATACATTTGATTAAAGAATTAAAGCATGCAATTTTGGTAATTTAAATGAATATAATTTGCATAACATGTAGGCTCAATATGATCAAAGTATTGACTCACCTTGGTTATAGGTAAGCATTGCAAATCTTGTGTTTGATCAAGTGGAGATCCTCCGCCTTGAATCATAATCGGACGAATGTACCTAAAAAGGCACAAACAAGCAAACACAACAAATAAATACTAAAGTAATAACAAATGAACTCCAAATTAAACAAGACCTATGCCATCAGTAAGATCTTGAATTTACAAAATTTTAAAAACAAATTTCATAATTTTTGGAATTACGACGAGGAGAAATGAATTTTTGAAGTTCGGGTTTGAATTAAACCTTAGATAGAATAAAATAAGAAAAGAGGAGAGAAAATGGGGGGTTACTTGTGCGGGCCCACTTGTCATAGGGAGAGGGCCACTTAAGCAGATGGATGTGGGGCCACATATTCATTCCAGCCAATTGGCCTTCACCACAGAGAGGGAGCGAGCAAGGCGGCGGCTCAAGGTGGTGGGGGTGTCGGCAGTGGAGGCGCGAGCGCCGACGGTTGGCAAACGGGTCGCCGGAGGGTGGTGGTCCCATCGAAGGTGGCGGCGGCTCGAAAGGGCGCGCAGTGGTGGCAAGGCCTAAAGGCAAAGGACATGGCCTTGGAGGTTCCAGCGGTGGTCGGAGAGGATGGGGCACAGACGGCAGGCAAGCAACATGGGAAAATCAGGAGGTAGAGCCGGGTGGCTCGAGGCGGTCGGGCGGTCCGGCGGCGTCAGGGGAGAGGAGAAGGAGCTGGTGGCGGCTTGTCTCGGCGGCGGGGAAGACTAAGGGAGGAGGGGAACGACATCCTCTCATCACGGGGCTTCTTGTGACGCGGTCGGCCGGGCGAGGCGCTCACTGGAGCGGCGGTGAGGCGGCAAGGCGGGCGCCCAAGGCGAGCTCTGCCTCTGCTCGGCTTGGTGAAGAAGGAAGCAATGGAGGAGGGGAAGGAGGAGGTGGCCGGGGCCCTCTTATAGCCGGCCAAGGGGCTTGGGAGCTGTTCGCATGGGTGGTAGGGGATTAGGTGGAGCAGGTGGCAGAGGAGCAGCGACTTGCATGGGCGAGTGATGCGAGCGCACGATCCCGAGGCACTACGAGGACGGGCGCAGAGGCATGGGGAGTGGGTGCTGAGGCGACAAGGCGAGGCGGGTGCTCGTAGGGTGTGGCAGAGGAGCAGCACAGGGGTGCTCAGAGGGTGGCATCACCCGGCGCTCGGGGGTGGCAGCAGCGGCGCCAGAGGAGCAACGTGGGCTGTGGCGTCACAGCGATAGGACGGGGCGAAGTGGGCTGATGGAAGCAGCGACTTCGGCGGCTTGCAACAAGTGGGCGGCAGTAGGGAGCTCGTGGGGTGACGACCGGGTGCAAGCGTCGCCTTGACTGGCTCGGCTAGGGAGAAGGAGTAGGGGGATGGCTCATGTGTGGAGGAAGGCCAAGGGGAAGTGGGCCGAATGGGTGATGGTGTTGGGCCAAGGAAATGGCCGAATAGGCCAGGTGGGAGAAATGGGGAAGTGGGCCGGGAGGAGTTGGACTGGGCCGGCCAAAGGGGAAGGAGAAGTGGGCTAAGCCCAAGGGGGAAAACAGGCTGAGCCCAACTAAAAGGAAAGACAAGGTAAGAAAGGGGCCCAAAATCCTGAAAAGAGAAATTCAAATTTGAATTTGAATTCCGATGTTGCGAAAAGGTTTGAAACACAAACCCGAGCTAGATAGAAGCTAGAAGTTTTTAGAACATAAGCTAATTTGAAATACATTTGAAAACCAAGAACCGAAAGTAATTACTATTCCTGTTTTCGAAAACAGGATGTTACAAATTCTACCCACATTAAACGGAATCTCGCCCGAGATTCGAGCTTCCTGTGCTAGACAGAGAACGTACCTCTTATTACCCCCGATGCTTCTTGGGCTTCTTCGTGGTGGTGACATAGTTCACGCGTCTGCTGCTTGGTGTTGAAGCATCTCTAGATGCTGCGCGACTCGACGGCTTTTGCTTGGAGTCAAGTCCGCCTCCGCTTGGTGTGGTCTTGAAGTTGAACCTCACCGGGGTGACTGGTTGAGGGCACTTGTTAGCAAAGTGTACCTTTTTTCCATAGTTGAAACAACGAAGATGAGCTATCGGGTTATGTGTTGCAGGTTGTCCAACGGAGTGAAGAGTTTGAGAGATAGTCTTACTGGGATGCGGAGTTGCGACTGGAGTGGGAGTTGGAATTGGAAAGCTGCAGTGGTAGCTCCAACTTGGTAAACTGATGCCAACTGCTAGTTCACAACCATGTACTAGAGTGCCAACTAAAAAGCTATCAATTTTGTCTTCCAAATTGCTGGATCCAAGTCTCATTATTATTGAAATCCACCATTCCAGCATAGCATAAAGTCGCCCAATTAAACAAAGTCCAGTCATTTAATAAATCTCACATTCTATCGACACAATGACCTAATTTCCAAATCTTTCTTAGGCATAAACTTAAATAATCCAATAGGTTCGCTACTTTGATTGCATGATTTCTCTATTTCGTAAATCCACAAAATCTAGTAGCAATAATTGCATCTTCCAATCCGATAAACTCCAAGATCATGCCAAATTTTATTCTATCCCCTTTTTGGAACAAGTTTCTCCAAAGATTATAATCGTGTAATTGCGTCCTCCAAAATTCTTGACTAAGTCCACGACATCATTCACTTAATTCCCCAAGCATATCTATCAATTGCGATCCTCTAGAATGTTTTTATATACATCCAATATCTTTATTATAGAACCTTCCAAAAGGACTTCTTGTAATCCATAAATTCAAATTTAATCCGTTGAATTATTTTATCACCATCTATCCAACAATTATTTAGTCCAACTCCAATATTAGTAAGATATCCATCGATCCAACAATTATTTGGATTAACTCCAATATCAGTAAGGTATCCTTCAATCATATGTTCCAATATCCAACAATCATATGTGTGTATAAACCAATATCCCGCAATTATACCCTTTTATAATCCGGTCAAGACATATCTCTATAATCTAACAAAAATTTCTTTTAAATCCCAACTTTTCTATTCAATCATATCCAATTGAATCCAATGTTACCAACATACCCAATTAATTCCATATTTCTTGATTCAATCCACTCTACCAAAATCAACATCATGAATTGGTAATCCTATAATCCAATCTTCAATAATCATGTAAATATTTTTAATCAAAATCCAACCGTAATACATTTCTATAATCCAATCTCCACAATTATATTTCTATAATCCAATCTCCACAATTATATTTCTATAATCCAATCAAGATTCAACTAACTCTTCCAAAATTAATATCACGAATCAATATGAAAATCCAATTTTCTTCGCATTCCATTCTCTGCTTTTTATCGCACACATTTCTCAATTCAATTTTTTCAACCGACATCATAATCAACTTAAGATTCGATGAGAATCCAATTTCTCCTAATAATCAAATCGGTACTTCAGATTCTTATATCCTTCTATCAAAATTTTCTTTCATGATCATTTTCTTTCTCTTTAATCTATATAATCCACCGATCTGCTATTCTTTAAATTATTCATAATCAAGGCTTATCCATCATCAGACTCTAGTGTTCACAAGAACTTCTTATAACATCGGCAAATCTTATAATTCCCAAAATCAGTCCTATCAATGATTTCCCAAAACTATCTAGCTTGGCATCCAAACACATTAGTTAATCCCAACAAGAATAGCTTCCATGCGACTTGCCTATTTGAACAATATTCAACAATTCTTCACAGGTTCCATAGATGAGAGGAAGAAAACACGATAGGTGAGAGGGAAAAGCACATTAGACGAGAGAGAACAAGGGAGGAAGACTTGGGCTGCTGCTCTCTTTGGTGCCATCTGAAGCGAACAGAAGGGGTTAAGAATTAGAGGGGATATATGAGGGTTTACTGACCCTCTAGAGCACAACACAAGAACTTCAAACCAACGAGGAGAAATGATCAAATGCAATACAAAGCCTAGAGTGGCTGCGTTATATTAAGGGATTAGGTGTTACATGACTTTTAAAGCATAGCATATAGGCCATGCTAAGCCATAACACAGGATACAAACACAACGTCTATAAAAGAAGGAAACAAAAGTGCTTGCAACCAAAAGATTGCCTAGCAAGCACTGCTAGCTAACTTAGACTAGTCTGACTATTCCAATGATGAGTACAGGCTACCACAAGTGGTACAGTTGCCCTGGGAGTGGGAGCGAGAACGGCTCTGGCTAGAGCTCGGTGAGCGAGAGCAGCTAAAGCTGCGTCCACGGCTGGACTCTCCAAGGTCGGTGATCGACGGCAGACTGGGGCGTCGCACGCTCTTGCGCATAGTGATCCTGATGCGGGGTCCTGAATGTTGGGTTGGCGCCGGGTTGCTGGGGACGACGATAGATGCAGCTGAAGCTAGGGTAGAGATCATAGTGGCTGCCGTGATCTGGTCCAACTCTGCGACGGCGACATCTCTTTCCTGCTTCACCTTAGAGAGGGCTGCATCCCATCTAATTAGCTGGTTGTAGAGGGTGTTAGAGTGGTCGTAGCTTCTGGTGAGATGCATCCGAAGTTGTCCAATCTCGTACACGATGCTAGTGAGGGAAGCTGTCATTGCTTGTGTGAGCTGCACTTGGTGAGTCAGGCGGGGGTCGTCTGCTCTAATTTCGAAGATCTCGGGGTAGCGCAATCTATCCTGAAGAGACGGATAGAAGCAGAACGGAGATCCCAGCAAGTTGTCCTCGTGCATTTGGCATAGGCGAGCTGAGGCAAAATGAGCTACGTCCTGAACTGCATCAGAACAGCGGCTCCTGGAATACTCGGCTCTGAAGGTGTGGGTGATGAACTCGCCCTCCCTCGGGTAGAGGTACACCTCCATAGACCAAGATTCAAGGGCCATGATCTGAGTCTTCTGACCATCAAGAGAGGTCATGACAGTAGCCTGTGCATCGCATGAGTGACAGAGGATGTCCACGAACTCTCCGAAGTACTCTCCATGGGAGAAAAAGTCCCACGCGGCATCGGATGAAGCACTGGTCATCTACAATTTTGAATAAGAGAGAGGGTCAGAACTGAGTAAAAACTCAAGTGAAGTCAAGGTAAATAAAGAACTAAGAGTGATGAGAAGTAGCAATAATCACGCTATATTTTAGTCAAAACTTTTCTTAGCTTTTGAAAATAGGACTCAAGTCCTTAGGGCTCGACTAGTCTAACTAAGACTCCTATAGTCGTATGCTCTGATACCAGCTCTGTCGGACCCGGATTCCGAGAATCCAAATCCTCTGTGAAAGAACTGTGCTATTCTCTGGATCAGTAAATAGCACTCACAGATACATCACTGAATCAATTCATACATGGCGTAGATTAAACCATACCATTCGTTAATTAACACATCAGAGTTTACATAGATCGCATCGGGTCAGGTTTTACAATAAGGGCCAAATAGGCCAAAGATTACATTACAAAAGTGGAAGCGACAACAGAAGCAAAAGGGTGAGAGCAAACCTCTCCATAGGCAAGCGACTAGGGAAACCCGTGTGCGTCCGATATTACCCATAGACTCAGATAATATAGGATGCACGCAAGCACCGGTGGAGTCAACTAGACTGAGGCGAGACTAGAACAGCTAAAGGCTAAACTATGCTTCATCATCTCCGGGCATCCAACTTCTGGATCCTCATAGTATACGTAGTCTTTAGGATTTCACCTTACGAGGGTTTGGGGGAAAGAGCGAGAATGAGCACAACTTCCGTACTCGTGAGCCAATACACACAATGCAATAATACACATGCAAGGCTTAACAAGGATGGCTCGGGTTCTTTTATTTTCTAAAGCAACATTTTCAATTATGATAATTACAAAGTCCTATCACTTAGCATTTTTAACCAAATTGCATTTTATTAAAGAGAGTAATTGTGTAATATTTATTTCAGTAGAGGCCCCCTCCGTCGGAACCTATACCGTTTGCTTCATTTGAATGGAGCTAGCTCCATTACTAACACCGCTGAGCTCGACGGCTCAGGTAAAATCCAATCTCAGGGCTATGTGAGCCCTTCACATTTTTCATTCCACCCACAAAGGTTTTTGAAATAGAACTAACTCAAGTTAAGTTCCCATGCCCGCCTTTGACTGTAGGCGTGGCTATTTAAACAGTTTAGACTCTACAGAGGTTGTACACTGTACCCACAAGAGATAGTCATACTCGTTACCCTACACGATTCCTTGGTCGTGTAGTTAAGCGACCGTCACAATAACCTTTCAAAATACCTCGCCCTTCTGTCATCTCACCCATATTGGGTTACATCCATACGTTTGTGCGGGATGTTGTACCGCAGCGTCTGGTGTAGTTGGACTACCCACAACGTTGGCAACTTCATCTTGTATCGGTGTCCCATTCAAGCTGGATGTACCGCACGCTTGCACATTTTTACTCCTCCACCAGTGAGACACTTTCAAGGTCCAATAAATTTACTAAGCCAAGTTGCAATTTGCGACTTGTGGTTGTGCTTGTTTTACACGGGAGGTCATGACAAGATTAAGTCCTTAGAGGTCATGACAAGATTAAGTCCTTAGGGGTTATCTAGGCGGTTTATTCCATATACCATTCACAACCAACATTCTTTGGGCTACATTAGCACCCACTAATATACCATTCATCATATCATCTCGCCCAAATAGGAACAACAATTAGGGTTTTTGAGGAGTAAAAATATATCAATTAAACCATCTCAGGTCATTTCCCCACAATGACTGTCCAAAACCATTTTCATGTTTAAAAGATGATGATTGGGACATTTAATGTCCCGGTACTTAAGCAAGACTAGCATGTCGCTTAAGTACAACCTATAACTAGTATTTACCATATAGTTACTAGGGTGACATGGAATAAGGGATTCAATTATCAATGGATGGCATAGTAATTAGATGGGGCAATTAGCTCAGTGACATCACGTTAGAGCGTAATCAGAGGAATGACACTCTGTTCGTCTTGGGCTGGAAAATAACATCGCGAACATCGCAAAATTAGACGAATGACATCCTGACTTTTTCCAGAATTTTTTAAATACAGAAAATTAGCTCAATTTTTTTTTGTGGAGTCTCCCGACATAGTTTAATTGCTTGTGTATTTTTTTCAAAACTTTATACGTTCTGATTTTGTCTCTAAAATTCATTTAAGTATATTGTTTGTAGGAATTTCCTACTATAGAAAATGAGGTCCAAACATTATGAATTTTGCTTTTAGGCTCCTTAAATAGTGGACTTGATTGTGTAATTTGTTTGGAATTTTACAAAATTAAGTAATGCAATTTCATAATGTCCACTCTGTGAGAGTCTAATATTTCATAATGTAAGGACATTATGAAATTGTATTAATTAATTTTTAAAAATTCTAGAAAAATTATACAATCAATTACACTATGTAAGGAGGCTAAAAACAAAATTCATATTATTTGGACCTCATTTTCTATATTAGAAAATTCCTATAAACAATATACTTAAATGAATTTTAGAGACAAAATCAAATGTAAAAAGTTTTGAAAAATACACAAGCAATTAAACTATGTCAGAGACTGCACAAAAAATTTATAATTTTTGAGCTCAACTTCTATATTTAAAAAATTGTGAAAAAGCCAGAATGTCATTCGTCTAATTTTGCGATGTTCGTGATGTTATTTTCCAGCCCGAGACAAATGGAGTGTCATTCCTTTAAATACGGCTGAACGTGATGTTACTAAACTAATTTTCATCAAATGGGTATTTAACTACCTTAAGCATTAACATACATTTGATGAAAGAATTAAAGCATGCAATTTTGGCAATTTAAATGAATATAATTTGCATAAAATGTAGGCTCAATATAATCAAAGTATTGACTCTCCTTGGTTATAGGTAAGAGAGTCTTTCAAATCTTGTGTTTGATCGAAGTGGAGATCCTCCGTGTCTTGAATCCTAATCGGACGAATGTACCTGAAAAAGGCACAAACAAGCAAACACAACAAATAAATACTAAAATAACAACAAATGAACTCTAAATTAAACAAGACCTATGCCATTAGCAAGATCTTGAATTTACAAAATTTTAGAAACAAATTTCATAATTTTTGGAATTACGACGAGGGAGAAATGAATTTTTGAAGTTCGGGTTTGAATTAAACCTTAGAAAGAATAAAACAAGAAAAGAGGGAGAGAAAATGGGGTTCTTGTGCGGGCCCACTTGTCATAGGGAGAGGGCCGGCTTAAAGCAATTGATAGGTGGGGACACATATTCATTCCCCAGTCGATTAGCCTTGACCATAGAGAGAGCATAGCAGTGGCAATGGCGGCAGTGGAGGTGCGGGTCACCGGGTTGGCAAAACAGGTCACGGAGGGTAGTGGTCCCATCGGAGGTGGCGGCTTTGGAAAGGGGTGAGGCAAGGCAAGGCACACAAAGGCAACACGACCTTGAGAGGTTCCGGCAGTGGTCTGAGAGGAAGAAGCGCGCGACCGATCGCGTGGCGGCACGGGAAAACGGAGGTGGAGCTGGGTGGCTCATGGCGGCCGGGCGGTCCGGTGGCGGCGACCGTGGGCGGAGGAGAAGGGAGCCCGGTGGTGGCTTGTCTCGGCGATGGGGAAGACGAATGGAGGAGGGGAACAACATCCTCGCATCGCGGGGCTTCTCGTGACGCGGTTGGCCGGGCGAGGTGCTCACCGAAGTGGCGGTGAGGCGGCGCGGCCAAGGCAGGAGCTCCGGCTCCGGTTCGGCTTGGTGAAGAAGGAAGCAATGGAGGGGAGGGGCAAGGAGGAGGTGGCTGGGGCCCTCTTATAGCCGGCCAAGGGGCTTGGGAGCCGTTAGGCGTGGTGTGCGGAGGCGCGGAAGGAGCAGTGGCGGGCGCGGCATGCAGGTGGTAGAGGAGCGGCGACTTGCGCGGGCGGGTGACGTTAGCGCACAGTCCCAAGGCACTGCGAGGATGGGCGCAGAGGCATGGGGAGCGGGTGTTGAGGTGACAAGGCGAGGCGCGTGCTCGTGGGGTGCGACAGAGGAGCGGCATGGGGTGCTGAGAGGGTGGCGTCACCTGGCGCTCGGGTGTGGCAGCAGCGGCGCCAGAGGAGCGGCGTGGGCTGTGGCATCACCGTGACAGGATGGGGCGGAGCGGGCTGACGGAAGTGGCGACTTCGGCGGCTTGCAGCAGGTGGGCGACACTAGGGAGCTCGTGGGGTGACGACGGTGCAGCGTTGCTTGATCTGCCTCGGCCAGGAGAAGAAGGAGCAGGGGATGGCTCGGTGTGGAGGAAGGCCAAGGGAGGTGGGCGAATGGGTGATGGGGTGGAGCTAAGGAAATGGCTGAATGGGTTTGGGTGGGAGAAATGGGAAGTAGGTGGGTGGAGCTAGATTGGGCCGCCAAAGGAAGGAGAAGTGGGCTAAGCCCAAGGGGAAAACAGTGAGCCCAACCGAAAGGAAAGACTGAAAGACAAGGTAAGAAAGGGGCCCAAAATCCTGAAAAGAGAAATTCAAATTCAAATTTGAATTCTGAAGTTGCGAAAAGGTTTGGAACACAAACCCGAGCTAGATAGAAACTAGAAGTTTTTAGAACATAAGCTAATTTGAAGTACATTTTGAAAACCAAGAACCAAAGTAATTGCTATTCTGTTTTTGAAAATAGGATGTTACATTGGTTGCGCGGTGACAATTGCAAGTTTGGGCACGATTCTAAGTCGGTCGGATCTCTTTGCGCAATACCGCCGCCGACCCACTCAGTGGGACTATTGGATTGCCGCTAGAAACTCAACACAAAATCGATGTAGGAAGGATATTGATTCCTATATAATTCTCGTCTCTGGATGATATGGAAGAAGCGAAACCAAAGATTTTCAATAATGTCGCCCTCTATCGACCAGCTTCTTCTTCAGATTCGACGAGCACCGCTCTTGGCGCTGGCAGCGATCGCAGTGGGATCGAGGCACCGCTGATCGCTAGCGATCGCCATTCTATTGGTCGAAGGTCTTCTCGGTACACTACGTTCAACGTCATCCGTTTTTCGGAGGGATGACCGCCGCTTGCTAACCGTTTCGGTCTAGTTAGATACTGTTTTATCGCCATTTCGCGGTTTCTTTCTCATCTTGTACTCGCTATTTGTTTGTCTGTATTTTGTTTCTCTGTTGTCCTCAGCAATGAAAAGATGTGCAAAGCTTTTGCACTTCATTGAAAAAAAACTAGGACGGTTTGCGTATGTATTTTTATGCACTTCGGCATTGCCGGATATGCTACAGTATGAGCGTTCGGTATGAAAACAGAACGCATACAGTGGTTCAGATTACATGATATAATCTCAACATACTAACTGCAGAATCTAGATTACACCGAACCATGTCGTTTAACACACTTATCCTGCAATGCAAACTGTTGGAAATAACCAGCGCAGGAATCATCTCCAAACACAACTTACAAGGGGCTCAGCGACATTCATGAACACACATCGGCACATGAAAACAATCCTTATAAAAGTGGAATTTCTTCTGTCTCCATGTTCTGCATTCCCTACGAAAGGGATTCTTTGATGGCATGCAGTTCCTTGATGATATCCGGGTTGACATTCTGCTCGATGGCATTTGCTGAGAGCAAGACATTCCCATCCTAAGTAGCGAAATCAGGCAATCAATCTTCCTCTTGCTGGAAGAATCATCCACGGTCTGAAGCTCGTTTTCAAGCCGTGCGTCGACAACATCCATCATGCTATGACGCAGAGCCTGGTCAGCGTAATCACGAAGGCTCAATCCTTGTCTGAATATACTATCAGTGGGCCTCTTCCCGGTTACAGTTTCTAAAACAAGAATTCCATAACTGTAAATGTCTCCATTTGTTGATACCATGTTTCCAGCACCATACTCTGTCACACTCAACATTTTGACAAACAAAAAATTAGGCTTCGTATAACACGTATAGTTAATATTATAGACAGAACCAAATGTTCCATAATGTAAAACTAATTTATTCTGCTCATCTTCTTGAGTTATTTCCACGGGAACTAAGGACAATAATGGCAAACAAGTATAAACAAAGAAAACAAAACAGTTTAGGCTAACCTGGGGCAGCATAACCAATTGTGCCTCTAAGTCCCATCGAGCTCGTCGACTGCCGGAAAGAAGAGCTTCCCTCACCAAGAATCCTGGCGAGTCCGAAGTCTCCAACATGTGCAACCATCTTAGCATCCAAGAGCACATTGCTTGACTTAAGATCACAATGTACAACAGGTGTGGGCCCATGGCTGTGAAGATAGTCCAACGCACAAGCCACATCAAGTAGTATGGTCACTCTTTGATGCAGATTCAAGTGCTTCTGCACTGCTTGGTCATTTGTGTTAGGATGTAGCCAACCTTGTAGACTACCATTAGGCATGAAGTCATACAGAATTGCTTTGAAGTCATTCCCTCTGGTATCAATGCTTGAGCAAATTGTAATTATCTTGACAAGATTCCGGTGCCGCATATTTCGCAGTGCTTCGCATTCGGCAGTGAAGCTCTTGAGTACCCCAGGAGTTTGAAGCTTTAGTACCTTTACAGCAACAAGAATTGTACTTTCACCTGCTTGACCATCTAACTCTCCTTTGTACACGATCCCAAATGATCCAGAACCCAGCAAATTGGTTGTCGAGAAACCATCTGTTGCTTTTACCAGCTGCGAATAAGAGATCATTGGGTGGCCTTGTATGGATGTTGTAGATGGGACTTTTGTTTTACTTTTCTTGTGCCAGGTTAGAAGCATGTAGAGTGATGAAAGGATGGCCAGTGTTGCAACGAGAGAAATAACAATAGGTACCACCAGAAATTTATGTTTTTTGTTTGGTGTACATGGAGGCAGATGTAGATTAGGTATGCCACCGCAAAGTTTGGCATTGCCTTGGATTGAGATTTCAGAAACATTTGAAAAACACCAACGGTTGGCACTTCTCCAACAAAGCTATTGAATGAAAGGTTCAGAGAATGGAGCATAGTAATGTTCCCAAAGAACTTGGGTATCTGGCCTGACAAATTGTTGCTTGAGAGGTCAAGAGTTTCAAGACCTTTTAACTGACCCAAGAGTGATGGAATATTACCTTTTAAGAAATTATTTTGCAGATAGAGATTCCGTAGAAGTTGACATTGACCAAGGGTGCTGGGGATTTCTCCTGATAATTTGTTCGATTCTGCACGGAATTCTACAAGATTTTTGAGATTCCCTATTTCTTGTGGTATTGATCCCTCTAAACTATTATATGATACCGAAAAAAATATTGAGAGTGTTTGGATGTTGAATAATCTGCTGGGTATTGGACCAGTAAAGTTGTTAGTCGAAAGATCTAGTAACGACAACTTTGTCAGGTTTGCTAGTGTGCTTGGTATCCTACCACTGAACGTGTTCATGCCGAGCCCCAACTCATTTAGTTCAGTAAGATTTCCTATGGTCAATGGGATCGACCCGCTCATGTTGTTTTGACCTACATAGAGACGGACCAAGTTTCTAAGCTTTCCCAAGGAAGAGGGAAGGGTTCCTGTGAAAGAGTTGTCGTAGAGACGGAGATATTGTATGCTAATGAGATTACCAATATCTCCTGGAATGCTTCCCGTGATAGTGTTGAATGAAAGATCAAGAATATTTAGCGAAGTGGAAAGATTGGAAAGTGAATCAGGAAGAGCTCCCCCAAACTTGTTATCATACAATTCCAAAGTTTGCAACTGCGAGCAATTTGTTAATGCGGTTATGAATTCCAAATCTTTAGTTTCAAACGAATTGCTGCCGAGGTATATCTTCTGAAGGAGGGGAAGGGCATTGAATGCATTTGGAGTTATCATACCACCTAGCATGTTAAACTCGACAGAAAACACGGTTAGAGAAGAAATGTTCCAAATGGAAGTGAGGATCACCCCACTTAAATTGTTCCTCACCCCACTTAAATTGTTGAAGCCTACGTTGAGCCATGATAAACTGGGCAGCTGCCCCAGAGATGAAGGATAGCTCCTAACAGCCTGTTGCCTCCGAGTTGAAGACCCCAGAGGTTGGTGAGATTGCCGAAAGCAGGTGGTATCTCGCCAAATAGTTCGTTGTATAACAGAGACAGGTCACGAATTGATGGCAACTCTGCCAGTGATCGAGGGATCGTACCTCGGAGTTGATTATTGCTTAGGTCAAGCAACGTCAGAGAAGAAATGTTCCCAATAGACGTGGGGATCACCCCACTTAAATTGTTGAAGCCTACGTTGAGCCATGATAAACTGGGCAGCTGCCCCAGAGATGAAGGGATAGCTCCTGATAGCCTGTTGCCCCAGAGGTGAAGTATCTGGAGGTTGGTGAGATTGCCCAAAGCAGGTGGTATCTCGCCAGATAGTTCGTTGTGTGACAGACACAGGACACAAATTGATGGCAACTCTGCCAGCGATCGAGGGATCTCTCCCGACAAACCATTCTTACAAAGATGCAGCCTCCGAAGCCTGCTGAGGCGGCCGACCTCCGGAGGTATCTCCCCGACGAGCCGGTTGTCGCCGAGGTGCAGCTCCCTGAGAAAGGACAGGTTGCCCAACGACGGCGAGATGCGACCCGACAGGTTGGACGAGTCCAGGCGCAGCGCGACGACCCTCTCCGGGTGCCGGCGGCCGCAGACGACTCCCGGCCAGGTGCAGTAGCGGCCGGACGTGTTCCATGAGGCCAGCAAGCCGTCGGAATCGGATGGGCCTGTGGACAGCATGGACTTGAAGGAGAGGAGCGCGAGCTCGTCAGCCGTGTCACTGCTCCTCCCCAGCGAGGGGGACGCCGGAGCAGCAGGGGAACAGAGGAGGCACAAGAACGAGAAGAAGAGCAGCGCCATTGCTCTCGCCATCTAATTTGGAACCGAACGGTAGTGGATGCAAGAGGCACGAGCTAGCTCTCGCTTGTATTTATAAGCTGAGAAAGATCAGTGTCAAGATAAGCCACAGTGCTAGATGAGGCCTCCTTGCCCTGCATGCAGTCTGCTTCCGAGCCGGGCACGGTCTCTGTTCGTCGTCGCCTCGCACGTGAACAGAGACCGTGATTTTGTTCGGATGATTAGTGTTTAGTAATCATTATTGACATAATCAACACAATTAAGAGATGGCAGGACTAACTTGTGATCTAGACCATTGGATGTGCTGTGCGGTGCGTGCAGGGCCAAGATTGAAGGATGACCGGACCAACTATGAACAAAAGCTATTGGATTAACTTGATATAAGATGCTGATGGAGGGGGAAGTGCCATCAAGGAAACAAGTAAAGATAGTCCCTATTGTTGGCTTTCGAGGATTAGGCAAGACACCTCTTCTAATTTAGTGTACGAGAAGCTTAAAGAGCAATTCGATTGCCGGGCTTAATCCTAAAACGGAGAAGATTTTCAAGAACAGACCCCGTCGACTTGACGCAGCAGCTGTTTCCTTCTGCTGCGTAAAGGACAAAGTCTGAAGAATGCGTCAGCTAGATGGTGAGGTAGCAGTTCTCTCGATTCCCATTTTTTACTTCTGGTGTGGTGTTCCACTTCCACGGCGTGCAGAAAACCACCCTGTGATTGACAGGGGGCAGCGGTGTTGGCTCAGCTAAAGGATGAAATGCATACACACTGTGAACATAAAGATAAACTCACGAGACAAGTTTTGGTGCTACTCAAAAACTGCACAGTTTTTCTCTTTTTCTTCTTTTTATTTATACTAGCAAATAACAAGTAATTTACATACAAACAAGTAACTTAAGCACTATATGCACCTACAGCCATCTTCCCACCTCCAGGCAATTAGCGCCATCAATATTCATGACTACCAATTCAGCCATGCAAACCAAAACTAAAACTTAAACAGCATTAAGGATTATTCAACAAACACCTCCTAATCCTTGATGCGCCGACTCACCGTTGCGGATCGCCCGCAACCTCTTGCCACGCGCAGAAGACTAACTTACGCTATGCATTATCTCCACTAGATGGATGTATGCAGCTACTTTTAAGGAGGACCAACTCATCTCACGTGTATACCTTCTCAACTAACTCGAATACATCTAGAACTAGTCTCACGCTCAGCAACATGTACAAGCTCACGTCCTTACAGCTACATGCACTAACCACTAACACATTACTGATCCAATAACACATGCATGTGCACACAACTGCTGCTTCACTTGACTGCCGATCCGCTCACATCGCTGTCGATCCATCCACTTCACTGCCGATCTGTCTACTACGCCATGACGCCACACATGCAACTTTCTTGGATTTAGCCCACTACTATGACTCTATACGGCAACTAAGCCGTGCAATATAACTAAACATGATGAACACATAGAGAACAAGATCTCGTCATCCACTTCTGCCGCCGCCGGTGTGCATGTCACGTGCGATTCCAGCACACCGCGCTGGCCGCGCGGACCTTCGTCGTCGTGCTCCTGAGCGCATGGTGCTACAACCGGCTCATCGCTGGCACCTGTGCACCTTCGCCCAAACGCTCTGGCTCTCCTCACCGTAGAGTCGCATGCTCCACGCCAGACGCCGATCATGGCTGCCGCCTATGTGCGCCAAAGACCTCTGCGTCATCTTTACCGCCACCGGCCCTCACACGCACTGCGCTGTCGCCAGGCGCCTACACGCACGTCTGCGCCCTATGCACGGCCCCAGGCCGCCGCTTGTGCACACTCAAGCTCTGCGCACTCCACGTCTGCAGCCGCCTATCTTGGCGCCCGCTCGCACTCACCCGTGCGCGTCCTGCAGGCCGGCCGCTCCAACTGCGCCACCGGGTGAGCACTCTCCTCATATTAAACCTCGCTCTGATACCAATTGTTAGCTCAGCCAAAGGATCAAACGCATACACACTGTGGACGCAAAGACGAAGATGAACTCACAAGACAAGTTTTGGTGCTGCCCAAAAACTACATAATTTTTCTCCTTTTCTTCTCTTTATTTATACTAGCAAATAACAAGTAACTTAAACACTACATGCACCTACAACCACCTTCCCACCTTCAGACAATTAGTGCTATCAATGTTTATGTCTACCAATTCAGTCATGCAAACCAAAACTAAAACTTAAACAACATTAAAGATTATTCAACAAGTGGAAGCACTTCAAATTAGCGAGCTAATTACTCCGTAAACATTTCACCGAACACGAAAGAGCAGCTTGACAGACATCGAGCATGCAAGCTTCCGAACGAGGTTAGGCTGGCAGGAATCAGCTCGCCGCGGCATCTTCACTGAAAGGTCGAGCAAGTGAGGAACTCGTGTAGGTGCCATCTCAGTGCAGGACGCGTCAGCATCTTTAGATATTTTAGCCGGGCATCATCTTTAATTATTCGATTCGCGTAATTAATTTGGACCCACGAATAAGTGTCGCAAATCCATTTCTTTTACTTTTGTGTATCGTGGGAATTCCTACCCTCCCAGAGCAAATATGGGCTAAATTAGAAGCAAAATTCTGTATGCGCGCTACATGCATGCTGATTCTTGTTCCTTCAAGCATGCATGGAGCTGTGTACCGTTCCGTTTCGTCGTTAGCATGACGGTCAGGGGCGGAGCCAGCAGTCATCTGAAGCCCGGGCAAGCCCTCTGCACCAAGACCGGAGCCGAGCTTCATGCATGAACTGCCACCGGTGCTGCCGCCTGGGGCGGAGCCGCGAAGCCCGGGCACTTGCCCGGGTAATAGGGACGCTGGCTCCGCCCCTGATGACGGTCTTCGATTAGGCCGTTCTTGCAAAACCGTGATTAAGGGGAAACGAATATATAATCCTAATGGATGCGTGTGCGCGAACTTCTAAGGTCATGTACAATAGGCTTACATCAGCTGTCTATAGTGTCTGCCACGTAGGATTTAAGCTGATATGGATAAAAGAGAATAAAAAAGAGAAATGTGTTGTATACAATCATGCAACCGATTGTATCACGAGAACCAAGAAGACTATCTATGAAAGTATTAAAAGATTATATGATCTATAAAGACAAGTAAAAAGACAATCCATTGTATAAGCTGTCTTTAGTGCTGTCTACGGGTGACATGAAGAGTTGCTATAGACAGCAATTGTCTGCATCTATTGTACATATCCTAAGTGAAAGAGTTGCTCTGAGTCCTGGCCTCTTCAATTGCTTATGTAGATATAAATGCAGATGTGAAAAGGAAAATTGACTAAGAACGAACCTCCAAGATGCTATTTCCTTCTCTCTGTGTGTGTGTTGGAACAATAGAAGATGCAGCGCGTGTGAGCATGTTTGTTGACTAAGAAAGAACCTCCAAGATGCTATTTCCTTCTGTGTGTGTGTGCGCGTCGGAACAATAGAAGATGCTGCGCGTGTGAGCAAGTTTGTTTTTCAGATCCCTGAGGATCCTCAACATCCATGTGCAACATGTGCTCGCCTTGATCATCTTGACGATCTTGGTAATCGTCTCAAGCACATTGAGGACCTAGCAGAACGCCTAGATTGTGCACGAGATCGGTACGGAGAACGGGTTGCATGTAGCAGCTTCTTGCGTGGATCGATGCCACGCCGGGTGTGCATGGGCACCGGACGCTTCAGATGGACACTATTTAATTATCTTTTTTTGGAAACCCAATGTCTTATACTTGTAACAGGAATCTTTTTTTTTAAAAAAAAACTATGCATACGCCTGTACGGAAAAAGTTATCTTCCTCCTGTACAGTTTCAACTCCTTCCTAATTGGTAGATAGCAAGATCATACCCGTTATAATTATATTTGGGTCATCCGTCGGACCCGAGCATTGAACACCTGAAATCATCTTGTATGTACCGTTTTAGTCCCATGATCACTAGTACACATATCCACAACATTAACATACATATCCATATACAATTACATACAACATGAAACAAATATAGTACATAAACTTAAGAGATTACATAGTTTACAATACAGGGCCGATCGGCCAAATAAAAGTTCAAGTATCAGAAGTAGTGGCGGAAATTTAATAGATTAAACGTAAAAGTCCAGCAGCATGCCCATCCAAACCCTCAGGCAACCGACAAGGTGTAAACCCTAGAAAGACCCATCCCCGTATCCCCAGTACCGGGACTGAAGAAGGCGTCGCCTAGCATTTGATCATCCTCACCCTCAGAACAACAATTTAAGCAAGATTGAGTATATTGCGTAGCAACAAGACTTGTAGTGTATCGCAAATTTATTATACATGCATGGCTAACAAGAGATGAGGTTCTATGCTACAAGTTGTTTTCAGCATTAAGTAAGTTTTATTTGTAATATCAATATGTAGTATTTTGCAACGGAAGTTTAAAGAGCAGTTAAATAAATAAGGAACAACAAGTGTGTAACTTGATAAATAACAAATCACAACCCTCCTTGGCCGCGATCAACATATAATTTTCAACTATAGACATGACACTCAATTTAAACAACATCAAAATATCCATCCCAACATTTCCCGATAAGACCGTTTTTTGTAAAAGTAGAGACTATACTCGATAAGGCGTCACTAAGCATGCTCATGACCGCAAGCACGTCAATTTAAATAGATTTACACTCTACAGAGGTGTACAACTTTACCCACATCATATACGAGTTCTGTAGTTTATCCAGTATCTGTCGATACCACCGCACACAACATTATAGTGTAACACCCCAGCCCAACGCTGAGCCCGTAATGCCACTAATCTACACTATCAATTTCAATTTCAATTAACCTATAATTACAACAGGCATATCAACGATAAAACCCATCAAGGGTCACAATAACACAAGCATAATGATATGACAATTATAGATAATTTATTCCTATGAGCATAGCAAGCTAATAAACCAAGATTATCGCAAACCAATCGATTAAGTCTATTGAATGAATAATCAACTCTAACTTATCATCTAAGGTTATGCAACACCATCATGTTCTAAATATAAATCATCATGCTATAATAAAAATTTCTCATGTCCAATGAAATAAATAATTGGGTGTAGGTTGTGATTCCAAGTGCTCTAGCCCTTCCTGAGTGAAACATCATCAATGATCACTTAAAAACAACAATAGAGCAAGAATGAGTCCAGGACTCAACAAATACATAATAAAGCCATAAACAACAGTTTATCAATCTTAATCAAGGTTATCATCATTATCAATCTATTTACTGCCATTCTCATACTCAAATAAACATGTCATATTCCATATAGGTAAATTTGCACAATTTAACAATTTACTTATTTATCGTATGCACCATCATGCTCATGCTCATATGCATCTCATCAGCTGATACTGGTATAGTGGAGTGTTCACCCGTCGATGACACACTCTATCCTTCACTACCGTGAAGTCCCCACCAAAGTAGGATTTTATCTAGAGCACTCCGGACTAGTCATGTATCTTTCTCACCGACCTTACCGGAATAGTTACATGACTTTTTCACCGACCTAGCTTGTGCAACTCCTGTCATGATGAATGTAAATGATGCAACATCTCTAATTATTCATCAACATAATTCATCTCATTAACTCAATATTATAGTCTCATTCACCCAATGTCATCAATATCATGTATAAGAATAAGCTTAACAAAAGCATAATAAATAGCATGATAAGTAATATCAATGAAAATAACGAACAACCCATGGTTCACCACTGCCATGTACTTGCCTCTTTATCCCCTTGGAGTCGGATAGCGAGTCGGCGGGATTGCAATAGAGACCACACTCCCTGAACAAAGAAGTCAAAACAATCTCAAAACTACATCATCACAGTACCAAAACATTACACTAATCGCTTGCACATGTCTACGCCAAGACGACATAGTTAACCCAATTCTACCGGACGCACAACCCGCTGTTCCAATAGTAAAAATGCTCTAACTTATTCACCCTAACTCCAAATCTAGTAAACCAATACTTTCTAGAATCCTCACGAAACAAACTATATTTTCCTAGTTATGATGAAACTCTGATTCTACCGTTTTCTATTCCGTTTCTTTACCCGAAGACAGATCTGTCATCTTCTGGACAGCAGACTTCCAAAATTCATATATTTTAATCTACTAATCTAAAAATTCTGTTCTTAGACTTTCTGGAAACCTTAAGAAATTACCTACAACATACATATTGACCAAGTTCCCAGATTAACTCACCCACTATTTTTTTTAATCGACTATTTACTACAGACTATCAACACACGACAAACTCTACCGAACAGCAGAACTATAAAATTCATATCTCACAGTCTATGCATCAGATTGACATGAATAAAAATTCTACCAAAAGCTATCTAAATTCTCTACAACTATCTAGTATATGAAATTCTCAGATTATGTCTCTACACTACCCATAAAAATAGTGCAACAGTACTACAGACCAAACCGATCTACTACCCGATCTTCCCCCGAGACCACTTGCCAAGATTCCCATCTAGCCTCTGAGCAAAAACTATCACAACGTGTACGAAGCCATACTAATCAATCCCCATAAAGCTACTATTGAAAACGGGCATAAACATGCACAACAAAAACTTCTACTTCTAGTCAATGCTACTGTACAAAACACAACAAACGCATACAAACAACAAGGGGTAAATAGGTCACTACCTACTGCTTAGAACTGATTGAATCAATACAAAAGATGAAGCATGAAACCACTTCTAGTCACCAGCTATCACGGTGGGAAGAAATGAACAAAGGAAACTTTCGGCAGCCCTTGGCAGCACCAAACCAAGTCGGCCACACGGCGCGAAGGCAGCATGGCCGAAGCCTCACTTCCCACGTGCGTCGATGGCCAAACCGAGGCAAAGAAATTTTTGCTCGGGAGATGGCGGCGCACGGGGAAAGGAATAAACTAGCTAGGGTTTTAGATCCTTATCTCTCCACAACCCCTTTTTAACAAGGGATAAGATAGACTCGTTCCTCAACTCCCCCCACGTATGACTCGCTCTACGAAGCCAACTCTCCCCTAAAATTCCATACATCCACTTTTTCCTGTATTACTTTTTGACTAATTACGCATAAGTCCTCAAGAATAAATTTCGGGGCATTACATATAGTATGCAGTCTAGAGCATGTATTAAAGCCTTTACATCACCAAGTCCTAACCTTGCACTAGCTTGGCAATGACAACCCTCCCTTAAATCTCTGGTACCTCCCATCAAAGTGAGGTATTAACCATTGTGTCGGAAGGCTTTGATCCCAACGCCTCAGTCAAGGGAGCCCCTTCGAGCAACCATACATTCTCGCACTACTACGGCCTACCAATATGCAAGGCTAGTTTTCAATGACTTAATTAGCTAAGATGGTCCCATACCGGCACATGTGGTTGTAGGCTTAGGCTTAGATATGATTCACTGGCATTTGGTCCTCAATTGACTTGTGCGAGGATCTCCCCTATCTACATGCGAGAAACCCTATCATATTCATCAATTCATAATATAACTCGCCCGTGTCGAAATCTAGGTTTTCTATTTTTATCTTTATACAAAATTAACAGAGGTAACCCCTCTGGACTATTATTCTAAAATCTCCCAAATCATGTTCAATATTTCGTCCACTCTCAAATTTTAGTAAAGACTAAAGCCCACTAAGCATATATGCGATATTCACATTCAAAGGCCCAATTCGACATCATTTATTGCTAAACCATACCCTAATGCCTACAACAATTAGGATATCAATATTTCAAGGAGTATCATGCGTTGAATAGGAATATAACTACCGTTATCCCTAAATATAGCAATTTTAAGCAAACATACATGTATGCATAATAGATTTTATAAAAGAAGTATAATAATTAAAATAATAGGATCAACATGGTCAAAAAAAGTGCTTGCCTTGCTCTGGTATATAAGAGTATGAGGATGGAGGTTCGTCAAAATTTTATTCAAGGGATCGACGTCTATTCAAAAAGAGCTGATAGCAAATTATTTATAGAAAACTAATTTAAACAACAAAAAAATCAAAAATATTTTTGTATATTCACACAGAGAATGATTTTATATTAATTTAGAACAAATATTCATCCAATTTAGAGCTCGTATGCCAAAGTTATTAACGTTTTAATTTTGCCCAGTTTGAAAAATCCTAAAAAATTAAAAAGGTGGCGTCGAAAGTGTATTCTATTATGTTTTATGCTTTCTAACAGAGAAAGCGTATTTTCTTCTGAGTTTTCCGAGGTTTACATTTTCAAATAGAGAAAGCGATTTTCCTATGAACTGAAAGCGGTTTTTCGTGCTCCAACAAAGAAATCATTTTTCTCTCGAGTTGAAAGCGACTTTTCTCATTTTTCTATTTTTCTAGATTTTATTAACTTACATGTGGGCCCTACTTGTCAAGTAACTCATATTTTTGTTTTCTTGATTTTATTTATAAAACAGTGGTGGTCCCACATGTCATAGACTCATGAATTATTAACTCATGATTAAACCTATTTTTTAATTTCTTGACAATTACCGAAGGCGTCCACATGTCGATTTTAAAACTAGAAATAGTGGGTGGTCCCACATGTCGTTGACTCATATACTAAACATGTTTTAAATTAGATTTTTTATTAACTTTTATGCCGGTCCCACATGGAAATGACTTAGCATACTTAACCACTGTCATTAATGTTAATCAAATCCTAAACGTGAGTGGGACCCACTATTAGTGAGAGAGGGAACAGAGATGTGTGCGGTTGAGTGCCATGGTGAGCTCGTCGACGGCGAGCGGCGCAGCGACTTGTCTCGGGGATGGACAAAAACGATTTCTCCTCTCGACGGTGATCCCACTGGGTGGTGGTGAAGGCCAGAGAGATGGATGGAGACAGTGCTACGCCGGTGAGAAGAAGAGATGGAGTTCCTCGGGCTACTGTGGCTTTTACAAATGAAGATTACTCATGGCGAATGATGGTACATGTTGGCTTTAGGGGGCAACGGTGATGCTACATGCGGTGACTCAGGGACCAATGATCACCAGAGTGGCGGTGACACCATCTTCCACAGCAGCGCCATGATCGGCCACAATTATTCCTAGGCTACGCTAGCTAGTCTACTGATCCAACACGCGCAGAAGCTCTAGGGGACTACTAGAAGTTCACAAAGGCTGTTGACGGCGTTGGGGGATGGCCAAAGTAGCTTGGCGATGTTGATCACTGGCGGCGCAAAGGAGGCTCACGGTCGGGCGCTCTACGACGATGGAGGTGCTACAAGAAGTGTAGCATTAGCTCACTGAAATTCTAAGGGTGGTGTAGACAAGAGGAATTGGTTGGGGACTCAATAGGCTTCGAGGAAGATCGAAAATGGTGGCGGCGACCATGAATGAGAAAGATGATGGTGATGCCTGGTTTTACTGCAAGTTTGCCTGGGTTGAGTGAGGGGATAAAATGAATGAGGGCTAGAACACGTGATGACGTGCTTAGGAGAGGTCCAAACCTTCTGGAATGGTGAGGATGCAGCAGCTCAGATCGGGTGCACATGCTGGAGTGGGGGGGAGACAATGGCGTTTTAGCTCTACACGGCTCCCAGAGCTGCATTGAACAAAGGAGAATGATGAGTGAAGTGAGAGGTGCACGATAACACGTGTGTCGTGGGCAAGGAAGCTCACCCGAGGCAATGGCGGCGGAAAGCTTGCTCACCGGCGTTGAGAACGACGCTCATTCCCGGGGAATCAGAGCGAGAAGCTTTGATTCTTGGTGGGAGGCGAGAATGGCGAACTAAGGAGTTCGTGATGCGGTTTGGGGCTTAAATATGGCTGAGATTGGTGTGAGAGAAGTGGAGAGAAAACGACGGTCGAGGATGAGTTTCTCGCGCACGGCTTCGGTCTCTTTGTTTGTACGGGAATATGGCACGTCATCGTGATGGCTAGCATGGGTGAGGCGGTGGAGGTGTGACGGCGGTTAGGCACAAAACGCACGTAGGCGAGAGGTGGACGATAGGTCTTGACGGCAGAGCCACCACGTCAGCGAGAGGGAAGCGAGGCACTGACATGGGCAGAGGCACAGCGTGGTGAAATGGGCCGAGTTGGGTTTCGGCCCATTAGGGGAGCGAAAAATTCATGCTAGGTTTTGAATTTTCTAAAAACGGCTAAGATTTTGCTAAATTTTTAAACCTATCAAACTGGCTCCAAAATTTATGAAAAGTTTTTTGGAGGCTCCGGCACAGTGTGATTTCTTGTGTAAAATTTCCAGGATTTTATCTATTCTGTGTTTTTCTCAAAAATTCTTCCAAGTTGCTGTTTCATATAATTGCAATTGTTGCTCTGAAGAAAAATTCCAAAAACATGCTCAAATAAAATTTTCTGCATATAAACATGCTTAAATTTATTCCCTCACTTATTAAAATTTATTCCCTCTATTATTCTTAATACATTTACCCAAAATTGAGATTTTTGAGATGTTACATTGGATGACCTAAAACGAAGATTAGAAGTAAGCTTTAGCACATTCAATATAGATGAGAAATCATACATTATGCTTGATGTCTCGACTCAATTAATTTGCTCAAATTTGAGAGCCCAAGATCGAGTTGATGCAAACAACTTGTTTAATTTCTTTCAAGAGAAATTTGATCCGATGCAATGTACTTGCACAATTTATGTTTATATAATGACAATACTGTTTGTGTAAGAGTAGAAATTAGCAAACCAAATACGGGAGTTCCTGTGTTTTTTGGATTTGGATATAAAAATACAAAGGAATAATATTGAGTTGTTCGTATATGTGTGCAGGGCCCACGTTAGGGCATCCACAGTCTATGGATCCCTTTAAGGGGTCTTAAGGTGACACATGTGAGGGGATTTTAACTAAGAAAAAATGCCACAATATATAGACCCTTTAGCACCTATTGGTGGGACCCACATCCAAATAAAAACCTCTCACTCAATCCTCTTCTCTCTCCTCCCATGGAACCAGTTCCTAGCTAGGAACCCATTCCTCTTCTCTCTCCTCTAAGACCCTCTCGTTGCAATATAAAGTACTAGGCCCATCCTCTTCTCTCTCCTCTAAGGCCCTCTTTCAATCCCACATTGCTCATGCTCTTAGCGTTGCAGTCCAACTCAGTTTGGTAACCGTAGGGGCTGACGATTCCATTAGAGTTGAAGAACGCAAAGTTTTTTTTTCGCCTTCGGACAAACTAGATTATACAGTAGATGTTGTGTGGTTAACCATACTATACAGCAAAGGACCTCTTAAGTGGAGAGTCCGAGTAGACTAGCCCAAACACCAACACACATATTGCGGTGATGTGCATGAGTCCATATGGCAGAGGGCTCTCCCAAAGGTGGGAAGAAAAAGAGAAAGAAAAAGCTAAGTTGACTTGGACCAAGTCCTAGGAGGAGTATAGTAACCTCAATGGATAAAAGTCAAGATGAAGCACTACTACAGACAGGGTCATCACATACGGCTCGTAACCGTCATCGCAGACGATTTTTGAACCATCTGAATTTATGTGTCTGTGATAACAGGCGGTTATCACATACGGTTTACAAATCGTTTGTGATAAGTCACAACATAGACGGTTTTTTGTTGAAACCATCTGTGAAGACCTACTATAACAGACGGTTTTCACTAAAAACCATCTGTGATATGTCGGATATCACCGACGGTTCTTTCTACTAACCATCTATGATTGGAGACATATCACAGATGATTAGTAAAAATAGTCGTTTGTGATAACCGACATATCACATATGATTGTTGGTGGAAATCGTCTATGGTAGTAGGCCTTCACAAATGGCTTCGACCCCAAAAACTGTCTGTAATAGTTTGTTATACCTAACTAGATTTTTTTTCTTCTGATTTTCGGCTAGCCTCAGGAATTGCTAGCCATGTCCTCTGAAAACAAGCAAGTAGAAAACAGTTAAATCACAGATGAATCAACTGTTGACAACTCAAAGTGATCATTTACAACTCAAAATCAATTACAAAAGAATATGTTCAAGTATTGTCGCTAGAGTTACAATTGAATTACACCTACTCAAAGTAAATTACAATTGGATCAATTGTTTGAAGGTCGTTTTGTGATG
Source organism: Phyllostachys edulis (assembly GCA_036346405.1). NCBI lineage: Eukaryota > Viridiplantae > Streptophyta > Magnoliopsida > Poales > Poaceae > Phyllostachys > Phyllostachys edulis. Next base: position 146,121 of record JAYEVD010000387.1, on the reverse strand, counting down.
ACGACGGAGTGAAACTCTCCATCGGCGTTAACGATCTCTGTCTTGATGAAGCCGAGAGTATCCTCGAACCTCGGAGATCTCACTCATAACAAATGCATCTAAATCTATGTTCAAGCCCTGTCTCTAGCATGAGTAAAGTAGTAAGCATATATATTTAAATTTATAATTAGGAAATAATTATTATGAGATTGACAAACCTCTCTATCCTTCATCTTAGCACTCATGATTTGTTGCATATGACGACAAACGAGAATGCACATATGTGATCTTGTTTTTGTGGTGGCACTACAAATATATATATATATATATATATATATATATATATATATATATATATATATATATATATATATATATATATATATATATATATATATATATATATATATATATATGTGTTGTAGTTGTTCGCCGATTCCTTGTGTGTCCTCTCGGCAACATAGGCACTAAACGACCCACGTGATTCTAAAAATTTATCCTCGGCCATTTCAAATAAAGGAAGACTACAATAGAGTTATGTATGGAGAAAATGAGCATACCTATCGAGTATTCCTTACACAAGGGTGAAGTCGTGGGTTTTGTTGAGTAGGGAATCAAGTATATTACCTTGTTCCTCTTTGGTACAATGACTAAAAGGATTCAATGGAACCTACTCATGTATTTCTCTATAGTCATTAAACCTAAGTTTGTGTTGCGTATAAAGTACAAATGAAATTTGTATAGCAACTAGTGAAGCACTTACTTCTGGTTGTAGGGCACCAGTATGTAGTCCATGTCACCCTGAGCAAGCAATCTCTTCGTTATGTATTTCACGACGTAGGATACGTCTTTGGTGATGCATTGCTCAGAGACCAAGTGTGGGTCAAGGAAACCCACCGGTTCTTGCCATCGTTAGGCATTTTTCATCATGTATCTATACATAAGCAATTAGTTGTGACATTTTATCGGTATTACGTGAATGTAGAACTTGATTGTACACAATTACAGTGTCTAGCATCATAGAAGCGAGGCGTCGAGGGCAGTGAAGTTGAATAGGTCGAATAAGTCGTCGAAGCCCACGACGAAGTGGCCCGGCTCGTGGAAGAAATGCTTCTCTGTGTATCTGACGGTGATTCCAGTATCGCACCCCTTCTCTTTAGTCTTCCGCATGTACTAGAAATGCAAAGACGGGCAACGTAGTCCAGCGTGGGCTAATACTGTGTCGGGGATCAATGGACTTCCGAGGGAGTATGTCCTGGGCTTGGGAGGTGCCTTAATGTTTTTCGATTTCGATTTGGCCTTAACGACACGCCCGCTATGCATCTTCCTGTGAGATGACTCAAGAACTGATACGACGACACTCTTTTCTTGTTTCTTCGGCGTCTTCTCCACGGGAACCGATGAGGTGGCCTTCTAAAGCGAAGGATGAGGTGAAGTCATCGAGGGTCCTGTTGGAGAGGCATAGTCGTGTCGAGATTGCGGCAATGCAGGGTACAAGACGATGTCCTTCTTGGGCCACTGGATAAATGTGTTCATGGCATCCTCTAGTGTTCTCGATGTCTTCGTTCGGGCGAATCTCCAGTAGGACAACCATGAAATAGTCATGTACTATGTCCACCTGGACCCTGGCGTAACCCTGCGCCAGCTGGGCACCATGCTGCACTATCTCTTCCTGGCATAGATACGCCTTCTCCCGCCCAGCCTCAATAGAAATGGACCCAACCAGCCTCACTTGGAGCTTGCAGGATGTCGGCACCTACAAAATGATACACAATTAGCTAAGGTGTCCTATAGGTCTATCTTTAGAGCATTCCAGAGATGTACATTACCTTGATGTCATCGATAGGTAATTGGATGTCGCCATGTTGAGAATTTTGTGTGGACGCGACGCTACTCCGATGTTTAGGAGGACTGGCTGCCAAAATAACGGGGGCGGCTTGCGACTGGTTGAGGAGTTCATTCATTTGATCCTGTAAGCTTGTTATCTATCCTTGAAATTTTGCAAGAAGCCTCGCATTAATCTCCTCTACCAACTGGTCCTCACGCCATCCTTGGATCTCTTCCTATTCCTATACATGCAGGAGTCGACTGGGAATCCGTCCCTCCAAGGTACGTAAACCCCAACGCCTGTGTGCGACCTCGGTGCTCCTTGTTTCCCAGGGCCATGGATAGTATATCCTCCTCCCTGACTGCTTCGAAGGAGCCTTGAGAAGATTCGGTAGTCAATGCTTGCTGCAAGAGGTCATCCTGCTGGGTTTGTGAAAGAGATGCCGTCCGAAGACGTGGCTGATGCCCTTGCTCTTAACCAGCTTTGGGGATTGCACGTCTGTGATCCCAGCAAATGGCCGTGTTGCATTATCATCCTCCGCCGTTCATTGTGTGGTTTTACCCGCATACCCAGTAGTACCGAGTTTGTGGGGGTGAGTGTTTTGTGCCTAGAGAGCCTTGTGCGCCGTACTTTGCTCCTAAAATTCGGCCATCGTCTTCATCCGCACAAATGCGTTCCATATATCCCGCGACAAGAATTGATACTTCGTGAAGAGCGTCCCACCTGTGTTCACGTACTTCATGACAAGCGTGCTCTTGAAGGTCCTTCACGTGTGTCCCATCGCGAGCAATGCCTACTGTTCCATGCGTACCTGGTCTGCTTCTGGGATAGTGAATGAACTTGAAATTTCAGTCCACAGCTGGCCTCTCTCTACATCCATTAGAGACTTCCAGCTTGGTGTGATGATGGGGACCTGCAGATGGTCCGAAATCTCGCTGTTGCTTTCTTGGGACTAAGAGGGACCCCAACGACACTAACCTCCGTGATGATCATTCGGCCCGCAGGCAATTTCGATATTCCTCTGCCATCTCGCTTATGTACCACTTTCCTCAGAGATCTAGACGCATTCGGTGACGTCGATGATGGCGGCGAAGACGGTGCGGACGCCATCTTGCTTACTTGCTATCTATATAAGTTACATACGCAATGAACTAAAATTTCAGAATTCAAAATGCTCAAAGTTTAAATAAAATGGATTGCAAGTTGATATCCACTAGGTATTTTCAAAGATAATTTCCCTTGGAAACATATTTTATACGAAAAAATAGAAGTTACCCAACCAATTAACTATATAAACAAATAGTATATATTACTCAAATAGTATCAAAGGATACATTCACATCAATAGATAATACATTCACAACAAATCAAAGCATATATAGTATGTACTACTCAAGGAAGTCTCCAATATATCCAACACAAATGTATCAAGTATGTACTACACAAGAACGCCAGACATTGCGAATTTTTCGTATAACAAATAGAGAGCATCGAAGAAATCATTCTGATCTAACACATGTTTACTAAGGCTAAGAAGTATTAGGACTGTCAAAAGAATATATCTTTTCTTCCCATCTCTAGCAAACTCAATTCACAGAAACTGGTAAACTCAATTCATGCATGAATTTTATACAGTAGGTAGATTATGATTTTATATGAATTTAGATGAAAATTTTAGTTCAATTGGAGTTCCTTTGTGAAAGTTATAGTCTTTCAAAAATCAATTAGAAATAAAATCCTGAAAATCAGGTTACTGTAGCTTTGGCTGAAATTAAATATTTTAGTGAAAAAATTCTAGGGTAGTGGTGGAGACAATGATTACATAATCTACAAGATAATAAAATTTTAGGAACAACTCAATTGGATTCATCTCAATTGGAGTTCTTATGAATTTCCTATGTATTTTCAAAGTCATGCCAATTTCATGTTGTAAACAATTTATTTTGGATTTTCAACTGAGAGCATGATCTTAAGATTTTATGCTATGATATTATGACTTTATGCTATGTACATACTAATAATTTTTAAGCTTTAATTGCTTTACCAATTTGTAATATCCATCTCAATTACCTAATGCTACTGTTGACCATAAAAACTTACTATTATTAAGCCAATTGTCAGACAACAAAGTTGTTTTTAGTTAATATCTAATTATCTAGGTTAAACATCTTATGTAATTTACTAATCACTAAGCTATTAGCTTACTAACTTGATTGCTTTTCAAATTAGTGTGCTCCTAGATGGACTCTGAATACCTTCTCTGGTCACATTGCATAAATAGGAATTTGGTTGTTTCTTTGCTGGTTTCTGGACATTCAGAACCTTATCTATTTTCAGATTGGTTGCTACTGTTGGATAAGTGCTCAAAGGCTAAAAGAACAAAAGCATTACTAACTACTTGACTTAGCAAAATCATAGCCTACTGCCATTTTTTTATTAGCTTCAGATTACCGCCTTTGCTCAAGACATCATCAAAAAGATTTGGTTGTTGATGATTGTTAATTGTCCAACTGACTAAGAGCATTAAGAAAGATTTTAACTACTAGAATTAGTCATTCAGATTACCGTTCATGTAACCTACAACAAAGAAAGTTTTTCTAAACTAAAGTGCTATTATCAAAACTTCCTATAAACTCAAACTTCAAATTTGCTAACTCACTAGAGTGACCTAATTGACCTACACAAAATTTGCTAGCAATAGACATATGGTTTTGCAAATGGGTTACACTGACAATACAACTTTTCTTCTAATCACCATCTTGAGTGGCACCACTGTCAGTCAACAAGGTTGTTCTCTGTTGGTTTCTGAAAATTCACATCCATATTGGTTTTTCAGATTTGGTTGTTGTTGTTAGATATTTGCCAAATGACTAATTGAATTAAGACAAACTCTTATCTACTGCATTAGACATACTATTAGCCTACTAACATTTCAACTTTTCATCCGAACATCTTCTCTGATCATGCATCCAATTAGAGGAATTTTCTTAGTATGAATGTTTGTTATCATAAACTCCTTACTAATTCAGATACTCATTTGTCAAACAAGGTTTTGAATGATCTACAATCTAAACACAGCACTAATTGCACAAATCAGCCTTTTCTGATCAAACAACATACAACCGAGCATCTTCGGAAACAAAGTGTTGTCAAACACATTTTCTCATTGCAATTACTTATCCATTTGCTAATTAGGTTTGAGTAATCTAAAATTTAGTCAAAAAGTCTAATAGCAATTGTATTCAGTTGATCTTATTGGTGGGGCCCACTTTTCAGTGAGACAAAGAAGAGCTCAAGGGCAGAAACAAGGAAGGTTGTAGGGCAGCTCGGGTGTGGCTCATCGCCGGTGAGGGAGCAGCGCAGAAGTGGCGGCAACCACCAAAATGGGTTTCCCGGAGGACAAGGGGGATAGGGGTGGCAGTGGCACGGCTCGAGCGGCCCTTTGGCAACGCGGCAAGGGGACACGGCGCCCGGTCATGGGGAAGAAACATGGCGGCGACGTTCGGGGGTTGTAGGGGTCGAGATGGAGGGAACATGAGCACTGGCAGAATACCTGGAGCACGTCGGAGTGGCTGGAGAAGGCGGAGAGTGGCCGGAGCGAGTTGGCCACGGTGACCTAGGGCAGCGCGGGGTGGCCAGGCGTTGTTTGTGGTTACTTATCATAGACAGTTCTATAATAGAACCGTCTGTGATATGCGACCATATCTACTATGTGATAGTTCATTCTATAGCTACTATGTTTTCAGCTAGCACGGGGCCAAATTTATAAAAAAAAAAATCAGAGATATGTGCAACAAGTATTCTATAGCATACTAGTTCATAACAATAGAAATCCATAATTTGACATGAGAGCACATGAACCTTTATAAGCCATACAAGAGTAGGGAGACATTAAGTCCATCATATTTGACATATTAGGACATGAGACAAATAGGTTGTACAAGTGCATAATATTACCATTCCACACTACAATGGAGTCCACATTGATAGCAAAATCAGAGATGACAAGTCCATAACACATTAACACAAGACAATTCCACATTGACATCAAAATAAGAGATTACAAGTCCATAACACATGGCATGTCCACATTGACAGCGAAATAATAACCAAGAGTAGAAAACACAGATCATGTCGATCTTATGTCATGGAATAAATTACAATGGAATAAATTCTTAATTAAAATATAGCCCTTCATGATGATCGGCGCGCATATAGATATCTTCCTCACTGGGTTCTTCCTCGAGCCTAATGTTGTCTCCAAAAGGAGGCAACTCGTCAAATTGATTGTACTCTTCCTCATCCACGACATTCTCAACTCCGATAATCCTTCTTTTTTCATGAATAACTACGTGGTGGTTCTTATTTGTCGGGTTTGTTACATAAAAAACTTTAACAACTTTCTTAGCGAGTATGAATGGTTCGTCCTTGTATCCGACACGTTTGAGGTCCACAGTAGTGACGCCGTACTTGTCGACCTTCACACCCTATGGAAGTTTAACCCACTGGCATCGAAATAGGGGGATCTTGAAAAGTACGCAGTCGAGCTCCCAAATCTCCTCTATGAACCCATAGTAGGAGTTTAACCCATGTGGCCCAGCGATATTGAACTGCTCGTGAAACGCGTCTATGCGGACACCGCTGTGATCTGGACTATGCTCTTCCTATCCTGAGCTGCTGTATAAAATGTGTATCCATTTATGTTGTATCCTTGCCATGTCACAATTGTAAATTTTGGCCCTTTTGCCAACCATAGCAGCGTATCATCACTTGATGACCTCCTAGTGAATCGCACCTTTAACCATTCGTTGAACCGACGATTGTGCTCTCTCGTGATCCAAACCTCCAACCGGTCCGGTCTGGATTCTGTTGGCATACCATGTCTTTGTGCTCGTCGATGTACGGGGACACTTGGGTCATGTGTTGCAAGACCGTGAAATAGGTTTTAGCATACGTATCCAGATCTGGAGTGATTGCTTTCCTTCCGATGGTCCCGATACCCTCCAGTCTCCCCTCATGACGAGATAGAGGCACACCTAACGATTCCACCTGAGCCATGTAGTCGATGCAGAACTTAATGACCTCTTCGGTTGCATAACCTTCGATGATACTGCTCTCCGGTCGAGATCGATTCCGTACGTAGGACTTGAGAATTCCCATGTACCTCTCGAACGGGTACATATGATGGAGGAACACAGGGCAACATATCTTTATCTCTTTCACAAGGTGAACAATGAGATGGACCATGATATCAAAAAATGACAGAAGGAAATACATCTCAAGATGACGTAGAGTCGTCACCACCTCGGCCTGTAGAGCATCTAATCCTTCGGGATCGATGACCTTCTGAGCAATTGAGTTAAAGAAATAACACAGCCTCAAGATTGACACTCAGATCTTGTTCGGCAAGATGCTCCTAATTGCAACAGGAAGCATTTATGTCATCAGCACATGACAATCATGAAACTTCATACCAATTAATTTCAAATCTTCCATAGAAACAAGTTTCTTAATGCTGGCGGAGTAACTGGACGGAACTTTTATACCATGCAAGCTCTGGCACAGTTCAATTCTCTCGACCTTGGACATAGTGTAGCAAGCTAGGGGAAGGTATGTTCGGCCTTTATTGGTCTCTTTCGGTACTAGCTTGGTCCTTATGTTCATATCAACCAAGTCACGCCGTGCGTTGACACCATCCTTTGTTTTGCCACTAATATTTAGTAAGAGACCAATCAAGCTATCACATTCATTCTTCTCCACGTGCATGACGTCGATGCAGTGGCGAACTTCTAAGTGCTCTCAATAAGGCAAGTCCCAAAAAATTGACCACTTCGTCCAGATGCTCTTCTGACGGGTCCTCAATTTACGTCCCTTTCCAAGCACAACATCGATATCCTTAATCATATCATAGACCTCTTTCCCTCTAAAAGCCCTTGGAGCTGAACCGTCCTCCTTATTTCCATCGAATTGTTTCTTCATCTTGCGGTATGGGTGAATCCTAGTAAGGAACCTACGGTGATGCATGTACACAGTTTTGTGTGAGTTGTTCAGTCATACACTCTCGGTATTCATCTAAGCAGTGTGGACAGACTTTGGCTCTTTTTGTACTGAACCCCGAGAGGTTACCAAGGGCAGAAAAATTATTGATGGTGTAGAACAACATGGCGCATAAAGTGAAGTTCTCTCGTTTGTATGTATCCCATACTTGTACCCCTTCGTTCCATATTGTCACAAGATCTTCTAGCAATGGTGCTAGGTACACATCAATATCGTTGCCAGGTTGCTTCGGTCCTTGGATAAGTAGTGACATAAAAATGTACTCCGGCTTCATACACAGCCAAGGAAGAAGGTTGTACACACATAGATTCAAGAGCTAGGTACTATGTCGGCTGCTCATGTTACCAGAAGGATTCATTCCATCTGTACTCAACCCTAACCTTATGTTCCTCGGTTACGCACGAACTCTTGAAGCTTGATCGAACTTTCTCTCTTGGGCGTAATCAGAGGGTGTCTTAGCTTTCCATCTTTCTTACGCTCCTCAGGTGCCAACACAACAATCTTGCTTCTTTTTGGTTCGCAAATAAATGCTTCAAATGTGGGATTACAGGCAAATACCACAACACCCTAGCATAGGGTCATTGCTTCACCTTAGCGAGATTCTTACGCTTATATCGGGATGCTTTGCACATGGGACATATATACATGTCTGCATACTCTTTAGGTAGAGGATACAATCGTTCGGACATGCATGTATTTTTTCTACTTCTATTCCCAGTGGACAAAGAACCTTCTTGGCTTGGTAGGTGGTGCTAGGCAACACATTTCCCTTCAGAAGGATGTCCACTAGGAGACCTAACAACGCTGTGAAACTCTTGTCGAACCAACCATTGCTTACCTTCAATTTCAGCAGTTCAAGCACGGATGACAACCTTGTGTATTCCGGCTTGCAGCAAGGGAACAAAGGTTTTCACGAGTCCTCCATTGAGCCCTCGAATTTACCAAACTCTCTCTCACTGTAGTTCCCTTCTGCATCGCATAGCATCTGATCTAGATTATCATCGTCCAGCCTATCCTCATCAAAAGCACAGTCCACATCCGGTATATCGTTGACTTCCTTAGCGATGTCGTTATTATTAACTTCCTGTATAATCTATTCTTCACCGTGACTGGTCCAACATGTATACCCTTTTTTTAAACCCCTTCGAATCAAGTGCGCTTCGATCTGTGCTGGGTTGTTAAACATCTTTAGATTACCGTAATCAATGCATGGATAGTACATGAATTTTATCCCCTTTTTCAACATATATATATCCTTCTCAGCGGCTCTTCTAAAAGTAGACACACCATTAATGTACTTTTCACTCACACAGTTCTCACCGTACATCCAGTTTTGGTCCATCTACGCTACGCACGTAACAAATTAGTGTTAAATTAGATTAATAAATCGGAAGTACTCTTCCTATTGACTAAACATACTAAAATTGATTAGCGATTAACCTAGGACAAATATAAAGGGTTATAGATCGTTACCTTCGGAGCTCACAATGAAAATCCCAATTATGCCACGAGATCCTCCTCCCTAGCTTCGTCCTTCCCTTCTCCTCTCTTTAGCTGTCGGACCCGGGAACGAAAGATCCCGAACCCTCTGTGTTCATACACCATCCAGATTTCCGGTGTACACGCTTACAAAAATGATAACATAACCAAATCTCGCATTGCATTAATAATAAATCGAGTTCGATACAATTGGGTCATGGTGATGGCATTTGCAGCGGCCGTAGAGGGTACCACGAGAAAGAGGAGGATGCGAGGAGTACGGTGCACTCACCCACACGGCGAGGCGAGGACGGTGGTGGCCGGCAGCGAGGAAGATGCGGGCGGCGTAGTTGCGGTCGACGGCGATGTGGCGCTCGAGGTCCTCCGGTGATTTAGGGTGGGCGCATCAAGCCATGAGTCACGGCGATGAAGATGGTGGTGGTGGCGGCAGCGCGGGTCAGCGGCGGTGGCGCAATCGAAGCTTCAAGCCTTGGCGGCGAAGAACACAAATTACGGCGAAGAGAGAGCACGGAGGAGGAGGAGTGGTGGAGGCGAGGTGAGGAGGTGGAGGTGCACGGTGCTCCCTTTTATAGGGGCCGGGAGCTCGAGAGCGGTGTGGAGGTCATGGGGATCGTCTTGCGCGGTTGCGGCTTCGCGCGCCGTTCTTATGAAAAGAGGGGAAAAGGAGGGAATCGTGGCGGGGCGGGCGCGGTCCGCGGCACGGAGCGCGAAAATCGAGCGGCGAGGAGGCAATATTCATGAGCTCGCGTTGGCGTCCATGGCGGTTGTGCCACTGCGCCTCATGGAGACGAAGACAACGAAGACGACGGGGTCATGAGGCCCACGTGATGTCAAGGCGCGGAGGTCAAGGGGCAAAGTCACGAGAGAGAGAGAGGTCGCGGTCTTGCCGCAGCGTCTTGGCCGTTGGATCTCGATCAACGGTTGGCAATGCAATGCAATGGGCCTAAAAAGAAAGAGAGATGGGTCACGACAAGAGAGTTTCTACCAAAAGGCTTTAGGGATTTTAAATTGATTTGTGATTTTAAATAATCGGGTTATTTCGTTTAAGCTTTAGAAAATAGCAATTAAATTCCAAAAATTATGGAAAAATTCACAGATGTCTCTAGCATTATTCGGATTTAAATAAATTAATTCCAACTTAAGTTTGATAATAGATTTGAATTTAAATTTGTTTTGGCTTAAATAATTTTAAAGAAAAGCTTTTAAAATTTCGAAAATTCACAAAATCAAATAAGTTTTTAAACTTTATCCAAGTTTAAAATTTTGGGTCATTACAAACCTACCCCCTTAAAGGAATCTCGTCCGGAGATTGAGACTTAGTCGACAAAAGGTGGGGATATTCGCCTTCAAATCTTCTTCTCGCTCCCAAGTGGCTTCTTCTTCGAGTGATTGCTCCACTCGAACCTTGCACCGAACGGATGACTTTGCTCCGGGTAATTCATTACGCCACATCGAGGATCTTGATCGGCCGCTCTCTATAGGTAAGATTTTCCTGAAGATCGACACTTTCAAGCGGTGTTTCTTCGGTTGGCACTCTGAGGCACTTCTTCAGTTGAGAGACATGGAAGACATTGTGGACGGCGGATAAGGATGCTGGTAACTCGAGCTGATATGCAACCTCACCTCTTCTTGCCAGAATCCTGTAAGGTCCCACAAATCTGTGTGCGAGTTTTCCTTTGGTCCGGAACCTTCTAACTCCTCGGAGTGGAGTAACTCTGAGATAGACAAAATCTCCTTCTTCAAAGGTCAACTCTCACCGACGATTATCAGCATAACTCTTCTGTCGGGTTTGAGCTACTTTCAGATGTTCTCTTATTGCCCTAACCTTGCTTTCAGCTTCTTTGATCAACTCTGGCCCAAAGAACTGATGCTCTCCTACTTCATCCCAAAGAAGCGGAGTTCTGCATTTTCTACCATACAAAGCCTCAAATGGGGACATCTGAAGACTGGCTTAGTAGCTATTGTTGTCTGAAAAGTGCATAGGGCGATTCTTGTCCCAACTCTTCCGTACTCTAAAGCGCAGCTTGAAGCATGTCTTCAAGAATCTGGTTGACTCGTTTCGTCTAGCCATCCGTCTGCGGATGATATGCGGTGCTGAAATTAAGTCTGGTTCCCAAAGCTTCATGCAGACTCTGCCAAAATCTTGACGTGAACTGTGAACCTCTCATCGACACCACGATCTTCTTGGGTACTCCGTGAGACAGACGATCTTAGCCATATCTGATTACGCTAACTTGTTTGCATCAGAGTGGTCTTGACCGATAAAGTGAGCTACTTTAGTCAACAGGTCAATTATCACCCGATGGAATCACATCCTGATTGGGTCCTAGGAAGTCCGTGATGAAGTCCATACCAACTTCTTCCCACTTCCACTCGGAATCGCAACAGTTGCGACAAACCGGATGGTCTTTGATGCTCTGCCTTGACCCGCTGACACACATCACAACGGGCTACGAACTCAGCAATTTCTCGCTTCATGCTGACCCACCAATATCTTTCCTTTAGATCCTGGTACATCTTGGTACTGCCAGGATGAATGGAATAAGGCGACTCATGAGCTTCCCTCAGAATCGACTGCTTTAAATCTTGTTGATCCGGTACACAAATGCGGTTTCTGAACCACACTGTTCCTTGCTCATCTTCGGTGAATCCTGGGGCTTTGCCTCTTCTCATACTCTTCTTGATCTCCTTGATGTCTTCATCTTCTATCTGCTTCTCTCTAATCTGACTCTGAAGTGTTGATTGAACTTCCAAAGCGTTCACACAACCTTGATCAACAATCTCCAAGTTCAGATGCTTTAATTCTTCATACAACTCTGGTGATTCTTCGAACTAAGATGGTATTGTCGCCTTTTGCTCGGGGCATCTGCAACCACATTTGCCTTGCCCGGATGATAATGGATTCCAAGGTCATAATCCTTTATTAATTCCAGCCATCTTCTCTGACGGAGGTTAAGGTCAGACTGGGTAAAGATGTACTTCAGACTCTTATGATCCGTGAAAACCTCACAAGATTACCAATGAGATAATGCCACCGATCTTCAATGCATGTACAATCATTTGCTAACTCAAGGTCGTGAGTTGGATAATTCCCTTCATGTGGCCATAATCGACGAGATGCATAAGCGACAACTTTATCCTCTTGCATCAAGACACAGTACCGAGTCCTTGACGGGATCGTCAGAAAAATCACAAAATCCTTATGAATGTCCCAGAGGACCAATACGAAAAGCTAAAACTAATCTCGTTTTCAGCCCCTGGAAACTTTCCTCACAAGCATCTGTCCATTCAAACTTCTTCTCCTTCTTCAGAAGTTGAGTCATTGGTCTTGCTATCTTGGAGAAACCTTCAATGAATCTGCGGTAATAACCGGCCAATCCAAGGAAACTTCTCACCTCTGTGCATGATGACTTAGGTTGTTTCCAATCCATTCTTTAGCCGACTTTGGCCGGATCTATCAGAACTCCTCCTGCGGACACAATATGTCCCAGAATGCCATCTAACTTAGCCAAAATTCGCACTTGCTGAATTTGGCATAAAGTCGGTTCTCCTCGAGTTTTCCCAAAATTAGTCCGAGGTGGTTCTCATGTTCTTCTTCATTCTTCGAATAGAAGAGGATGTCATCGATGAAAACAACCACAAACTTATCCAAGAATTCCATGAACACCTTGTTCATCATATTCATGAAATAAGCAGTGGCGTTCGTCAAACCGAAAGACATTACTGTAAACTCATACAGTCCATATCTAGTGGTGAAGGCTGTCTTCAGAATATCTTCTGGTCTGATCTTCAGTTGGTGATAGCCAGATCTCAAATCGATCTTCGAGAACACACTTGCTCCTTTCAGTTGATCGAACAGATCATCAATCCTAGGTAGCGGGTACTTGTTCTTGATTGTCACTTCATTTAGTGATCTATAATCCACACACATCCTCATACTGTTGTCTTTCTTTTTGACAAACAGTACCGGTGCCCCCCAAGGTGATGAGCTTGGCCGAATGTATCCCTTGCTCCGTAGCTCTTCAATCTGTTTCTTCATCTCTGCTAATTCATTAGCCGGCATTCTATAGGGTCGCTTCGAGATTGGAGCGGTCCCTGGGACTAAGTCAATTAAGAACATTATGTCCCTGTCCGGTGGCATGCCGGGTAAATCATCGGGATAAACATCCGGGAATTCTTGTACCACTGGTATATCCTCAAGCTTTAACTCCTTCAAGCTGGTTAGTATGAAACTTCCTCCGGTGCATGTCTTGGGCTTGAATTCAACCGTGACTCATTCCTCATTGGTGAGAGTGATAGACCTATTAGCACGATCTATCCTTCCTTGATTCTTGGCTAGCCACCCATTCCAAGTATTACATCGGACCTTGAGAATGCGTAACTATCAAGTCTCGCTATGAAGAAAACTCCGGATATCACCGGGGTAAGATTCGGGCATAGAGAACTAGTTCTCATTTCGAGCCCGGGAATGGATTATCATAGGGTTATTTAATGGAGAAATAGGTAACCCATTTTGCCCACAAACTTATTGGATACAAAAGAATGCGAAGCTCTTAATCAAATGTAATCGATGGAATCGAATTAACAAGAAACGTACCAAGGGCGACATCCGGTGCTACTGAGCCTCTTCTGGCGTGACGTGATTCACACGCCCTTCAGGAACTCGACCACGGCTTTGGGGTGCCGCCGTGGTCGGTACTCGATCTTCGCTCGGTGGTGTCGCAGATTGCTGCTTCTTAGGGCATTTGTTGGCATAATGCCCAGTCTCGTTGCAATGGAAGCATGTCACACCTGATGCTGATGGAGCTGGGTTCTTCTGCTGAACCTTTGGCTCAGAGGTGCATTGTCATGAAACCGGAAGAACTAGGGCGCCAGGTTGCGTCTTTGGGCTCCGGCGAGAAGATCGAATCTACCACGCTGGGGCGGCTGAGGCTGAGCAAGGCGAGGCTTGGGTTGCCCTCCAGAGTTAAACTTCTGAGCGGCCCTCCTCCGCTTGCGGTTCTCCATCTCCAGATGTTTGGCCTCCTGGCGAAAAGCTTTATTCACTAACTGCTGGAAGTCAGTGTAGTCATTGGAGACCAGCTGGACTGAGATCTCATCGTTCAAACCATCCATGAACCTTTCCTGCCTTTCTTCATCACTAGCCACATCTGCTGGGGCATAGCGAGCAAGCTGGTTGAACCTGTGCAGGTATTCACCCACTGTGCGGTTGCCTTGTCGGAGCGCGTGGAACTCTTTCTTCTTTAAGGTCATTATCCCCGCGGGGATATGTGCATGGCGGAAAGCCCGCACAAACTCCTCCCAAGTGATAGTCTGCGGATCAGCATGGGAGATGGTAAAGTTATCCCACCATTCCGATGCGGGACCGGTGAGCTGGTGAGAGGCAAACAGGACTCTCTCACGGTCGGTACACTGTGCAATATCCAACTTCTTTCCGATAGCACGAATCCAGTCATCGGCATCCATCGGCTCCGTGCTGCTGGAGAAGGTCGGGGGGCGCATGTGCATAAAATCTGCCATAGTCAATCTCTGCGTGAGGTGGAGGTGGTGGTGCGATTCGAGCCGTTGCCTGCACATTTTGCACGCCGAGGGATCGAGCTAGGAGGTTAATAAGATGATTCTGGTTTTCCATCATCTCGACGCCATCTGGTCCTTCAACCGGTGGCGGTGGTGGTTCTTGCACGGATCCTCCTAATAATCTGCGTTTTCGTTGCCCCGACCTCGGACACGCCATTTGCCGCAGCACGGTGGTCACCATCTGCTAGAACTCCAAAGATTTAGGAGAGATAGACAGATAGGAGTTCTAAAGGGGGTAAATTCTAATAGCCCAAGAACACAAAGAGCACACAAGACAAAGAGCAGATTTTCTAAAAAGTTCCTTTATTAATTCATTTTATTCAAAGATTATGGCTACCACAAATAAGATAGTAGCTTATAATTCGCAACTAAAGATCGAGCTAAAGGGAAGATAACCACTATGGGGTGCTAGGGGTATAATCCGGCTCACTAGAGCTAGCCTCGCCGGCCTTGTGGCTAGCTAGCTCAGCTATTCTGCCACTTCTCCTCTCGCCTCCCGAGTCTGCATCGAAGCGGTAAGCAAGTCATTCAAGGTGTTCCCATAGGTGTAGTCCAAAGCCTTAGCCATATCCACTGTGCGGCCAACTCGGGGAATCTTCGTCTCTAGCGGAGTTGAAAGTAATCTGCCGAGTCGGTCGGAATGTGCATCGGGTAGTAATGAAACCCGGTGCCATGAAGGCGATGATCGAGGTGTAGCGAAGGTGGCGGACTGCCTCTCTTGTCGCATCCTGAATGCCATCATCAAAGGTATCGCTACGGATCGGAGCGCCAAAGACGTGGAAGACGGTGTGGGTGCGAGATTGGAGTAGATGAGCACCTCTACTCTCCACACTGTTGTTCTTCCACCGGTACTTGAATCCTTGGAAAGTTGGCCTCTTCCAGAACCTGGTGCTACATCATTTCCCAAAGTATCTCGCCCAAGATCCAAAGAAAGGCTCCGTGGGAAGTAGCATCCGGTCTTTTCGCCATCTAAAATTTTGAGAAGGAGATGAGTTAGTAAATATTTTAAAGAGAAAGGTTGAGAATGACTCTGGATAGACTCAAAATAGTTTTAGTTTTTGAAAATAAGTCCTTAAGACAATTCTAAGGCCACGACCTCACATCGACATGGCTCTAATACCACTTTTGTCGGACCCGAACGAAAGATCCCAAACCCTCTGTGTTCATACATCAGTCTAGGATTTCCGGTGTACATAGTTACAAAAATGATAACATAACCAAATTTCGCATTGCATTAATAGTAAATCAGAGTTCGATACAATTGGGCATGAAGCCAAATAAAAGAGTAAATAACACAATGAAGTAAAGACAAGAGTAGTAGGCAGAACGATCCGCCACAGTAATCGCTCAAGCGTAGCCTAGCGTCGGTGTCCTCACCGTCCCGATAGTAGTCTTCTCTGAAATTTTGTTGCATAAAGCAAGCATGAGCACAATTACTGCGTGCTCGCAAGTTACACCCAATATGGAATTGTAATGCATGCATAAGGTAAACAAAGGACATTGGCAGGGTTGTTTTGCGTAAAGCAGCAATTTTAATTTTAAATAATCATAATAGATTGCAAGGCCATTTTCATACAGTATTTAAAATCATAATTTAAATGACAAATGCAAAATGTGGATAACCTCCAAGAAAGGTGATGGATATCCTCCAATCACAATGGCTAACCGCCCAATTTTCCCACAGGACTAACCATCCTGAAAACATCTGTCGAAATCATTTTAAAACCAAAAACAAGTCTAACTTAAAGTGGCTTTGCTAGCATGTCCATGATCATGACGCGCTATTCAATAGTTTTCTACTCAGAGAGTTTGTACAGCTTTACCCACAAGACACGAACTCTCTAGTTTATCCCAAGATATATCTATGCCACCGCCACTACCTTAGGTAAGCAGTCTAGAGCACGTGACAAGGCCTTTACAATGATCTACCTCAAGGTACGCATGCCCGCTAAGGTTTCGCTTCCATTGGACTAACCATCCTTCGGGAGCCCCCTCTTGCGCCATGTGGAACTATAGTCTATCCGACACCCACTCATACAAAATGGCACGAATATCTACGAGGTATCCCAAATTATTAAGCCAGGTCTTGCCCAAACAAGACGTGTGGTGGTACGGTAAGGCATAGCAAGATGCGGCTCCAAGACCGGTCCTTAATCGACTTGGGCGTCTTTCAAAATCGAACCCTGGGTTTTAATCCTAACCAGATTAAACCTGTGCATAAACCTGCACCAACCATTCATCCGTTTCGCCCAAGTCCAAACCATTTTACTTTTATTTTAGTGAAAACCACCTTTACAAACTCTCTATGGTAAAACAATACCATAGATTTTAATTTTAAACAAGTTGTAATGGTTTGGCTAAATCCTCCCAAAATCAAAATCATGGTCTAAGCATTTGCTAAGCATTTCCAAACAATTTTACCTATGTTGACAAGGGATGGCATTTCAATATACAAAATTGGCCATACAATAACCATTGGAATAATTAAGCATTTAAACAGGGTATTAAAATAATTGACTAAAAATATGCATGCAATAATAAATTTAAAAATTGAATTAAATAACTTTAAAATAGTAGGTGCAACATGGTCAAAGTGTAACTTGCCTTCGCTGAAGTCTTGAAATTCTAAATCTTCGGAAGAATCAAATTCCCCGGAATCGTCGTAGTCTAAACGTGAAAATACGACAAATCAATTGAAATTCAAATAAATCCCAAAAAGATAAATTAACTAAGTCCAAATGAAATAATTTTATTTTATTTATCTAGAACATAATTTTCTAAGATTTTAGCAACTGGAATCATTCAATTTGGAATTAGGGTTCAAAAGATATGAATTTTACAAGTTTAAATCCTAAATTTGTAGTTTAAAATATTTCAAATTCAAAACAGACAGTTTAAACCTACTCTAAATCAAATATTTATATGTTATTTAGCTAGGTATTAATTTTATAAAATTTTAGAAATTGGAATCACCTAATTTGGAGTTAAGAATCAAAAGATATGAATTTTATAAACTTAAAGCCTAAATCGCAATTTAATCCATTTTCTCGATTTATTTTTCTAAAGGAAATCTAATTATTGCGCAATGCTGACATCAGCCCTGAGTTTATTCGAATTTAATTTAATTTGATTGCTGGGCCCCACGTGTCATAGACACGCATTCACGGTGGATTGGTTCCACCGAGCCCATGGACCATCGGGCGGTGGATCGCCACGCGGGCGCCGACCAGTCGCCACGCTGCTTTTGGCGCCGAGGTGGCACCTCCGTGGCGTCGCGGTGGCGGCCACGGTGGCACGCCATGTTGGCGAGGGGCGAGGTTTCGCCCTAGGGTCGCCAATGATGGGTCGCACGCGGCGGCCAATGAGGGTACCACGAGAAAGAGGAGGACGCGAGAGTACGCGGTGCGCCACCCACACGATGAGGCGAGGACGGTGGCGGTGGCGGCGAGGAAGATGCGGCGACGTAGTTGCGGTCGACGGCGATGTGGCGCCCGAGGGTCCTCCGGTGACGAGGGGGGGCGACCGCTTCCATGAGTCACGGCAATGAAGATGGTGGTGGTGGCGACGACGCTGGGTCAGCAGGGCATGCAATCGAAGCTTCAAGCCTTCGGTGGCGGCGGCGAAGAACACAAATTCGCGAAGAGAGAGCACGGAGGAGGAGAGTGGTGGAGACGAGGTGAGGAGGAGGCGCACCCTGCTCCCTTTATAGGGGCCGGAGCTCCAGAGCGGCGTGGAGGTCGTGGGGATCGTCTTGGCAAGGGGCTCGCGCGCCTGCTTGCGCCCGTTCTTGGGAAAAGGAGTGGGAATCGTGGCGAGGCGGCGCGTCCCTGCGGCACGTGAGCGCAAAATCGGGAGCGCTGAGGAGGCGGTATTGCGAGCTCGCAATGGCGCCCATGGCGGTTGCTTGCGCGGCCTCGCGGAGACGAAGACAACGAAGACGACGGGTCATGGGCCCACGTGATGTCAAGGCGCGAGGTCAAGGGTGGGGCCGAAAGCAGAAGAGAGGAGAGGCGCGTGCGACGCAGCGTCTTGTTGTTGATCTCGATCCAACGGTTGGCGATGGTTGCACTGGCCGAAAAGAAAGAGAGATGGGCCGCACAGTAGAGTTTCGGCCCAAAAGGCTTTAGGGATTTTAAATTGATTTGTGATTTTAAATAATCAGGTTATTTCGTTTAAGCTTTAGAAAATAGCAATTAAATTCCAAAAATTATGGAAAAATTCACAGATGTCTCTAGCATTATTCTGGATTTAAATAAATTAATTCCAACTTAAGTTTGATAATAGATTTGAATTTAAATTTGTTTTGGCTTAAATAATTTTAAAGAAAAGCTTTTAAAATTTCAGAAAATTCACAAAATCAAATAAGTTTTTAAACTTTAACCAAGTTTGAAATTTTGGGCTGTTACATTAGCTTCCTCCTTTCCTTCTCCTCCCTGCCTCCTTCCTTCCCTTCCTTCTCCTCTCTAAGGTGGCGCAATGGGGGAGGAGGCAGCAGGGGTGGTGGCTCAAACGGCAAGGGGGTGGAGGTGCCAGGGGCAGGGCTATCTGTCGGGACGGCTGGGTATATATAATGGCTACATATTACAGACGGTTCTTATTAAGAACCATCTGTGACATTTGCACTATCACAGACGGTTCTTATTGAGAACCGTCTGTGATAAGTCACAGTCTATGACGTATGCGATTATCACAGATGGTTATTATTAAGAACCATCTGTGATAAGTACGTATCAAACGGTTCCAAATGAACCGTCTGTGATGAGGCGTCTAATATAGCCTATTTTGTAGTAGTGAAGATTGTTGAGAGAGGTGATTCATATCCTAATCTACCAGGACTTCGAGAGGTGTGCTTCAATGATTCCCCTAAATGGATCCTAAATAGATTAGGATTCTTATTTCTCTTTGTAGGAGGACAATGGAAATTATATAAAGTCATGAGGTGTGATCATAAAGAACCCAAGCAAGCAAACAAGCCAAGTAAAAGGAACTCATCCAAAACAAAGAGCGCCGAGAGGATTAGAGGCTACGTTATTCTTTAGCACTCATTCTTGTATAGGACAAGGATCCAATGGTCTTAAAAGGTTCAAGTGGGTTGTGAAATAGTGACAATCCTTGTACTCGTTTGAAGTTGTAATGAAGGAATTTGCAATCGTCTTAGTCAAATCTTTCTCTCGTCGTAATTTTTTCATCGTCGTTATTTCGGTTTATCTCTATGAGATTCATCTACTTCGTTCTTAATACCGTACATGCTCGTGTCGTACCTCACAATCGCTAATCTAGTTTCGACACCGATATGTATAAAAAGAGGTATCCAAGTATAAAAGATGCAACTCTTAATTATTATAGAAAGATACGGAAATTTTTTGAAAAATCTTAAGAGAACGGAATTTGGCATGAAGTACAATAAAAATCAGTATCCTAACCAATCAAGATTATGATAACGGAAGGAGACGAGTCAAGCAAAACATTGATTTGGCTTCAAAAGAAAAGCAAAACAATGATTTCAGGTATGGATTCTAGCAAAGTTGTAGAACACAGTACACTCCAAAGAGAATTTTTATTTTTATTCTCATACTGCTTTACAGTAGTTTTCTGCGATTTTAAGCAATAAGCCTACTTTGCATTAGAGGCTTTCTCAGAGTAAATACGAGTATGGAACCGAGTTGCCGTCTTTCCTGACTTGCCATGTTCGATATTGAGGATCTTGTTTCAGTGTGCTCCATTGCACACGTCTAAATCAGCAAGTCGTCGGTTACTAGTCATCTAGTCGCCTTGCCAGTCTTCGGCAGCTAGTAGTCATCGGTCAGGACCACCATCACCAGTCACCTTTGGTCGGGACTAGCTTTTAAATAGTCAGTCAACAGATGGAACTGTCGTATCTATATATATCTATAAACAATTAGTGA
Organism: Phyllostachys edulis; assembly: GCA_036346405.1. Lineage (NCBI taxonomy): Eukaryota > Viridiplantae > Streptophyta > Magnoliopsida > Poales > Poaceae > Phyllostachys > Phyllostachys edulis. The sequence continues at coordinate 125,274 of JAYEVD010000387.1, read as the reverse complement.
GATTAAAGATATCTTCTTCATCTTGAGGGCTAAGAATTTCCATAATAATTTTTAAATCAGGAAAAACAATTTCTAAAAATTATCACGTTAATCGATAGAAAAACAGACAAGATCTTACTCGCCTATTAGATGGCCTGCATATAACGTGGGGATCAAAACACTATTGTTGTTCGTAAAATCCATACAATGTAGGAGACAACCTCATCAAATTATATCAGATTTGTGATCAACTGAGTCTGAATATAACTAATGCAACTTAGAAAGAGAGAGATCCTTGTGTCATCGTAGGAAAGCAAAGCCGTTGCCCATGCTTCTCCCCACCCATGATTCTAATACCAATTTGATTATTGCAATGATCATGCAATTTATTTTCCAATTTGTCTTGCCAAGCACGGAGGTTTCGACGGCGGCGGCCGTCGTGTGCGGGGTCTCGAACAACGGCAGTCGTGCGAACAACCACATCCACAGACGGTTCTCCGCTGGAGGCAGACACCTAGCAATAGCTTGCTTCTGCCTCTGTCCATAGATCTATGATGCCCTTCGGCGATGACGCATGTCCTCCTCCGGCAAGTAAAGCATCATCAAAGTTCTCCTGGGTGATTTGCAGTAGGTTGCATGGGAAGGCACGACCTCAGCATGTGAAACGTCTGTCGATCAAGTCATGACCAATTAGTCTTTTCAAAGTCAGTCTCCATCAAGTCATGACCGATTAGTCTTTTCAAAGTCAGTCTTCATCAAGTCTGTATGCATGGAGAGAAGCTAATAGAAAGCTGGTCTTAAAAGCAAAAGTTGTTAGCATCATCAAAGAAAGTAATGATCTTTGTTGTTAGCGTGACTTTAATCCAAAGCTAATACAACTTGGTCTTCACTTAATTTTCTCCAATTTTTTTATAGCTTTGATTGGATTTTAATCTCCACTTTAACGCATAGACAACCAATGCACTACACAATTTAAGGCCATGAATTCAACATATCGGAGTTTCTCTTGATCTACACTTTAATTTTTTTGTTCAAATATTTGGTGCGGTTCTCAATTGGATCTTTGTTTTCTGTTCAATATTCAAGCTACTTATATGTTTTTACTTTAATTTTGTGGTCCCTACATTAACAAATTTGCTTACGTGCTCCATCTAATACTATTTTTTTTTAAGTATGTACAGAAATATAGAATAACAACTATGGAATGTATTAACCCTTAATTGTAGATGTACCCTCGAAGTTGTCTACAATTATATAAAAGTTTGTGTTCAAAATCAACTTATGGTATGACAATTAAAAAGGAAAATTCTACATAATTTCATTGTCAGATGTACATAACAATGCCTTGGTTAATATCAGAAGTTAAACTACAGCTGGTAAAGAAAAAGCTATACTTTATAATTAGTTAATAATCGGTATGCAAAAAGGTTCTAATAGAGATGCAACTGTACATGAAGCTGACGAAAAAGAGAAATATGCTACAAATTCTCACAGAAGGGGAAAAAAATATATCACCCTTAATTTCGTGGACCCTAATTTTAAATGCTTAGATTTGATAGTTGACTTAGAGATATAAGGATTTGAAATAATTATAAAAATAAAAATAAAAACATCTATCTTTTAATTTTGTGAACTGTAATATTAAAGTCTTGGGTTTGACAGTTAGCTTAGAGATATATTAGTTTAAGAAAGAAAAAAAGTAGCATTGCCTATAATTCAAAGGCTGAGACGGTGTAAGTTTGTTAGCACCTCCCAATCCTTTTTTTTTCAAATAGGGGTAGAGATTTTCAAAATAAGTTGGGCTCATTGAATATGATATCAAATATAAATGTATTTGTTGCTGAAATAGGAATTCCAACATTTGGAATTGTGCAAACAAAACTTTTATAGACTATACTATAGCACATTGCACAACACAATTGCGTGGCCAATCGGCTATAAGGTCTAGAAATTCCCACATTAATCTGCAAAATAGACAAAATCCAAGAAATTCGCTCATTAATCGAGAGAAAAAGATAAAGATTTACACCACTTATTTCGGTGGGCCAGATTGCAACATTACAGATTAAGCAGATATAGATATTACAACTATTATAGTTATATAACAAATACAACTACATTCTCTCTAGAAAGAGTTGTATAACAAATTAAATATTAACAATATCTAGCCACGTAATTGTGAATAGATTAGCCTACCATAGCTTCAATGCTAGTCTCTAGTGGATATAGAATTATAGATAGGATGTAGACATGGGAGTTGGGCCATGCCGGGCCGGCTTGGCATGACTAAGTTAACCCCCGACGCACTTTATTTCCAAATCTGACCTCTTAGGTCACGCCACCACCCATGACGTGACAAAATAACGCTGTCACGCCACAGGATAAGTCCGCAAAATAGCACTTTTGGTCACGCCATCGGTCATAGTGTGACCAAACAACACTGTCACGCCACCACCCATAGCGTGACAAGAGTTTGCCTCAGCGTGAAAGCGTTATTTTGTCACGCCATGGATGGTGGCGTGACCAAAGAGGTCAGATTTGGAAATAAAATACGCCGATGGTTAACTTTAAAATAAAATTTTAAAGATGGTTATTTAATAATAATAAAATCCGCTGGGAGCCGATCGAGGCAAATGGTTTCACCTGGCAGCGTGGTCACATGGATAGGGCAGCCGCTGTCGATGTGGGATGAGGTACTACGGGGTTGCGCCATGGCTGACATGCATCGACACCGTCAGCACGTCACCAAGGATGGCCTCCGGGTCCATGGCCACCCAAGAGTATAATCCGGAGAGGCTGAGACCCTGACAGGAATCTGGGAAGAAGGCATCGGCCATGGGACCGAGGACCACGACGCGAGCATTGTGGGCGCCAACCACGTCGTTGCACCGAGGACACAGCACAACCATGGACAGGTGCTCTCTAGTCGACTAGTATACACCTATGTCTCCCCTTTCTCTCTCCACGAGGACCACGACGACGTCGGCCATAAGGCAAAAAGCATGGCACGCCAGATTGTTGCGGTGCCGCGTCAGGTCACGCTGACGCATGCCACCTTCTGTCACGGCAGGGCGTGTGCCCTGCTGCGTGCCATGGCTGTTTCATGCCGACTAACTTGTTTCATGCTGCGCTGGCCCAAACACAGCTAGGTAGGCACGTTGTGCCGTGCCACCCATCATGCCAGGTCGGCAGGCCTAGCCCGGCCATGTCACTTGTGTCATGTCATGACATGGACTGTATAATGATATATGCCGGTGTATAACACGCTGCAGCCCACATGGGCCAAGGCCTAGTGCAGCCCACTAGAAGACGAAATTGCTGACGTTGACCTAAAAAGTGATTTCAAAATTTAAAATTCTATAACTTTCAAACGAGTATCCGATTTGTGATCCGTTCGAACCATCGTGTTTTTATTACAAGATCTTCCAAACAAGACCCACTTGCATATATTTAAATCGTCATTTTATTGGAGATTATCTTTGAATGTTCCACTAATAGTTATCTTTTGTTCCATTAATATTCTCAACGTTTGATTTGTTCCGTAATAGTTTTGATTTGTTCTACAAGCATGTTTTGATTTTTGTATGAACTCTTTGAAACATTAGAAATTAAAGCGTGTAACATTTCATTTTTGACTACTTTAACATCCGACTCCAAACTGGTTTATTTCCCCTAATCAATTCCAAACAAATATGCACTGGAACATCGTCCGTAAAATAATGGAACATTCAAATTAATGTGTGAAATATTTCATTTCTAAAGTCGAGAGTTGTTTGATTTATTCCACTAAATTTTGTTGTTTGTTCCCTTACATATGTTATCATCACTAAGCCGAATATATGTAATATTGATTTTATGTTATAGAATTCATCGTTCAAACGGATTGCAAAACGGATATTCATTTAAAAAAATATGTGCAAAAGAAACAGATACTTCGGCCGCACACGGCCCACCCAGGTGGCAGGCCTACTACGGACCGCCCGCATGGCAGCTAGCACAACCTTCGGACCATGCCATGCCTCTCGAGCTGTGTGCCGGCACTAAAAAGCCTGGCCCATGTCCTAGCTCTAGGTTTGGTACATGTGATGGCATATGGTTAGGAGTGACTATATGCCGCGTGGGCATAGCGCCGCCCAGGTGGGCTGTGGTGTTTTTTTTCTTTTATGTGTTTCAAAAATTGGAAAGTATGTATATGACTCTCTTTATAGTTGGTAGAAATCGCAACCTCCCCATGATTCACTGGCATTATCTTCCACTCGAGCGTCTCCGCATGTCTAGTGATTTCCTTCGCCTGAGCCAGCCTAGACAGCCATTCGATCGGACATACCCTTGATGGAGCGCTGAGCGTAGCTTATCCTCCCTTTTCCATCGCGATTGGGTTCTCACGTAGTGTAGAAGCGTCCCAAATCATCCCTTCTGCTTCATCGCTTCCCCGCCCTCCGCTCCGCCCCAATCGCCGCTCCTCTTCCCTCCCAGCGCTCTCTCTCTTCATTGCCCCCACCGCCATCTACTCCCCTCTCCACACCACGGCCCCTTCCCATGATGCGGATCCTCTCTCTTGCCTCACCTCCTCCAACACGATTCACCGTTTCCCATCCTCTCTCTCGTCGTCCCCTCGCCTCTCCGTCTCTGCCTCCAACCCACGCACCGCCTCGCCTCGCCTCCTTCCCATCTCCTCCCACGCCGCGCCTCCAATCCCCACCAGAAACATGATTCGGTTCAAGGATTGGCGGTGAGGTGCCTCTGTTCCGTCCCCATCATTTGCTCCTTTTTCGCTGCCCCGTCGCCCTCTCTTCCGCTACCCCGTAGCCATCTACTCTTCTTTCCTTTGCCGCCTCGTCCTTCCTGCGGTACAGGCTCCTCTGGCAAAGACTGTCTCATTGCATCACTCTGCTTGCACCACGCCCAACATGATTAAATGCTTTTCCATCCTCTCTCTCACCACCCCCTCGCCCTCTCCATTTCTGCCCCAAAACCACGCACCATCCTCACCTCACCTCCTCCCCATATCCTCCCACGACACACCTCCAACCCCACCAGAATCATGATTCGGTTGAAGGATTGGCGGTGACGTGATGGCGAGATGAAAAGCATCTAGGCCCCTAAAAATTGTTTTGGTAATTAATGACAATATGTGAATATGGGATTAACAAGTTTATTGAGTATTTACAAGGTTAAATCCCATTGGTGCACTTGTTGACAAAAAGATGCATGCCAAAGGTGAGAATGAAGATCCACAAGGCTTAAAGGCAAGGTACAATTAGTCTAGGCTCCTTTTCTATTTTACCGGTCTTAGGAGTTTGGTTGGAAGACCGGATTATAGGATAAACGCCGTACTATTAAGAGGGATCATGGCTAGTAGCTTGATAGCATTTTCTTGTGCCATATGGATCAATTTAGGATCATGCATGCATTTAAATTCAAAACGAAAATTAAAATTGGAAAGTTTTAAATACTTCTGCTCAAAATCGGTAGTACCAAGATTATGCATCTTGATCGTATCGCTTGCAGCGATATGACCGGACTCCTTTGTGGCGGTAGTACCGCATTTTGAAGAAAACGACCAACTAAGTGTTACGGCGGAGCGATCGGTTCTTGAGCAGTCGTCATCGCATTCGATCTTCCGAAAATTAGTTGGCGGTTCAATAAAAACGAAGCGTTGCAAAATTGCCGCGAGCTTCTCATGGAAATCGGACGTTCGTTTGTGGGAGCAGTCGTGCAGCTCATGATCGTTCCAATTTTTATGAGCGGTTGAATAAAAAGCAACAAGTGTAAAACCTACTCGAAACTCTTACGGAAATCGGACGTTCGCTTGTAGGAGCGGTCATACCGACCTGCGGTCATTCCGATTTTTATATGCCGGTTCAAGAATTCCAGAACCATTGCAAATCTTGAGCAAATTGCGAAACCACATAACGATCGTTCCGCTCGTTGTAATTCAGATTTATCGGGAAAATCGGACGTCTGCGACGTTTGCTGCGATCGTTCGATCGGGTATCCAACGGCTATTTAATCTATTTTTAGTATCTGTTCTAGCCGTTGTCAGTGTATTGACCTAAGAGCGGTACGACCGGAGCTTTGCCTGCGGTCGTTCCGATTTTGGCTGAGAGTTGGGGATTTCGTGCCCAACGGTCACAATTGTTTGTGAGGGCTTTATATACCCCCCAACTGCTCAAGTCAAGAGAGGTAGAGTTCATTGAACATCCATAAAGCTTTGAGAGCCCATAACCCACTCAACACTCAAAACACTCTTGTGCATTCATTGTGAGGTTGTTGAGATTCATTCAAGTGCATTCATACTCTTAGTTGATCCATTTGCACTTGAAGTGTGATCAAGCGAAGACCTTGATCTATTACTCTTGGAGTGTTGCCGCACTCCTAGACGGCTTGGCGGAAAGCACGGTGATCTCTTCAAGAAGATTGTGAAGAGGCCCGGTGCAAGCTTGTGAGTGGTTCGGTGTTCACCATCTCCTGGGCGGAGGAAGAACAACCATAGTGACTTGAGGGAAGGCTTAATTCGTGGAGCCGGCTTGAGACGTCAAGCTTCCTCAACGTGGACTAGTGAGGACCGGCAAGTCTTCGATACCACGGGAAAAACATCGCCGTGTCTTTGTGGTTATTTCTAGTCTTTACTTTCCGCTTTTATATCCCTAGCATATTATTGTGATTGTCTTGCTTAGCTAGAAGTATAACTTGTTTAGACTAAGTTTTTAATTGGATAAATTGTTAATTTGTTAAAAAAATTTAAAAACCTCCTATTCACCCCCCTCTAGTTGGTTATCCTTGATCCTACACGAGACTGCTCAAATGGATCGAGCGCTACATGATCTTTGTGGAAAAAAATATTTTTAGAGTTGCTTTTCCTCGTCATCCGATTTGGTTTGCAAAGGTAGGAAGAGATCGAATTGCATGCTTATATGCCATGATTTGCAACGATGCAAAGTTCGGGGAAGTCATTAGTGCTGGACAACTTCGTGGGGCGTGACTTCCTGCCTCGTGGCTCAGGTATGTGTAATATCCCGAATTACATTAGGAGGATTAATGCGACGCCCCATGTCATTACCCAGGAGGTAATCACACTTAGGCATACGGATTACTATTCGTTTGCCCGATGAAAACTTCGCTCCAAACGAATAGTAAACCATTTATCGAGTAGCGTGCGAAACAATAAGATAGAAACTGTTATTTATTACAATGTAACCACACAAAACTAATGTGCTAATTACAATTATTTAATTACAATGGTTAATACACTTCCCACCCTTGCCTGTTAGGTCCAACTGGCGGTCTACTCGCCCCACGAGGCAAATAAGGCGTCCACCTCGCCCTACTCCGCACGACCAACATCCTCGTCGCTAGCGGCCTGCGAGGTACCTGCGAATCCCTCATCCCACTCGGAATAACTCCCGGTCGGATTAGGATCTAAGCAAAGGGAGAGATAGCAAGAGTGAGTACTATGGTGTACTCAGCAAGCATTAATAGCAAAATGAACCTGATGCCTCTACCTCTTGTCCTTAATCAAAATTTCTATCTCATCTCTTCTTCTGAAAATAAGTGTCAAAACTTAGGTTGCAACTTTTAATTAGAAAGAGGCTACTTGTTACTCGAGTAGAGGATAGACCCCTGGTGGTTCTCGTAGACTCCAATCTTGGAGACTGGCATGAATTCATGATTTAATTTAGCACTGCGCAGGCTTTGTACCACTTTACCCATAGCTATTCTGAACTCTCTATAAACCAGGTTCACCGCATTTCCTTAGATGCGATGTCGAGTCCAAAATCTGAGCGTTTTCCGTTCGTGAATATTTTTCTCCACCCATTACTTTTAAATCGGTCTTGACCTTGCCACCACCGAAGTTCGGTAATGTTGGTTGGGCGATTCATCCTCTCTGCACCCAACACTCCACCTAGTGCTATAGCACCTCTTCTTACACTACACTCACACATAGTACTTACCCGGTGTGGAGAGCGAAATCACGTAACAAGGTAGCATTTTCTGCTCGTTGAAAACGGGAAAAATGGTTGGTACTGATTTTACGGCCTCTGACCGAGTAAGAGTTTTGTTTGTCCTTATATTATACCCATATGTAAAAGGGTCCCACCTATTGCCCTCTCTTCTTTTCCAAGGGCCCCCTTTACCAACCATACTATTACTTTACTATCCTTTCCTTTCTCATGCCTCAATTCTTTTCATTCCTTTCATCTTTCTTATCTTTTCATTTTCATCTCATTCATTTGATTTGATTTTTGAGAAATAGTTTTTGATGCAATATATATATATATATATATATATATAATGTGAAACAATATCGTTTTACATGTAAAATACCTAGGTTCATGATCAAGGGAGTAGCTTGCCTTTGAAGAAGAAGAAACGAGCGATTGTGACGAACTTGATAACAACTACGCCTGTTGGTTCGTCATTTGCAATATACTGCACGGTCTGAATAATAATTAAATAACTAAATACTTATAGGCGATTGGGTGCTATTATGCATATTAGTTAGGTGATTTCATTTTTGGCCTATATTAATTTTTATAACACTTTTTGGATCTCCCACTAAATTAGCATTTCCTATCTAAGGGTGTTCTAGTCCGATTTACTCTAAAATCGAGTCGCCTAATCATGCTTTTAGCGTTTGAAAATAAACGCTACAATTATTCACATGCAAATACACCTATTTAATTGCGATTGATTAATCATCTAACTTAGAGAGTTCTATCGGTAGCAAACAATTTACAAAAATCTCAAATTAACCCTTACGCTTTCGGACTTTTATTTTATCGATTGAACCACCGTTATCTAATCATACGCGGCGTTAAACAGCTATTTGATCCAACTTATTAGTAATTCCCTTTTTTTTTCCTGATCTCTAAACCGACTTCTCTAATCTCCTTTTTAATCTAAACTCTCCCCTAATTACCCTATCAAGACTACCACCTACCCTTACCCTCTCTCTCTTCTTCTCTCCCCTCATCCATTCGGCCCCCATCCCCAAGCTTTCTTCCTCAAACCCTTTCTTCCCCAAATCAAATCCAATCCAAAGACCTCCTCTCATCCATGCCTCCATTCTCCCCCATGGCTCTCCCCAACCGCCGCCTCCTCTCCTTTCTCCCCAAGGCGCCAACATCTCGTGGTCGGCTTCTTCTTCCCAAATCTTCCCCAACTCAACTCCCACCTCTCTACTCAGATCTACCCCTCATGGCTTGCTTCATGGGCTGCACCGCCTTCTCGGTCCCCCCGCGCTTCCTCTCGGCGGCCCGCCTCAAGGCCTCGCCTATCCTACGCCCAGCGCCTCCTCCTAACCAGCCCGGCACCTCAGTTGCCGGCCTCTCTCTCTCCGTCTTGGCACCGCCTCAAGACGGCTTTCACCAGCGCTTTCTGGCCCGCCCGCATGCTCCTCGGCCAGCAGTGCCACCGATTCACCTCCCGGCCTTGGTCGCCTCGGCCTGCCTCTCAGTGCCGCCCTCTCTCTCAAGGCGCGACCCAGCCGCCGCCTATTACGTTCAGTCCCTGCGCCTCTTCCTCGGCCTGCACCACGCCCGGCCCGGTCTCGTTGCCGCCGCTAGGTCCGCTTGGCTCTTCCTCTTCTTCTCACGCCTCGGTCCCCTAGGTCCTGTCGCCTCTCTCTCTCTCTCTCTCTCTCCCTGTTTGCTGGCCGTCACCGACCCGATTCGCCAATGCCGCCGCCTCCGCTGCTGCTCCTCCTCTAGCGGCCTGGCAGAGAGGCAAGCCTTCGACCAACTGGTCCTCTTGGTCCCCTCGACTTTGGCTTGGCGGCTCGGCCTATGGCCAGCAAGACATTGGCCCGATCGCTCCTCTACCTATACTCAGTCTAAGCACAACACTCTCCTCTAACCTCCCCTCAACAGATGCTTTGATTTAATTACTTTTATTGATTCAATTATACTGATGTGAGTTTTATTGTTCTTATGCATGAACAATGAGGGCTGGATGCGGTTAAAGGGTTTGCTAATGAGGTTAGTGAAGCCTAAATGATGACATGCTTAGCTACACCTGAGCCCTTAAGGTACAAAGTATGCTTATCTTCTATCCTCTCTAATGCTCTGTGATGAAATGCAATTGAGAGCTATGTGCAACACTACTGTGGAATGCTCTATGGTGAATGATGTGCCTAAGGGTGGAACACTGAGATTTAACTGAGGGTTACCTCCTGTGGGAATAAGGATGGGAAAGAGGATTGTAGTGCTGGCTTTACGCTGGTACTCTCCTCTTCTCCCTCACTGCGATCGGCTTGCAAGTAGTAATGATATAATCTCTGAGCTTGCTCCCTCTCCTTGTGGGCTTGGTGACTGGTAAGGCAATGGCCTTGGCTCTGCAGGTCTTGCTCTTCTCCTTTGCTGCTCTCCTCCCTTACTTCCTCCCTCCTTCCTTCTTATGGTTTGGTGATGGCATTAGGTGAGAAATGGTACTGATATTGGATATCTTTGTGGTTGTGGGTTGTGCTGATTTGGGTGCTTTGTGGGATATCTTGGGCTCTATGCAAAGATCAAATGTTACTCACATGAGCTTTACTTAACTTCTTCTTTGGTGGTGACTTCTTGCCTTTGGCTAAAGAGAGAATGGAAATGGGGAAGGCTTATGTGCTTGTGTGCTTGTCTTATGAGAAGGGGATGGTTTCTGGCGAGAATGCATTCGGCTTGGCGAGGAACAACTTAGTGCCTTATCCATTCCTGTGGATTCTCTTTTTACCTGCTACTATTCTTTTTCTTACCATGCCCTTATCTCCTGGGTCTTCTCTTCCTCCTGTGCCTCATTTGACCTCCTTCCTGAGCTTCCTTTCCCCTGGCTCTTCTTGGTACATGTAACTGGGTCAGGTTTCTGGTATGAGGTTGATGTTACACTGCCTGCTTGGATAGGGATGGCCTATTGAATACTTTTAGTATTCTTTGGGTTATGGGAAGAATTGGTGTGTGGCTCTGGATGTACAGGCTGGGCTTTACTACTAGACTATACATCTATGTTTCTTTGTGATGCACTCTTGGCTTAGAAAGGGGCAGAGATAAAGAGAAATAGAGGTGACACTTGTCTCTGTGAACTTTTTATGGGCTGCTATGTTTTGCTACTTGGTTATGTACCTTTACTTTATCTTCATTACCCTCTCATGATACTGTTCATATAAACACTTGTTGGTCCACTGGTTATTAATTGAGGATGGGTTGTGAGATATTTGTGCTGGTCTTTGGCTGGGAAGAAATGAGAATAACTGTTAACTGTGGGTTTATGTTGGCTCTCTTGTGGCATGCTGGTTTCGGTATACCCGATGACGCTTTGGCTGAGGGTTGGGCTTAATTGAATGCGAAATGCGGGCTTGTGGGACCCTATGATGATCCGGCTGAGGGTAGGATTAAATGAGATGTGCCTTGTGTGATTATACTGCAATTGCGGTAATGCAAAAGGTGGGTGCTTGATTTTACTGATGCCGGATGATGAGACCCCTGGAAGTAGTTGCCTATTGACTCTGGTTGATCTGGACACCTTGATTACTAAAGGAGCCGACTAACTCAGGTTGGTTAGGGTGCCTTGGTGATCGAGGGACCGGTTGACCTAGGTTGATATAAATCCTATTGTACTTGGAAATTAAGCGACCACTTTCTACACTCTAATATTCACTTATGGAAGCTATTATTAGTTATACTAATCACTTTTACGAAGTTTCTTTGTAGACTATAGTGGTGAGTATCCGAGCAATAGGAGGCAAATGGATTGGAAAGCAAGGGCGGCCGAGGATAAGAGTGCATGATTGCAAAAGCTGAATGCAACTAGCTTTAATTTGAATGCAACTAACTCCTGTAGTTTCATTGTAATCACTTGAGATCATCATTGCACCACTACTGATTCGTGAAGTATTTATGTAATAATGGATGTATTGAGATGATGCTAATGATGATGATGAGGCACTGGTTTTTTTTATCTTGATTCATATTGACAATTGTGATAATTACATGTTTAATGGAACCGAGATTATGAGTTGATTAATTGTTTGGCGGATTTTTATTAAACATTAATTACCGATTACTGTTGCTAAGACGAGATTATTTATGCGAGTTCTCACATCCTCTCCCCCTTGGAACAATTTCGTCCCCGAAATTACGATCTTACCCGAACAGGTTGGTCTAGGTTGTGTTTTGCCATACACAGTTAAGCAAATAACAGAATAAACAATGGGATGTCAAAAGATCCAATTCCTATACTAGCCGAGTCTCTCGTGTTCAATGAACGCTTGAGATCCTGTTCTCAAGACCGCCCAAACCACGTGTTTGGGACCGCTCGAAACTTGCCTCGAGTGCGAACTCAGACTATCATGGATCCACGTGCGAATGCGCTCGAGATCCGTTCTCGAGACCGCCCAACTACGTGTTGGGAAGCGCTCGAGGCTCATTCTGAGTCGCCCAAGACTTCGCTCTGAGTGCGTCGAGCTACTGCGCTTCGGAGTGCCACGGACCACTCGTCAGGAAATCGATATCTGACGGGATAAGTCATAGTTTTACATCGTCAGCCTTTATGTGTTTGCTTTAAGTATACATTCTTTGTTTTAAAATGCTGACGGGTCTTTTGAATTATACAGATGACAGGGTAAGAAAGACTATAGGTATGGTCCGTACTCATCCCACAAGTGGAAGAGCGGGTCCATGCCAGAGTTCTACTTCATGCCTCTAGTCCAGGCACTAACATCTAAATCTTATGGTGATACCCCATGCTCACAATTGCTAGTTTGGGTTGAGCGATGAAATTGAAAGATTATTACAAGCTAATTATACATTAAGTTCCGACGCGATACAAACTGACATGCTTAATGTACAAAATATAAATAACAACAGATACAACATGGAAACCTCCATAGCTAGATCGAAATCTACTCAAGACTCATACCAACTAGGGTGCTACAGGTGTGGTGTCGGATGGATCATCCTCCTCGTCTTGCGTACCCTGACTAGTACCGACATCTCCTGCTGCACGGCTGATGCTAGGGTCACTAAGGTAGGTGCGGTAAATCTCCTCTATGAAGGCAGTGTCTCGAACTGGGTCAGGGTGTACAGACATGTGAGGAAGGGTGTAATCTGGGGTGGAAAATGGGACCTCTGCTATGTCCCTATGGGGTGGTGGAGTGGGGATATATGGGTAAGGGAAGGGGGGAGTGGCCGCAGTATAATAGGGATCATATGATGGGGTAAATCTGGGATCAGATGGGAATACTGGAATAAAATCGTCATCCATGTAGGGTGGGAAAGTAGAAGGTGGTGGAGCAGATGGGGGAACGTGAGGTGGAGCTGGGGGTGGAGGTGGAGCTCTAGGGGCACTGGCTCGTGGCTGAGGTGAGGAAGGAATGTAATGTGGTGCACTAGATCCTGGAACGAAAGACATGATGGCCCTTCTCAGTGTCCTATACTCACGCTGCCAATGCCGGGATCTCTCCTCGGCATTCCCTAAGGCTCCCTGAGTAGCATTATGCAGGAGGTTACTAGCCCGGCAACATCGTCTTTGGTAGTCTCCTACTGTCTTTGCTACCAGCGATGGGGGTAATGGTGTGTGGGGAGGGGTAGATCTAGGGCGATACTGCTGTCCTAAACTCCCTGGGGCTATGGCGGGTACATCCGCAAAAGGTGTCCCTCTCAGCTGATCATGAAAATAGGCACTAAGAGCTAGAGTGGCCCTACGAGCTACATGCTGCAACGGAATATAGTCCTCTCGCGTATGCCACTCCTCTACAAGATATAAACTATAAGTGAGATCTAGAGGAATCCCTGTAACATAAACCCCTACTAGCATCTGGGCATCATCCACTCGAAGCTCGTGGAAGAACTCTGGGAAAGACGCTCCTAGGTGGTGAAGTAACCGTCCTAAATACACCACATGCTCCCCATGTATCCTCTCAGTCGGCATGCTGAACCTAGTCATCCTGCAGTAAGAATTTATGTTAGATTAGTAATGGTGCCACTTTTAAGATAAGGAAAGCGATTAACATAATACTTTTGAGGCGAGGTGAGGATAGAAAATGACATGTAGACTAGAGTTAATAGAATACTTAGAGCAATATAGCAAGTGGGAAAAACACCTAAGTTCTGCGACAGTTTCTACTTATTAGCGTGGCAGATCTTATTGCTCGATACCAAGCTGCGGCCCCATGTCATTACCGAGGTAATCACACTTAGGCATCTGGATTACTATTAGTTTGCCCGATGGCTCTTGCTCCAACGAATAGTAAGCCATTTATCGAGTAGCGTGGCGAGAACAATAAGATAAAAACTGTTATTTATTACAATGAACCACACAAAACTAATGTGCTAATTACAATTATTTAATTACAATGGTTAATACACTTCCCACCCTTGCTGTTAGGTCCAATCGGCGGTCTACTCACCCACGAGGCAAATAAGGCGTCCACCTGCATACTGCTCAAGACGACCAACGTCCTCGTGCGCTAGCGGCTGCGAGGTACTGCGAATCCCTCATCCCACTCGGAATAACTCCGGTCGGGATTAGGATCTAAGCAAAGGAGAGATAGCAAGAGAGAGTACTATGGTGTACTCGGCCAAGCATTAATAGCAAAATGAACACGATGCCTCTACCTCTTGTCCTTAATCAAAATTTCTATCTCATCTCTTCTTACGAAAATAAGTGTCAAAACTTAGGTTGCAACTTTTAATTAGAAAGAGACTACTTGTTACTCGAGTAGAGGATAGACCCTGGTGGTTCCGTAGACTCCAATCTCGAGACGGCATGAATTCATGATTTAATTTAGCCTTCTTGAGCTTTGTACCACTTTACCCATAGCTATTCGAACTCTCTATAAACCAGGTTCACGCATTTCCTTAGATGCGATGTCGAGTCCAAAATCTGAGCGTTTTCCGTTCGTGAATATTTTTCTCCACCCATTACTTTTAAATCGGTCTTGACCTTGCCACCACCGAGTTAGGGTAATGTTGGTTGGGCCAGTTCATCCTCTCTGCACCCAACACTCCACCTAGTGCTATAGCACCTCTTCTTACACTACACTCACACATAGTACTTACCCCGTGTGGAGAGCGAAATCACGTAACAAGGTAGCATTTTCTGCCCGTTGAAAACAGGAAAATGGTTGGTACTGATTTTACGGCCTCTGACCGAGTAAGAGTTTTGTTTGTCCTTATATTATACCCATATGTAAAGGGGTCCCACCTCTTGCCCTCTCTTCCTTTCCAAGGGCCCCCTTTACCAACCATACTATTACTTTACTATCCTTTCCTTTCTCATGCCTCAATTCTTTTCATTCCTTTCATCTTTCTTATCTTTTCATTTTCATCTCATTCATTCGATTTGATTTTTGAGAAATAGTTTTTGATGCAATATATATATATATATATATATATATATATATATATATATATATATATATATATATATAAAATGTGAAACAATATCGTTTTACATGTAAAATAGCTAGGTTCATGATCAAGGGAGTAGCTTGCCTTTCAAGAAGAAGAAACGGCGATTGTGATGAACTTGATAACAACTACGCTGTTGGTTCGTCATTTGCAAATATACGGCAGTCACGAATAATAATTAAATAACTAAATACTTATAGGCAGATTGGGTGCTATTATGCATATTAGTTAGGTGATTTCATTTTTGGCCTATATTAATTTTTATAACACTTTTTCGGATCTCCCACTAAATTAACATTTCCTATCTAAGGGTGTTCTAGTCCGACGGCTCTAAAATCGAGTGCGCCTAATCATGCTTTGAAGCGTTTGAAAATAAAACGCTACAATTATTCGCATGCAAATACACCTATTTAATTGCGATTGATTAATCATCTAACTTAGAGAGTTCTATCGGTAACTTAAACAATTTACAAAAATCTCAAATTAACCCTTACGCGCTTTCGGACTTTTATTTTATCAATCGAACCACCGTTATCTAATCGTACGCGGCGTTAAACAGCTATTTGATCCAACTTATTAGTACTTCCCTTTTTTTTTCCTGATCTCTAAACCGACTTCTCTAATCTCCTTTTTAATCTAAACTCTCCCCTAATTACCCTATCAAGACTACCACCTACCCTTACCCTCTCTCTCTTCTTCTCTCCCCTCATCCATTCGGCCGCCCCATCCCCAGGCTTTCTTCCTCAAACCCCTTTCTTCCCCAAATCAAATCCAATCCAGCACCTCCTCTCATCCATGCCTCCATTCTCCCCCCATGGCTCTCCCCAACCGCCGGCCTCCCTCTCCTTTCTCCCCAAGGCACCAACATCTCCAGGGTCGGCTTCTTCTTCCCAAATCTTCCCTCAACTCAACTCCCACCTCTCTACTCAGATCTACCCCCTCATGGCTTGCTTCACGGAGCTTCCACGCCCCACGGTCCCCCTGCGCTTCCTCTCGGCGGCTGCCTTGCCCCTCGCCTCTCCTCTCCAAGCCTGGCAACCTCCTCCCTACAACCAGCCCCGGCACCACTCATTGCCGGCCTCCCTCTCTCCCGTCTTGGCCTTGCCTCCTCACGCCGACGGCCACCACCTTCTTCTGGCCTCCCGCCTCCTCGGCCAGCGGTGCCACCGATTCACCTCCACAGCCCCTTGGTCGCCTCGGCTTTGCCTCTGGTGCCGCCCTCTCTCTCAAGCGCGACCGGCCGCCCGCCTATTACGTTCGATCCTGCGCCTCGTCCTCGACACACACCACGCCGGCCGGTCTCGCTGCCGCTGCTTGGTCCGCTTGGCTCTTCCTCTTCTTCTCACGCCTCGGTCCCCTAGGTCCCGTCGCCTCTCTCTCTCTCTCTCCCTGTTTGCTGGCCGTCACCGACCCGGTTCGCCAACGCCGTCGCCTCCGCTGCTGCTCCTCCTCTAGCGGCGCGGCCAGAGGCCAGCGCCGCTTTGACCCGGCCTGGTCCTCTTGGTCCCTACAAGATTTGGCTTGGCTCGACCTCGACACAAGGCACATTAGCCCGATCGCTCCTCTACCTATACTCAGTCTAAGCACAACACTCTCCTCTAACCTCCCCTCAACAGATGCTTTGATTTAATTACTTTTATTGATTCAATTATACTGATGTGATTTTTATTGTTCTTATGCATGAACAATGAGGGTGGAATCTTGTTAAAGGGTTTGCTAATGAGGTTAGTGAAGCCTAAATAATGACATGCTTAGCTACACAGAGCCCTTAAGGTACAAAGTATGCTTATCTTCTATCCTCTCTAATGCTCGTGATGAAATGCAATTGAGAGCTATGTGCAACACTCTTGTGGAATGCTCTATGGTGAATGATGTGCCTAAGGGTGGAACACTGAGATTTAACTGAGGGTTACCTCCTGTGGGAATAAGGATGGGAAAGAGGATTGTAGTGCTGGCTTTACGCTGGTACTCTCCTCTTCTCCCTCACTGCGATCGGCTTGCAAGTAGTAATGATATAATCTCTGAGCTTGCTCCCTCTCCTTGTGGGCTTGGTATTTGGTAAGGCCATGGCCTTGGCTCTGCGGTCTTGCTCTTCTCCTTTGCTGCTCTCCTCCCTTACTTCCTCCCTCCTTCCTTCTTATGGTTTGGTGATGGCATTAGGTGAGAAATGGTACTGATATTGGATATCTTTGTGGTTGTGGGTTGTGCTGATTTGGGTGCTTTGTGGGATATCTTGGGCTCTATGCAAAGATCAAATGTTACTCACATGAGCTTTACTTAACTTGCTGCTGGGTGGTGACTTCTTGCCTTTGGCTAAAGAGAGAATGTAAATGGGGAAGGCTTATGTGCTTGTGTGCTTGTCTTATGAGAAGGGGGATGGTTTTACAGCAGGAATGCATTCGGCTTGGCCAGGGAACAACTTAGCTGCCTTATCCATTCCCTGTGGATTCTCTTTTTACCCTGCTACTATTCTTTTTCTTACCATGCCCTTATCTCCTGGGTCTTCTCTTCCTCCGTGCCTCATTTGACCTCCTTCCTGAGCTTCCTTTCCCCTGGCTCTTCTTGGTACATGTAATCGGGTCGGGGTTTACAGTATGAGGTTGATGCTACTTTGCACTTGGATAGGGATGGCCTATTGAATACTTTTAGTATTCTTTGGGTTATGGGAAGAATTGGTGTGTGGCTCTGGATGTCAGTGGGCTTTACTACTAGACTATACATCTATGTTTCTTTGTGATGCACTCTTGGCTTAGAAAGGCGAGATAAAGAGAAATAGAGGTGACACTTGTCTCTGTGAACTTTTTATGGGCTGCTATGTTTTGCTACTTGGTTATGTACCTTTACTTTATCTTCATTACCCTCTCATGATACTGTTCATATAAACACTTGTTGGTCCACTGGTTATTAATTGAGGATGGGTTGTGAGATATTTGTGCTGGTCTTTGGCTGGGAAGAAATGAGAATAACTGTTAACTGTGGGTTTATGTTGGCTCTCTTGTGGCATGCTGGTTTCGGTATACCCGATGACGCTTTGGCTGAGGGTTGGGCTTAATTGAATGCGAAATGTGGGCTTGTGGGACCCTATGATGCTCCGGCTGAGAGTAGGATTAAATGAGATGTGCCTTGTGAGATTATACTGCAATTGCGGTAATGCAAAAGGTGGGTGCTTGATTTTCTTGATCTTGGATGATGAGACCCCTGGAAGTAGTTGCCTATTGACTCTGGTTGATCTGGACACCTTGATTACTAAAGGAGCCGACTAACTCAGGTTGGTTAGGGTGCCTTGGTGATCGAGGGACCGGTTGACCTAGGTTGATATGGAAATCCTATTGTACTTCGGGAAATTCTGACGGCCACTTTCTACACTCTAATATTCACTTATGGAAGCTATTATTAGTTATACTAATCACTTTTCTGAGTTTCTTTGTAGACTATAGTGGTGAGTATCTGAACAGGTAGGAGGCAAATGGATTGGAAAGCAAGGGCGGCTTCAGGGATAAGAGTGCATGATTGCAAAACTGAATGCAACTAGCTTTAATTTGAATGCAACTAACTCCTGTAGTTTCATTGTAATCACTTGAGATCATCATTGCACCACTACTGATTCGTGAAGTATTTATGTAATAATGGATGTATTGAGATGATGCTAATGATGATGATGAGGCACTGGTTTTTATCTTGATTCATATTGACAATTGTGATAATTACATGTTTAATGGAACCGAGATTATGAGTTGATTAATTGTTTGGCGGATTTTTATTAAACATTAATTACCGATTACTGTTGCTAAGACGAGATTATTTATGCGAGTTCTCACAATTAAATGAACAACAAAAAAGAGAAATAGAGTAGAATTAAAGAGGTAATTCCAGAATTTAAAAGGGGAAATTCAAGAATTGAAGGGAGAAGTAGACCCTAGGCCTTCGGCCCACGGTGACCTGACCCAAGTGGGCCAGCCGGCCATTCACTAAAGCCAGGGGTGCCCCTCCCCACAAACCCTAGCCTTTTCGCTGTGCCTCCTTGCGCCCAGCCGCTTCCCTGCTTGCTACTGCACGTCCTTGCCCTGCTCCTATGCGGCGCCGCTAGCAATTGCCCCTGCCGCCTGCAGCCTCTGCTTTGACGACTGCATGCACATTTGTTTTTCTTGCATGCGCTAATTTGTTCTCCGCCTGCTGCCAGCATTGCATGCAAGCATACTTGGTGCTGTGCCGCCTGCTGTGCTGAATCTTCATGCGCTGCTGCTGTCCTGCGCCTGATGCTGCATGCTGCTGCCGCCCTGTGCTTGCTGCATATGCTGCTGTCGAGAGAGAGAAAGGAGGAAAAGTTAGTTTTGCTGTGTGCGTGCATAGCTGCTGCATGCAAGCCTTACTAGCCTCTGCATGTTAGCCTTTTATGCTACGGCAAGAAAGTGAGAGAGAGAGAGAAGCCCAGCAAGGAGAGGAGAATTAGCAAGCAAGAAGAATGAAGGGGGAAGAAGGGAAGAGAAAGAAAGAGAGGAGGATCACGTGGAAAATCGGTGTTCCTCGTCGTAGTTTGTGGGGTAACGATCAAGATTTCTACTCAGTTTTGTTTAGCACTTCTTTTGGTTAGGGGAAATCAAACAGTAGATTGGTTTAGTCTGCTGTTTTGTTGTACTATTATTTCGAGTACCATAAGTGCGTTATTTGAGAATTTCATCTACTAGAGAGTTGTAGAGAATTTCGATAGCTTTCGGTAGAATTTTTATTCCTATCAATCCGATACATAGATTGTGAGATATGAATTTTATAGTTCTACTATCTGGTAGAGTTTGTCATGTGTTGATAGTCTGTAGTATTTAGTAGATTAAAAATAGTAGGTTTGTTAATCTAGAAATTTGGCCAACATGAATGCTGTAGGTAAGTTCTTAAGGTTTCCAGAAAGTCTAAGAACACAATTTTTAAATTTATAGATTAAAAGATATGAATTTTGGAAGTCTGCTGTCTAGAAGATATCAGATCTGTCTTGGGTAAACAAACGGGGTAGAAAAGCGATAGAATCGAGTTTTATTATAACTAGAAAAATGTTGGTTGTTTCGTGAGGATGCCAGAAAGTCCTAGTTGGTTGAATTTGGAGTTTGGATGAATAAGTTAGAGATATTTTACTACTGGGACAGCGGGTAATGCGTCTAGTAGATTTGGGTTAATTTGGTCAGTTTGGCATAATCATGCGAGATCGATTAGTGTGACGGGTTGGTATTGTGATGATGTGATTTTGATGATGTTTTTGAGTATGTGTTATTACTTTCTTGTTCAGGGATTGTGGCCTCATGCGCCGTGCCACAATTTCGTCATCCGGCTTCGAAGGGCTAAGAGGCAAGTACATAGTAGAGTGGTGAACAACAGGTTGTTCGCCATTGTCATTGATATTACTTATCATGCTATTTATTATTCTTTCGTTAAGCTTATTCTTATACATGATATTGACGACATTGAGTGAATGAAATTATGATATTGAGTTAATGAGAATGCGATGTTGAGTTAATGAGATGAATTATGTTGATGAATAACTAAAGATGTTGCATCATTTACATTCATCATGATAGGAATTGCACAAGCCAGGTCGGTGAGAAAGTCGTGTAACTATTCCGGTGAGGTCAGTGAGAAAAATACATGACTAATCCGGAGTGCTCTAGATAAAATCCTACTTTGGTGGGGACTTCACGGGAGTGAATGATAGAGTGTGTCATCGACGGGTGAACACTCCGCTATACTAGTATCAGCTGATGAAATGCATATGAGCATGAGCATGATGGTGCATTCGCATATATGAGTAAATTGTTAAATTGTGCAACTTTATCTATATGGAATATGGCTTGTTTATTTGAGTATGAGAATGACATTAAATAGATAGATGATGATGATAACCTTGATTATGGTTGATAAACTGTTGTTTATGGCTTTATTATGTAATTGCTGAGTCTTGGACTCATTCTTGCTCTATTGTTGTTTTTAGGTGACTGTTGATGACATTTCATTTGGGAAGGGCTAGCGCACTTGGAATCACAACCTACACCCAATTATTTGGTTCATTGGACATGAGAAATTTTATTATAGTATGATGATTTATATTTAGGACATGATGGTGTTGAATAACCTTAGATGGTAAGTTAGAGTTGTTTATTCATTCAATAGACTTAATCAATTAGTTTGAGTTAATCTTGGTTTATTACCTTGCTATGCTCCTAGGAATAACTTATCTACAATTGCCATATCATTATGCTTGTGTTATTGTGACCCGTGGATGGGTTGTATCATTGATATGTTTGTTGTAATTATAGGTTAATTGATGTTGAAATTGATAGTGTAGTTTAGTGGCATTCCGGGCTTAGTGTTGGGCTGGGGTGTTACAGTATGATCATGAATTTTGCATCTGATTATGAATTTTTAAAGTTTTTTTTGCTGCGGCTTTAGCGACATCGACTTTGTGTTTTGATTCTAAGGGATCATGGCGACAAAGCGGTTGCCATTTCTTGCATAGGACGGAGTGAAGGGATACGGGTAGGCTACACTAGTTGGCAATTTAAAAATTATATCACGTAAACCAGGAAGCCAAGCAAGCAAGAGATCATAGATCGTTGCCACCAGACGCGCAATGCAGCGAAAGATGACTTGGAGCAGCCTGATCCAACGTAGAATGCGTCGATGTAGTGGTCATAGTCGATCGTCCAACATCCTTGATGCCGTCGTCTCCTCCAGCAACCTCTAACGTTCCTTCACTACTATATGTTGTAGGTGTAAAAACCAAACACGAGTGAGGGGTGGGCGTCGGCCGTCGGCGGGCCATCGTCTCTGAGGTAAAAATGACCGACGAGTTTATCTGAGGTTAGAGTGCAGGTGGACTACCCTACTCTATCGGTGAGCCAGCGGAGGTTACTGTGGAGAGGAGCCCCAGAGCTCACCGGTTTGAACATACTTCTTTATTGCTCAAGAGATCTCCTTGAACAATAAAAAGTATGTTCAAATTGAAATGAAACCCTCCGGAGGTAACCTCGCTGGCTCACCGATCGAAGTAGGGCGGTCCTCGGACCCCGAACTCAGATAAATCCTCATGTGATAAGCCCGCCAGACGGCAACATCTGTTTTGGTTTTTACCATCCGTGGGGCGTAGCTAATTGTGAGCTATGTCTCCTACCAAAAAATACTCAAAGTCCATGAAACCTCCTCCGGCTCGAGAGGGCAATGATCTCGTGGGCGACCCATTAGCTCTTTGTAGGAGCCCCGGTAGAGCACCTTCGCCGGAGATCGGGGCCATCCACCTCGGGATGGCAATGTCCTACATGCCCTAGGGCTCCCATCGCATCCTCCTCCCTTGTGTGGGTCGTCGTCGAGGCCCAACCAGGCGGCAGTTCAAGACACCCTCATGACCCGAGAGGCTAAGGATTATGAGGCCAATCATCACCCTTGGGGCGCATGCGTCCATGCGGCCTGGCGATGAAGGCTCACTCGAGGTTGCCCCTAACGCACTCTTTGTTAGGGGCAGTCCGACATATAAATCTCGTATGGGCTCTCAAGACACTTTCCTCCAAGGGATTTCACCCTCATGGTGCATAGGGTGTCACGACCTCCATGGTCTCCCTAGCAAAAGTCCATGGTGGCTTGGCGTTAAATCGTCTCCACCATGGCGGCTCGTGTCCTACTGCACCTAGGGCATGAGCGACCACCCTCGTGGTGCGTAGGGCGTACGACCTCCGCGGTCTCCCCTAGCAAAAGTCCATGGTGGCTTGGGCATCCGTCGCCTCCACCATGGCAGCTCGTGTCCTACTGGACCTAGGGCATGAGCGACCACCCTCATGGTGTGTAGGGCGTATGACTTCTGCAGTCTCCCCTAGCAAAAGTCCATGGTGGCTTGGGTGTCCGTCGCCTCCACCATGGTGGCTCATCTCCTACTAGACCTAGGGCACTAGCGACAACTTAGGCCCAGTACCAAGTTGATGGATGTGCTGAGGACTCGTCCCCCTTAGATTCCAGGCCACGTGCCGAACGACCTCTGGGTCCCTACATGCCTAGCTCCATTGCTTCGCAAGGGTTAAACCATTCTCATGCATTCCTAATCACCAACAAAAACCCACCTACGGCGTAAAAGGGCTCCATCGCCCTCATAGTTCAGTGCCCACGACTTAGCCTCGTGGGCATGGCAACCGTGTGCTGTGACTTATTGTCGAGGGAACACATCCAAGGTGCACATGAGTTAGCCTCATGGGCACCTCCAAGTCCACTGGGGACTACCACCCCTAGTGGTCATTCGGTGCCCCACGACTTAGCCTCGTGGGTGGTACAGATGTGCCCGTGACTTCTTGTCGAGGCACACATCCAAGGTGCCCATGAGTTAGCCTCATGGGCATCTCCAAGTCCACTGGGGGCTACCACCCCTAGCGGCTATTCGGTGCCCCATGACTTAGCCTCGTGGGCGGCACAGATGTGCCCGTGACTTACTGTCGAGGGCACACATCTAAGGTGCCCATGAGTTAGCCTCATGGGCACCTCCAAGTCCACTGGGGGCTACCACCCCTAGTGGCCATTCGGTGCCCACGACTTAGCCTCGTTGTCACCCCTCTGATATGTCCCTGACTTAGTCTCATAGCTCGAATCATCTACCATCGACTTGGCTCGAATATTGATCAAGGACCATCATGCTCGCATAAGGCTATCTCCTCAGAGATCTTAGTATCTAAAGTGATGGGACTCTACTTGTCCCACGGTAGCGACTTCGATCAATGCTCATGTCGAACGAATGTCACCTTGCTACAAGAAATAAGTGTTGATCATTCTCTCTTTCCCGCAGAGACGCTCGTGTTATCTACCTGTCCCTGCAACGTTTCTAGATTGAACTGCAACGATTCTGAGGAGTTCTACTTCGACAACTCTCATCAAGCCACCGAGCAAGAGGAGGACGAATTCGCCTACATAGGCTTCGATCCGATGCACTGCTCGCCTCGAAGGCTATGCCTCGGCTCGGTGGTCTCGCGTCCCAGACATCACCTACAAAGGCTTCGCTGCGACGCGCCGCCCGCCTCAAAAGCTATGCCTCGGCTCGACGGCCTCGCGTCCAAGACTTTGCCTACATAGGCTTCACTCCGACGCACCACCCGCCTTGAAGGCTATGCCTCGGCTTGGTGGCCTCGCGTCCACGACTTTGCCTACGAAGGCTTCGCTCTGACGCACCGCCCGCCTCGCAGGCTATGCTTCGGCTCGGTGGCTTCGCGCACCGCCCGCCTCGAAGGCTATGCCTCGACTCGGTGGCCTCGTGTCCATGACTTCACCTATAGAGGCTTCGCTCTGATGCACTGCCCGCCTCGAAGGCTATGCCTCGGCTCGGCGGCCTCGCGCCCAAGACTTCACCTACATAGGCTTTGCTCCGACGCACCACCCGCCTTAAAGGCTATGCCTCAGCTCGGCGGCCTCGCGTCTCGACCGCCTCTGAAGGCTTCGCGAGCTTCGCTCGACACACGCCCACCTCGAAGGCTATGCCTCGGCTCGGCAGCCTCGCGCCCATGACTTCGCCTACAGAGGCTTCGCTCCGACGCGCCGCCCGCCTCGAAGGCTATGCCTCGGCTCGGCGACCTCGCGCCCAAGACTTCACCTACATAGGCTTCGCTCCGACGCACCGCCTGCCTTGAAGGCTATGCCTCGGCTCGACGGCCTTGCGTTCATGAATTTGCCTACAAAGGCTTCGCTCTAATGCACCGCCCACCTCGAAGGCTATGCCTCGGCTCGGCAGCTTTGCGCATAGCCTGCCTCGAAGGCTATGCCTCGGCTCGGCGGCCTCGTGTCCATGACTTTGCCTACAGAGGCTTCGCTCCGACGCACCACCCGCCTCGAAGGCTATGCCTCGGCTCGACGGCCTCGCACCCAAGACTTCGCCTACATAGGCTTCGCTCTAACGCATCGCCAGCCTTGAAGGCTATGCCTCAGCTCAGCGGCCTCGCGTCCATGACTTTGCCTACAGAGGCTTCGCTCCAACGCACCGCCCGCCTCGAAGGCTATGCCCTGGCTCGGCGGCCTTGCGCCCAAGACTTTGCCTTCATAGGCCTCACTCCGATGCGCCGCCCGCCTCGAAGGCTATGCCTCGGCTTAGTGGCCTCACGTCCAAGACTTCTCCTACAAAGGCTTTGCTGTGACGCGTGCCCACCTCAAAGGATATGCCTCAGCTCGGTGGCCTCGCGTCCAAGACTTCACCTACTTAGGCTTCACTTCGACGTGCCACCCGCCTCAAAGGCCATGCCTCGGCTCAGCGGCCTCATGTTCGTGACTTCGCATATAAGACCAAAATGTTTCCAATATACCGCAGCAAGCATATTCGTCAACAAGATACAAGACCTCAGCATTCTTCTTTGCCCCTCGCGCACCCTTACAAATGCCCAAGGGACAGGGGGGCTACTATTGAGGAATGCTGCCACCTTAGGGCACTTTCACGCCTGCTTTGTGCGGCCGTCGTGCCTCGGGCGTCGTCCGAGATCTTGACATCCTCATCAAGATCATCGCATGGCTGCCTTAACCCGTCCTTATCTCCTTTTCCCCGATGGAAGAGGTCGGGTTGATATCGTTGACATCGAATCCCCATTCAATGCTATCATGGGAAGGCAACTCTCCGCGGCATGCACCGCGCACCGCGTGCCATGTCGCCGCGCCCGCGTGCCTTGTGCGCCCCGCGCCCGCGCACCCATGTGCCTTGCGTGGTTCGTCCGCGCGCCCGCGTGCCCAGCGACATGTGTGGTCATGTGCCCTGCGCACCCCACATGTCCTGTGCGCCTCGCGCGCTCCGCGTCCCTTGTGCACCCACATGCCCTCGCGTACCCTCACACCCGAAGCCCTCGCGTGCCCTCACGTCCGAAGCCCTCGCGGGCCTTCGCACGTGCCCTCACGTCCGAAGCCCTCGCGTGCGCTTTCGCGTGTGCCCTTACGCCCGAAGCCCTCGCGTGCCTTCACACGTGCCCTCACGCTCGAAGCCCTCGTGCACCCCACGTTCCTTGTGCACCCGCGTGCCTTGTGCGCCCTCACGTACCCTCGCGCCGGCACCCTCGCGTGTTGTCGCCTCCTCGCGCCCTCGCCCTCGCATGCCCTCGCGCCGGCACCCTCGTGCACCATTGCATCCCCTCGCGTGCGCCCTCGCGCTCCCTCGCCCTCGCATGCCCTCGTGCCGGCACCCTCGTGCACCTTTGCATGCCCTCGCGTACCCTCGCACCCAAAACCCTCGCGTGTCTTCACGCGTGCCCTCACATCCGAAGCCCTCGCATGCCTTCGTGCGTGCCCTCACGCCCAAAGCCCTCGTACACCCTCTCGTGCCCTCACAGCCGAAGCCCTCGTGCAGCCTCTCGTGCCCTCGTGTGCCTTCGCGCGTGCCCTCACGCCCGAAGCCCTCGCGCACCCTCGTGTACCCCCGCACCCGAGCCTTATTGTTCACCATCAACAAGTAACACATAACTCACACACTCAGTGCTATGCACTCCCATGTTCATGTGCGTGCATGTAGTTGTAAGAATAATTCATCCATCACACTAATGGGGCCCGCTTCGTAGAAGACTCCATAAGGATCACAAGACTACAATTATGCTTAGAAAAGACTATAATACCCCCCCACTTGTACTCATTGTGTAACTATCCCCCAAGGGGTATTTTGGTCATTTATACAGAGCTTAGGAGCCTATAAATACCCCTTGTATCTTTCATTCAAGGGAGATCTCTCTTGAGCAATAAAGAAGTATGTTCAAACTGGTGAGCCCTCGGGGCTCCCTCTCGAGTAACCCAGATTGGCTCACCGACCGAGTAGGCGATCCTCCGGACCCTCGAATCTGTATAAATCCTCATGTCATTTTTACCCTCGTAGATGATGGCCCGTCGGGCCGGCCGGCGTCCACCCCTCACTCGTGTTTGGTTTTACACCTACAACACTACAAAAATGCTAATACTAGGCGTCGATCACGCGGTTCGGTTCATCAAACCGCCTCAGATTAAACACAATCCGCAGCGGTTTTTGTTTAGCGGTATGCGTATTACTACGTGCCAAAAACCGTGTGTGAAGAGTAATATCACAGGCAGTTCATATTGAGAACCGTCGTTCAAGTATCCTGAGCGGTTCTAACCAAAAACCGTCTGTGATATTGGGTAATATCACGAGCGGTTGTTTGTCGAGCGCTGCGTGATACTTCACGACGGTTTTCAACATGAACTGCTGCGTGATATTACTATATATCCTGAGCGGTTTTTGTTGAAAACCGTCCGTGATAATTAACTCATCACAAACGGTGCAGTGTATATAGCTCCCCAACAGTGTCTTCTTGATCTCCATCTCTGGCGCTACGGTAATCGCGGGAGATCTCCAAGCCCGGTGAGTCCATCGCCACTCCGCGCCTGGTTTGAGTATCGCCTCACCTCACTGAGCCCGCTCGTGTGGTCCATTTCAGCTATTGTCACCCACGCCGAGCTGTTACCGTGGACCTCTCTGTCACCGCCACCGCCATCGACGCCAACTCTTCTCCGGTGAGTCCTCGACCCCACCAAGGTCGATTTCCCCACCTATATGTCCCCCTAAAGCTATGCATGTGCTTGGTTTCAGTTTATTTCCACCGAGAAGACCTGTCACCGAGGAGCTTGCCACCGTCGCCGCTGTTCACCGACGACCAGCCGCCTTGGACCTTTCCCGACTTCGACTAGTCGCCTTGGACCTTCCCCAAATTCATTGACACCTTCCTCGTGATTGAGGTGAGCTACTGGAGCATAAGCATCCTTTAATTTGAGTAGTTTCAGGCTTTTACACCGAAATCACTAGTAAAGCCCATGGCGCCGCCACGGGACATCACCGTCGGTTCGCCTCAGGCGACCTTAGGGCCCCAAGCCACGACTATTAGCAATGCGATGTCACCACGAGCCTAATTTGAGCTTCAAATCCTATTGTTTTTAATCATTTAGTTAATAAATTAATGAATCTATGACATGTGGAATCGCCATAGATTTTATAAATAAAATCATGAAATAAAAAATGAGTCACTGACAAGTAGGGCCCACATGTAAGTTAATAAAATCCAGAAAAATATATATATATAAAAAACCACCTTTAGTTTAGAGAAAAATACGCTTTCTCTGTTGGAAAGTGTAATTTAGCCTCGAGAAATGCACGCTTTCAAAGTCATCCTTTTATTTATTTCCAGGGTTTTCAATATGAACCGTGTGATGGACCGAAGCTAGATGTACGCTGAGAACCGTGTAAGGGAAGAGTACATTAATGACGTGTCTGCTTTCACACGAGCTGCCAAGGAGGATATGTTGAATAAGGGGGCGGAATATATGTACTGTCCATGCATTGACTGCGAGAATTTGAAAATATTTAAGAACCGAGCGTAGATCGAAGCACACTTGATTCGAAGGGGTTTCAAAAAGGGTTATACACGTTGGACCAATCACGGTGAAGAGCATATTATACAGGAAGTCAACGATATGCCGCCGGATGATGTCGATTGTGCTTCCGATTCGGATAGGCTGAACGATGACAATCTAGATCATATGCTTCGCGATGCAGAAGGTAACTGTGATGAGAGGGAGTATGTTAAATTCCGAGGCTTGATGGAGGACTTGGAGAAACCTTTGTTCCCGGGCTGCAAGCCGGAATACACAAGGTTGTCATTCGTGCTTGAACTGCTGAAATTGAAGGCAAGCAACGGTTGGTCCGACAAGAGTTTCACAGGGCTGTTAGGTCTCTTAGCGGACATGCTTCCAGAGGGAAATGAGTTGTCCAAAACCACCTACAAAGACAAGAAGGTTCTTTGTCCGTTGGGAATGGAAGTAGAAAGAATACATGTATGTCTGAACGACTGTATCCTCTACCGTAACAAGTATACAAACATGCATGTATGTCCGGTGTACAACGCATCCCGATACAAGCGTAAGAATCAACTAGATGACGACGAGGGAATCGAGGTGAAGAAAGGACCTCCTGCTAAGGTGGCGTGGTATCTTCATGTAATTCCCCATTTGAAGCGATTTTTTGCAAACCCAAAGAATGCAAAACAACTGCATTGACACTCAGAGGAGCGTAAGAATGACGGAAAGCTAAGACACCCTGCTGATTCCGCCCAGTGGAGAAATATCGATAGGAGGTTTGCAGACTTCGGTGTGGAACCGAGGAATATAAGGTTTGGATTGAGTACAGATGGAATGAATCCTTTCGGTAACATGAGCAGCCGACATAGCACTTGGCCCGTGATGCTCTGTATCTACAACTTTCCTCCTTGGTTTTGTATGAAGCACATGTATATTTTGCTGTCGATACTTATCCAAGGGCTGAATCAACCTGGGAATGATATTGATGTGTACCTAGCACCATTGATGGAAGATCTAAAAATACTGTGGATTGAAGGGGCACAGGTATGGGATGCGTACAAGCGAGAGAACTTCACTTTACGTTCCTTGTTGTTCTACATCATAAATGATTATCCTGCCCTTGCTAACCTGTTGGGCCAGAGTACAAAAGGGGCCAAAGCCTGTACTTAATGCTTAGATGATACCGAGAGTGTGTGGTTGAATCACTCGCGCAAAACCGTGTACATGCATCACCGTGAGGTTCCTTCGAGGACTCACTCATACCGCAGGATGAAGAAACAATTCGACAAAGAGAAGGAGGACAGTTCAGCTCCAAGGCATTTAAGCGGAAAAGAGGTCTATGATATGGTTAAGGATTTAGATGTTGTGCTTGGAAAGGGACGTAAATCGAGGACCCGTCAGAAGAACATCTGGAAGAAGAGATCAATATTTTGGGACTTACCTTATTGGGAGCACCTAGAAGTTCACCACTGCATCGACATCATGCACGTAGAGAAGAATGTATATGACAGCTTGATTGGTCTCTTACTAGCATTCGTGATAAAACAAAGGATGGTGTCAATGCACGGCTTGACTTGGTTGATATGGACATCAGACCTGAGTTAGCACCAACAAAGACCGATAAAGGACGAACATACCTCCCCCCTGTTTGTTACACTCTATCCAAGGCCGAGAGAACTGAACTGTGCCAGTGCTTGCATGGTGTGAAAGTTTTATCCGGTTACTCCGCCAATATGAAGAAACTTGTTTCGATCAAAGATTTGAAGTTAATTGGCATGAAGTCTCATGATTGTCATGTGCTGATGACACAAATGCTCCCTGTTGCAATTAGAAGTATTTTGCCGATCCAGGTCCGAGAGACAATCATGAGGCTGTATTATTTCTTTAACACAATTACTTAGAAGGTCATCGATCCCAAAGGACTAGATGCTCTGTAGAATGAGGTGGTGATGACTCTATGTGATCTTGAGATGTATTTCCCTCTGTCGTTTTCGATATCATGGTCCATCTCATTGTTCACATTGTGAAGGAGATAAAGATGTGCGGCCCGTGTTCCTACGTAGCATGTGCCCATTCGAGAGGTTTATGGGAATTCTCAAGTCCTATGTACGGAATCGATTTCGGCTGGAGGGAAGCATCGTCGAAGGTTATGCAACTGAAGAGGTCATTGAGTTCTACGTCGATTACATGGCTCAGGTCGAACCGATATGTGTGCCTTGATCTCACCATGAGGGGAGGCTCGAGGGTATCGGGACCATCGGAAGGAAAGCAATCACTCCAGATATGGATACGTATGCTCAAGCCCATTTCACGGTCTTACAACACATGACTGAAGTGTCCCCATATATCGACCAGCATGCTTCGGCAATAGAATCTGGAGCAGCTGGATGTTTGGATCAAGAGACAACACAACAGTCGGTTCAACCAATGGTTCAAGGAGCGACTCGCTAGGAGCTCATCAAGTGATATGCTGGCATGGTTGGCAAAAGGGCCAACATTTATAGTTGTGACATGGCGAGGATACGACATAAATGAGTACACATTCTATACGCAGGCTCAGGATATAAAGAGCAATAACCAGAACAGCAGTGTCCGCATAGGTGCATTCAGTACCGATGTGCTGAGGAGCTCCTACTATGGGCTCATAGAGGAGATATGGGAGCTTGACTACGTGCTTTTCAAGATCCCCCTATTTCGGTGCCGTTGGGCCCATCTCTCACAGGTGAAGGTCGACAAGTACAACGTCACTACCGTGGACCTCGAACGTGTCAGATACAAAGACAAACAATTCATACTCGCTAACCAAGTTGTTCAAGTCTTCTATGTAACCGACCAGGCAAATAAGAAGCGCCACGTAGTTCTTCATGGAAAAAGCAGGATTGTCAGAGTTAAGAATGTAGTGGACGAGGAAGAATATAATCAATTTGACGAGTTGTCTCCTTTCGGAAACGGCATAAGGGTCGAGGAAGAACAACGTGATGAAACTAGCTACATACGCGTCGATCATCATGAAGGGCTAATTTTTAAAGATTAATTGAACAATGTGTGCATATGTACGTTCTGATGAATGGTTAATTTTAGTTTATTTGAGTTAATTGATTTGTACTGTGAAATGGATGTGCTTGTTTCTGAAATAAATGTGAATTGGATGTATATACATGTACTTGTTGTATTTTCTGCTTGTTTCAGACGGCATGGCTAGCATTTCGTGAGGCTAGCCAATAAACAAAACTAGATTAACTAATACAAAATAATATCATAGACGGTTTCATCTACAAACCATTTGTTATTATATATCACAGACGGTTCCTTGATAAAAACCGTCTGTGATACATCATATATCACCGACGGTTATTGATTGGAACCGTTTGTGATACATCATATATCATGACGGTTATTTATTGGGCAACCGCTCAGATATATTCATCATCATGAGCGGTTCTACTTTAGAAACGCCTGTGATGTCCATCTATTTATATTCGGACTCTAGGGTTTGCTCGTGCCCCCCACTCAAACGATTAAGTTTCTCAACTCCTCCCTCCTCCCCCGAGCCCGTCGCCGCCGCCTCCTCCTTGAGCCCATCGCCGCTGTCCTCGACATTGCATCCTCCCGAGCTGGCGTGCCTCCTCCCAGGCCCGGGCGCCTCCTCCCCCAGGCCGCCGCCTCCTCCCCCCCAGGGCAGTAGCGTCTCCCCTTCGATCTTTGCCTGTTGCTATGGTACTACTCCTCGCTCGTCCTTCTCCTCGACGCCCAAAGGTAACCAATGCCGAGTTGCCGACCCCGACGCCCCTTTCCCTCACTCTTTCTATCAATAATCTGTCTTGTTGTCATGGTCCTCATTGGCTAATGATAATTGCGCTGGTATCTGGTTCAAACACTGAGTAGTATGAGGTGTTGTACTTGTTTTAGGAATTTGTATTTATTCTAGTTAGTGATTCACATGGTATTTGTTTTGATATTGCTACTGGAATATATTGCAATGTGGTGTGGTGGGCTTGAGATAAATGCTCTGTGATGATAATAGTCTTGTACTAAAATTGTTTTGATAATCGGGTTTGAACTTGAGCTCTAATTGGATTTCATTTGTTCACATGATGTTTGTGTTAAGCATATTATTCCTTTTAAATGACTTGGAGGATTTACATGTTTATGTCAATTATGTCATTGTATTGGTCCTAATTTCTTCCCTACATATTCCAATTATTATTAATTGGTGTGTATACCCATACACATAGAGATCGAATCTTATGATAATATGTTCATGCGTGTCAGAACTTCTATTTCTTGTGAAGATGTCTTCCGCTCATTCTTCGTCACCGTCGCCTCATATGTCTGATGCACCGTCCTCTGGAATATCCAAGCGCGGTAGAAGAAGAGGAATATCGAAAAGGCTCGTGAGCCGATTAACCATCTCGGAAGTCGATCAGTATGGGACTCCTATCAATCCTCGCTGAGAAGCGTCCGTATTCCAGAGAACGGTCGGAATAGTTGCACAGGAACAGGTCAACATCACCTACGATTCGTGGAAGGAGTTGACCAAAGTTCAGAAAGGTCAGCTGCTGACGGATATTTTTCGATCGCTCGAGATCCCGGAACAACACCTAGACTCCGTGCGATGACACACGTTGCTATAGGCATGCAAAGCGTGGAAGAACTTCAAGAGAACGCTTGTCAAGAACTACGTGGAGAAGGATCTGAGGCCCTTCCACAAGTATCCGTTCTTGGAAGAGTGATGGGAAGACTTTGTGGCGAAGAAGACGACAGATGATTTTAGGAGTGAAAGTGCAGCACACAAAGCCCTTTAGGCAAAAAAAACAAGCACCCCCACAGACTCGACACCGCTGGGTATGCGGGTAAAATCCCGATATGGAGGGATCAGGACCAGCAGGCAAACCATTCGAATGTCTCCTCGCTATTTGCTGAGATCACTGATGAGCACGCCCGAAACTGGTTAATGGGGAGGTTATGTACCCTGTCTACGGGGGAAATCTCCTTTCCAAACCCCGCAGATGAGGAAGTGTCCCAGCGCTTGATAAGATATCAAACTACCTAGTTTGTAATTACTCCATAACTTCATAGGAAGTGAAATAACATGTCGGGCTATTGTAGATAACGTTGACTGCACAATCTTCCCAAGGCTCATTCCAAGCAGACAGGGAGAGAGATATACTCTCCGCGGCCCTGGGAAACAATGAGTACCCGGGTCGCATGAGAGGCACTCGTCTTTATGTTCCATGGAAAGATTGGTTCTGAGCGGACTCCGAATCGTACCGGAGTAGGAAGAGAGCCAAAGCCGAGCGCGATGCAAAGCTACGAGAGGAGATTCATGAATCCCTCAAAGATGAGATCACTGAATCCCTCAGAGATGAGATCGATGATCGCGTCAGAGCTACGATGCAACGGCAGATAGAGAGCTTTGAGGAAAAGCTTAGGGAAGTTCAGTTGCAAGTCCCAAATCAGTTGCAACCCCTGCACCTACTATGCTAGCCAGCCCCCCAAACTTCCAAGTAGCTGCGTGTCCAACCTTAACCCTACCCCAATAGGCGACGACAGATTTCCTGTCGATGACATCCAGGTAATAATTATTATCTCTAGAATGCTCGATCCATTGATAGGCCTGTTGGAGTAGCTAATTTTTTATCGTTATGTAGGTGGCTACGATGTGCAAGCTTCAAGTGAGATATACCTCTATTGCCCTAGATGCTGCTTGGGGCCAGGTGTATCCATCCGGTGTCAGGGCTTTGGTGCAAGGTGTAAATCTAACGCCGGGTTTCGCAAAAGTGAATGTGGACAGTGTTTATGCCAATTTCGTGGTCATCCCACTGTATATTCCCCCAAACGATGAGGTCATAACTCTAGAGCAAGCCATTGGAGCATTCATCCAGTGGCCCAAGAGGGACATTTTCCTAGAGCTACCTGCTCCAATGTCAACTTCACGAGAATGTCCTGTAATGGTGTCAAGTCCACAAGAGCTGACTGCACCGAAGCGGCAAGGGCCTGGTGCATCAGATGCATCTACACCTCGTGCTCAGTCGACTCTTGTGAAGTCAACCTCTACAAAGCGAGGCAACAAGGGCAAATCGAAGGCGGTCGACTCCTATTCTGATATCCCCTTCTTGCCGTTGGCCCGGAAATTCGTGCTAGGCCAGCCGTTGGTCGAGAGGTCAGACTACCCTACCCTAGGATTGGCTTGCACAAGATTGCATAAATGGTACATGGAACAGGCCAACAAGACGGATGAACAACGACGCTCGTGTGTCACCGTCAAGTTCAAGAAGGATCATTTTAACCACGAGGCTCAAGATTGTGTCTTCACGGTGACTTTCGAGGACTTGTTCTGTCTCTTCAACCTCGACTCCCTCGATGTCTCACTCATACGATGCTGGACACTGTAAGTGTGTACAATCATGGTCAATGTTCGTGTAATACCGATAAAT
The DNA here is from genome assembly GCA_036346405.1 of Phyllostachys edulis. NCBI lineage: Eukaryota > Viridiplantae > Streptophyta > Magnoliopsida > Poales > Poaceae > Phyllostachys > Phyllostachys edulis. The sequence continues at coordinate 90,137 of JAYEVD010000387.1, read as the reverse complement.
TTTATATATAACTCCAGCTTTTGCATATAGATACATGATTTCTGAAGCCGAATTAAGGAATTCACCAGTAGGTTTCCTCGACCCACACGTGGTCTTCGAGTAAACCATCAAGGAGAATGCAAAATTCATCGAGGATTACATGATATAGTCATTGCTAGCTCACCGCAATAAGGAATTCATACTTTTGCTTCATACTTTTGCCCTACAACCAGCAGTAAGTGTTGCACTACTGGCTATACTTGTTGATTTGTACTTTATAAGCAACACGAACTTAGGTTTAATGACTATGGTGACATACATGTGTAGGTTCCACTGGATTCTAATTGTAACTATACCAAAACGGAACATGGTAATATACCTAGATTCCCTTCAGAGGGCCAAACACGACTTCACAGTTATCTGGTAGTTAATCAACAGGTAAACACATTTCCTCCATAGAAACTCTATTGTAGTCTTTCATTCCTTTACAATGGCTAAGGCTAAGTTCTTGGAATCACGTAGGTTGTTCACCGTGTTCTTTGCTAAAGGAGGGAAATCCAAGGGAAGGATCCTGCGACACGATCTAAAATTCACGGTATTCGCTAGCTAGTACACATTAATCCTATATAACACTTCGTAGTAATGCCTTTCGAACTAACCAATTCTATTTTTGCAGTGCCACCAGCAGCCATCGGCCTGCAACCTCTATGGATACTATGTTTGCCACAACATGGGACTACTCGTCAGTTCTGCGATAACCAATGATCCTCAGGTTTGTCAATCTTGCAACAATTATTTCATACTTACCAATTTATATAAGCATGAATTTAATCTTCCTAGCGATAAGTTGTGACCATCGCCGAAACTACGTTGGAATAGGGCCAGCTCATAAAAATTCGAGGACAGTTTGCGTCATTCTTGAACAGTCAGGTCATAAATCTAGATGGGAAGTTCCACAATGTAGATTGAACTTGATTGGGATAAAATTGAACTTAATGGTACATGTGTGTAAATGTACATCAATGGTTAATTTTAGTTAATTGATTTGTGAATTGGATGTGCTTGTTTCTGAAATGAATGCGAATTGGATGTGCTTGTTTCTGAAATGAATGTGAATTGGATGTATACAACTTGTTGTGTTTCAGCTTGTTTAAGAGGGCATGGCTAGCATTTCCTGAGGCTAGCCAATAAACAGAAATAGAGTTAGCAATCACTAGCCTAAATCTTGTTTCTTCCCATTTGTTGCATTGCTTAGGTTCCTATTGGAGGGTGTTACAGGCTTATCGATATCCCCATGAGCAATTTCTTCAGCAGTGGCATAAACAAGATATTCATCATGACTCAATTTAACTCAGCCTCTCTTAATCGTCACATTCACCACACATGCCTTGGCGGGGGAATCAACTTTACTGATGGATCTGTTGAGGTAATTCGCCTCAACTTACCGATAGATACTTGATTTTCATTGACAATAACTACCATCAACGTGTGCATTTCATCCGGCATAGATGCACCTCTTGGCATGGAGTAACTGTCATCCCTTCATGCGCTATATAAGGGCTACAGTCAGCGGACAGAGAGAAGGATGATCGGGGTTAGATGTAAGAGATCATTGAGTCTTAGTCTAAGTGATTTCTTCCCAATTGTAACCAGCATACTGAATACAAGAACACAGGAGTAGGGTTATTATTCTTCCAAGAGAAGGCCTAAATCTGTATAAATCTCTGTGTCTTTTTCTATGTGGATCTATTACATAGGAAGCCCCCCAAAAAATCATTCATTCGTAAGATCGATACTAGATCATTGACATGCCTATTCTAGTTGGGCTACTAGGCTTGTTGGTTTGGGTTCTAATATAAACGAGCTTAACGAGTTGCTCGCGAGCTAGCTCGAACTCGACTCATTAAGATAACGAGCAAAAATGTCAGCTCGGCTCGGCTCGTTTATGGCCTGAGTTTGAGCCGAGTCCTTAACGAGCAGAGCTGAATCGCGAGTTTCGAGCTTTTTTTCTACCCAACGCGTGGCTCGACAACAAAAAGGAAAAAAAGGTGTAGAAAATCTGGTGCTAACAAAGAGTCAGGGAGGGGAGTCGAACTCATGGCTTCCTTTATAAAATTCAAGCATAAGCATTTTTTTTTGTCCGGATCGCTGGACAAGGATGGGCATTGAGAAACCCGGTTACCAGTGGTAACCGTCTAAGATTTTTTTTTCCCTTTAGAAGTATTACTCCTTTCGGTCACAAATACATAACGTTTTAGACATACATATAGTTAAACTTTCGAAACTTTGACTATCAATATCTTTTTATATATTTAAATTGGATACATAAAAATCAGGTATGTAGATTTGTCTTCTAAAAGTATTCCATAATATTATAATTTTATTGGGTTTTATAAATATATTACAATAAACATTAGCAGTACAAGTTGAGTTTTAGAGACCGTATCGATGTCCAAAACAATATGTATTTATGACCAGAAAGAAGTAATTAGTAAATGATAGCTTAATTACTTTCTTCAGATAATCAAATCAATTAGTAAATCATATATTACATAATTTCACCCTATCATCCTATGGCACAGGCCAGGGTAGTGCCCATCTAAATTAACACAATACCCCAAAGAAAACTGCACTAATTTGGACTTTAGAATCCTAAGAAACACAACACACACACCCCCCTAAAAATGAACACGAACAAGCTAGCAGTGCATACTCTGGTCTTATTTGAACATATAACTGTTACACGCTTATGACAAAAGTGATGTCATTTTAGGCATTGACATCTCCAAAATGCTGTCCAACAAGCATTCTGAAGAATCTAAATATGTTCAAATAAAATTATAAAATTATTAGTTATAAATTAATAAATTTACTTTTGTTATAAATTAATAAGTCTACTTTTGTTTCAACAAGATATCTAATATATTTATGAAACTTCATTAAATTTTAAATGTTATAAATTAATATTTTTGAAATAAATATACTTTTGTAATTTTTTTTATATGGGCAATACAAACAACCACACATATATTATTAGTTAAAGCTAAATTAGTCTAACTCCATGCATACTACTACTGCATTTTTAATTTTCAAGAATGCAGTAGTAGTATAGATTAATATTTTGAAATAAATCTACTTTCTAGTCCTAGGTGCCATGTTTCTAATCCGTAAAGTTAAGGCACGAAGGAAGAAAAAGTTGAGACAAAGATTCTTCAAGCAAAACCGTGGGCAGCTGCTACAACAATTGGTATGTCAAAGAGCAGATATAGCTGAAAGAATGGTTGTTACTTTGGAAGAGCCAGAGAAGGCCACGAACTACTTTGACAAAGGTGGTGAGCTTGGTGGTGGAGGGCCTGGCACAGTCTACAAGGGAATTTTGTCGAGTTTGCATGTCGTGGCCATTAAGAAGTCAAAGATTGTGATACAGAGAGAAATCGACGAGTTCATAAACGAGGTAGCTATCCTTTCTCAGATAAACCATAGAAATGTAGTGAAACGTACTCCTTGGATGTTGCCTCGAGACAGAAGTTCCACTACTGGTTTATGAGTTCATTTCCAATGGCACCTTTTATAACCATCTTCATGTGTAAGCTCCATTATCACTGCCTTGGAATGATAGGTTGAGGATTGCAGTTGAAACTGCCCGAGCTCTCGCATATCTTCACTCGTTTGTTTCAATGCCCGTTATCCATAGGGATATCAAGTCTCCTAATATACTTCTCGATGACAATTTAACTGCGAAGTTGTCAGACTTTGGAACTTCGAGGTACATTTCAGTTGATCAAACAGGAGTGGACACAGTTGTGCAAGGAACATTTGGATACTTGGACCCTATGTACTATAGTACGGGACACCTCACTGAGAAGAGCGATGTCTATACTTTCGGTGTGGTTCTTATAGAATAGCTTGCTAGGAAGAATTCTGTTTCTTATAGATCCTCTCATGGTCAAGGCCTTGTTAAACATTTTGTTAGTTTACTCTTAAAAGGCAACTTAGTTCATGTACACCATTGTGCGTGTGGTACTGTAGCGTAAATTCAGCAACACCGTTTTAAGACCACTTCTTAAAAGGCACCGTTTTAAGTTACTGACGAGCAACCCAGTAAGCCCTCCATTTATTCTCCATTACGTATTCGCGAGACTTTTGGTCGATTCCAGAAACAATTTCCCAAAATGCAACATCATTGCCTACTTTGCTACATTATTACTAAAGTTAATTCTCTAAAGAAAAGCAGCATTCCGGCGCTGGCCACGTCGCCCCGAGCCGTGTGCTCCGTCGGATGTGTGCCTAGCGTCCGCGATCGTGTCGTGTCCTGCGCTTCCACCGAACCGGCTCGTGCACTGAGCTCGCTTCGCGGACGCCCGCTTGCATCGGATGAGAAACGCGCGGTGAGGATCAGCGAGATAGCACGTTGCCTTGCTTGCGTCGCCGAGGTTTTCCCGCGGAGAACGAGTCGCCGTCATTTAATGCGCCTGCTGCGCGTCCCGTCCAGCTTTGGCGTGTAGACGGCTTGCGCGGCGCTGCTCAGCTCTCGCGTTCCTTCTCACTCAGCCCACGTATCGCATGTTTAATGCGTTTCCTGTTGCCGTCACTTCGCTCTATGTTTTCGTTTAGTTCTGTGGACTCGGTTCATTGCTTACTCTTCGTTCTGTTGCTTCGTTCGGGACACATCGTTCAAACACCGGTTCTTTCTTGCTTTCACTGCGCTGCGTTTCGGCCGACGAGGGTTACGGCGATAGACTCGGTTGCACAACCCATACCAGCATTCCTATCTTGCAGTGCTTAGCTCTCAGCTCTTAGCTCTCGAACTCTTTTGACCTTTTGCAGTTTCATCGTTTTTCTTGCCATTCTCGAATTGTTGTTGTGCCGTTCTCGAATCGTCATTTTTTGTATCTATTCCGGCCTCTCCGCTTGAATCTCTTCCGATCTCTTCATCACCCGTTGGTTTTTTCCCAACGTTATTCACACATTAGGTTTATTTTTGCCTGTACTTTAGTAGCTTACTAATTTTTCTTTGTTCTTGCGTCTTGCAGATCCGCGTCGCCTCCTTTCGAAGATCTATAGTCTCATTGCTTGCAGATCCGCGTCGTCTCCTTTCGAAGATGTGTAGTCTCATTGGAGTAGCTCAACCCGTGCAGGCATCAGGTACGTTACTATTAGGGGTGAAAACGGATTGGATACGGACGGATAATGGTTCTGTCATATTTGTTTTCATATTTTTTTCGGATGCGGATATGAATACGGATACTCCGGATACGAATACGGAACGAATACGATTCGAAACGAATACGGTCACGGATATTTTTTCGGAACATAAAAACCCCTTAAATTGCATGCCAAAAATTAACGAAAACATATAACTCGTTTGTTTGATGCAAACATTTATGAATTGTTCATATTTTCAGCATCCAGAGTTACTTCATAGTCCTTGTAAACTACTTCTGAGTAAGTTTATTGATCCTCTAGATATCAAGTACACCTTATCAATCTCAATTAAGTCATAAAAGCCGATCAAGCACCGAATTATAACATGTTGCACGAATTTTTCCACCATGTGAATCAAGGATTAATGTATTTAATGATAATTATTACAATAAACATTTATTATAACAAATAATTATTACAAACAGTTCATGCCCCCTCCACTTTTTTTCGGGTTTGGGACCGGCATTGGCAGTGTTAGGCACCCTACCCTTACATGTACCCCCATGTGTATAATTAGAAACTATAACTATTTTTAAGAGATAGAAATTAACCAGTTAAACAACATCACAAAGTATGTTACCAAAATAAAGGTAATAAAGTTATTATTTTATTGGATTTTCTAATATTTAAAAGAGTTTTCTTGTTTAAAAGAAAAATAATAAAATAAAATCAATTATTTAATTTCCTAGTTTTTAATGTCAAAAATAAAATTTATTGAGATTTCTTGGATTTTATTGGATTTAAAGTGAAAAAGGAAAAAATAATTAATTTCTTGAATTTTCGGATTTTAAAAAGGTTTTTCCTATTTTTAGAAATTTAAAATAATTTATGTGAAAAAATAAAACCAACTTTAACTTGGAATTAATTTTATTAAGTTCAAAATAATTCAAGGAATTTTTGTGATTTTTTCTAGAATTTTTGAACTCTTTTGCTATTTTCTAAAAGGCTATTTGATTTGTTGTATTTTACGAAATTCGAAAATCATTTAAAATCTCATTTTCTTTTGGGCTGAAATCCGGATATCCGGACTTGGTATTATCCGGATAATCCGTATTCGTATCCGCCGGATAGCATGCCTACCGTATTTGTTTCTGTTTCTGAAAAAAATCCGATCCGAGACAATCCGAATCCGTTTCCGTCCGGATCGGTCGAAAACTATCCGATCCGTTTTCATCCCTAGTTACTACCGTATGCTATGTTTTTTCTCCGACCGTTTTTATCCTTCTTGCTGGACGCCCTTTTTTTATCCTATTTTTCTAATATTGTGCTATTTAGGTAGCTTCCATCAGCTATTTATGTTCTCTCTCTCTCTCTCTCTTTTTTTTTACCTGGCTCCGAGTTCTATCTTTTTGCCTTTTTTTCGTTCCAGTTCAGTTTCATGCAACGTAGAACGTTTTTATAGTTACGCAGGCCTTTCTTATTATGCCTGTATTCACTTCGCGGTATCAATTAGCTCGCTATTCATTTATGAGCTATATACCTTGAGTATTTAAAGCTATTTTTCCCTTAACGCTTATCAGTAGAAAATGTAACACATTCGTTCTTTAAGAACGTCTTGCCTGTTTTTATGTTTGCTACTAATCCTGTATCTTATGTTCTATTTAATCGTGTATTTGATATTCTACTTATTAGTACCGCTTACTCATCTGAATCTCCCTCGGTTTTGATCCCTTTTTTTCTTAGTTGCCGTCATGGAAACCTCTTTATCCATACTACCATGCAATCTGCATCACGGCCAGAGCCTTCGTTAAAAAGAACTATCTACATTCGTGATGCCAGATATATATATATCCACACCTAAAAAAAACTATTCTAATAGCTATTTCCTCTTTTTGTACGTATCTAAGATTTTTTTGCTATCTACATAAACAATGACCACGAAATCAAACTGGATACGTGGGGTGAATGCGCCACAAGATTCGAGCCTAACAGCATACAGTCAATCGGTCAAAAAGAGCCTATCATCGCAATTTTTGTTGGTACTTTACCTAAAACATTTAAAGGTAAAATAGTCAGATAAAACATACCCTGTGCTTACAATACTGCTGCATTTTTTTCTCCATAATATATGCTTACAATAATGGTGTCATTTTACTCCTTATCAGAATCTTACAAAGACAAAAAAAAAACCTTTCACACATACACAGGTCAACCAACACTAAGCGGAAGCACGGCTTGCAGATGGTACATAAACGAAGTCATACCAGAAATTAATATGCTGCGTCACAGATATTATTCCTCACTTTTACCAAACAACATCATATCCCTTATTCTACATAGGCTCTCCAATATATAAATAGCCACTTCCATAAATTACGTTTTCCCATTACAGTGTTCAGTCCAAATTCATTCCACTAAAAACTATAGAAGCCCCTACACTAGCAATTTCAGAATCAGCAAAACAGATGGCTATAGAAAACAAAACTGTTCAAGAACTCCTTGACCTTGACCTCTTTGACTGCGAGGTATACTGTTTACAGTTCTCTATACTTAGATTCCTCATTTTTTTCATGCACATTAAACATTCTTACTCTTCAGCAAATACATTCTATTGCAGGCCATGTCCTTTGCATATACTGTTACCGTTACATGGCAATCACCAGGGCAACGATGGTGGTTTCCTTCATGCCTCCTCTGTCACAAAACATCGATACCAACTGGCCCAGTTTATAGATGCTCTGACCTAAACTGTGCATCAACCGATGCAGAACCCAAGTAGATTTCGCTATTTGAAAATGCATTAATTTCCTTTTGCCTCCACAGTATTTACTACAGCATATTTCTTACCTAACATGTGCCTATTCTATAACAGATATCGCATCTCTCCATTAGCCTCAGATGGCACTGCTGAAGCAGAATTTGTCCTCTTTGGAAAAATAGGTCAACAACTCATCCAAAAACCAATTCTTCAGTTACTTCGCACAGATCGGCCTATACATGAACCTATCCATGAAATGGTCACTGCTGCTCATGCAACTTAGGAAACACCAAGTACAATTGCAGCGGTTGTGACACAAAAATACAGATTCATTGTATCCATAACCGAAAAAAGTTTCCTACGCAAACAGCCTTCTTTCCAAGTCCATAGAATCACTACTTACTTCGGCAGACAACTCCATTCACCCCTTTTTGACACTACTGATGAGGACATCACTCCTTCGGATACACACAACAATCCTCCACTTGACATTCAAGGACCAATCACTAGAGCTCGCGCAAACAATTGAATTCTGGTGAGCTCGTTCCTAAGTACTTCCTTTTGTTCATTTGAGAATCGATTGCTACCTAATGATTTAATTATGATTAGGAAACATGGAGAGGACCTGGAAGTACTTGGAGAAGGGCTACTGAGCGCACAAGTCCAGCAAGGGCGGTCGAATCATGTTGGAGGCCCAACTCAAGCCGACTTGAATCAATTCGGAGTCAGGACCAAACCGCACTAAAGCGGACGCCCAGATCGCATCCGGGCTCCGTTTTGGATGCTTCACATATGTATGGAAAGCTGAGAAGACTACCTTTCCAATGGCTCTGGTCCCATGTCAAAATTCCTTCTGAGTCAACAGGAATCGTCAAAACAAGTGGGCATTCAGAATCTGTCGGTGCTGCGCCACCGTCTTTTGGGCCGTTCGGCTTTGTATCGTGTTGGAGCCCATTAGGCGCGTCCAGGGTTTTGCACGCCCTCAGTCCTTTATATCCAGCCGCCACCCCACCATTAGGGTTGGGTTTTGCTTAGATTAATTCTGTCTTGAACAGTTTACGCCGTTCATCGGTTTGTGAGACCCCAACTTTGAGTGCTAAAACAATACATCCGCAATTTCGTTGTGTTCTTCCTTGTTCTTGCTTGTGTTCTTCGATTAGCGGCGAGATTAGCCTTCTTGGCGAGGTCAACTGGCTGCGCCGGTTGATAACTGAGGAGACGTGGTGCTGCGATTGCGGGGTTCGAACGTGTTGTTCGGAGCCGAATCGATTTGTGTCGCGCCTCCACTAAATCGAACATATCCAGAACCTGTTGGAAGATCGGGACCCCGTCCCCATCAACTACCAACACTCCCTCACAAACAATGAGCTCAAGATATTTAACTTATCCTCGATGAGCCATTACAACAATTCGAGCAGACATCAATCCAAGACTATAGACAGCACTCATCTATATCAACAGAACAAAGAAGCGCCTCGGTCACTACCTTAGAGGTAACAATACAGTTAATCTTTTCTTACCCTGAACACAGTCAAATACACTCAATTTGTTACTAATCTTGCCCCTCTAGCTAATAAATACCTTCTACAATACACACAAACAGACAGTATCATTTACTACATAAAAAAATGGTTTTCTCCTGTTATAATAATTACTTCAGACACACAAAAACAGAAGAAAAAAAATACACACACTCCATATTAACCTAACTACGTATATTCACCAGAATCACATCCACACTATTTACCTACCAAGCAGGTTACATATATCAAAATAGTTTTTTGCTTCTATCTAATCCTAACAGCTTTACTATTCCTATCTCTAAGATTGATGATGCCCATCCCCAAACAACACCAGTTTCAGTGGTTAAACAAACAACATCAAAGACCACTTCTTTAAGGTATTATTCTTTACCGCATTCCATTCAAATTTAACACTGTCAGTCCCAAAATTTACCAAATATTCTTTTACAAACTACAACTACTAATTCAATTCAAATTAGCTGCAGTGATAAAATCTGTTCTCCAACACAAAATATTAGAAGAAACGTCTCTACTGATTACGAAGCTTCAGCCAGCCCCATTACTACACAGGTATACAAAAACAGAGACCCAAAATTTCGCTTTTTAATATCTCTGTGACCATTCTTCCGAATTACATAATAATACATGCCTTTCATATCACTTTCAACCCAAAAATAAAGTTGCCTCTAACAACTACACACATTTCCCTAAATCATCCCTATAGTGCAAAATTTTTTTTACATCATATCTATTCATTATGCATAGCCACACACAACTATACAACAGTCTACTCTTGCATAGCTTACATATTATATATGTACTAACAAAACAAACTTCAGACAGAAAATTGATCCATACTATGCTTATACAAATACCTACTATACACTCGGTTGCAACACAACTTTAAAATTACTTACATACGCTAAATTATCACTATGTCTTTTACATTATTACATGTACATCTTATGTCTCTTCTAAATACAGCTACAACAACACCAAAAAAAGGTTGCAAAATCTGTGGCAACACGGATCGACCTCCAACATCTCCGACTAAAAGGTATATTAGTACCATCTCAATTACATATCGCCACTAAAAGCAGATCTGACTCGGACTATATATATCGCTCCAAATTTCTTGCTTACTATAGTACATTATATTAATCATAATCTACCCCAATATCTCGAGATCACATTACTAGACATTTCAAGACAAAGAACCTATATAATCCACACAAAAAAATAAGATTCATTCATTATTTCCTTCCCTGTTAGAATTTAACATGTTTACTTTCCTAGATCTTTATCACCACCTGCACAGATCGGAAATGAACCACCAGCAAAAAAACTCGATCATCTGCCAAGAAAACTACTGACTGATCTCCCTACTCTGCTTACCAACAACACAACAGGTATACTTTTCAAACATTCACAGATCAAAAAAATATAATTCACGCTGACTACTGCTTCATACAGGTGCTACGTCTTTTGGAACCACCACAGAGATCTTTGCTTCCAAGCGGCGCCTCGTGCTTCTATTCACCTTACGAACACTTCTCTATAGATATTGTAAATTACGCCGACCACCTAAACTAAGTTGCTGCTCTACAGACCTTGTTTTGTAAACAATGTTATCCCACCCAAATCCGTCACTAGCTTCGCTTTATGTATACAGAAACCTTCGCTGCTTAATTACTATGCTCTATAGACGTCTACAGCTCGCATAGCTCCACGAATGCCATCAGTTTGTACAAACATATACATTCCCTGATTCCTATGTTTTACAGAGATTTACACCTAACCTAAATACATACATATATAAAGATGCTTTTCATATCAGTTCTGTAACTTGCACTATCTTTTTATTTCGTAAAATACTGCACTAACCTACGTAGATAAGCAATCAGATTTCTATATCTCACTACAATCCTTCTTAACACACCATTAACACCCGCGCTATGTGCGTAGGTTATCTTCTAGTTGCTCTAATAGCCCGCACTATTCTCCTCTTCACGGGCAACCACGACCATGTGTGCGCACACATCCATGCTGATGTCTCCCTTTATGGGGATGTTCAATTCTAGTATGCCTTTTACGAAGGTTCCATCTTGGTGCAGTCTCAACTGGCTCCCCTTACAGTTCAGGGAACTTTGGTGATCGGCTGTGTCAAGTCCTTCTTATCCTTTTTCGCCAGGCGTCCCCGGTTACTTGGGATTCGAGGGGCCAGAGTTCTCGTCCTTTCAGAAGCCTTAGGACGGGATTAAGGATACCTTCATCGGTATTTCAACCCTCTCCGGTGCATTGCGTACAGGCATATGCGACTTGGTCACGCTCTTCAAATCACTAAAGTGGTTAGGCAGTTGATTCGCTAATGCTTGCAAATCAATTATCTTCTAGACTTCAATTGTCTTCTAGACTTCAATATTTGCTTCACTAGTGCGCAGGTCATGTGCATGAATTCAATTATCTTCTGGACTTCTCTATTTCCTGATATTTTTATCAAGGGGTTGATTTCCTCCCCCTAATGACGGGAAACTAGTCTCATCTAATATACTATCAGCGAATAGGGTAGTATGCAAATCTCTTATCATAGGTTCCAAATACCTGATTATGGATGCTGTCACATAACCAGCGTATATCCCAGATTTTCGGAGAAGGCCCAATGCAGTTCGCTGTGGTAATGGTATAGGTATATAAACCTTGCAACCAAATCTTCAAAGATGAGAAGTTTTCTATGCTGACCCTTAGCTAGTTGCATAGGTGAATGGATGTTTTATGCCGGTGGTCTAAAATTGATGAGAGTTGCTGCGAGTAGGACTGCGTGTCCCCAACATACAGTTGGTAAATTACAATTCTTCAAAGGTGACTGGGCAATAAATTTACTTCTTGTAATTAATGCCTCTGCTAGTCCATTCTGGATGTGGACATACGGTACATAATGCTCAACGTTAATTCCCATTGCCATACAATAATTATCAAATGCCTTTGAAGTAAATTCTCCGGCGTTGTCCATTCTGGTGGACTTCACATGATGATCAGGGAAATTATTTTTAATTTTAATTATCTGTGAGATTTAGCTTTGCAAAAGCGTAGTTTCTCGTAGACAATAAACATATATCACGACCATCTCGGGAAGCATCGATGAGCACCATAAAATACCTAAATGGCCCTTACGAGGGCTGTATAGGACATAAAAGTCTCATTGGATCTTGTCCCAGAATGTAGGGACTTCATCCTTCGCTTTCGAGTAGAAGGTTTAGTAATTAAATTCCGTGGCACTGCGAGGCACACAAAATCTTCTGATTCGGAAATTCTTTACATTGACATTATGTCCTCGTGAATTGTTAATTATATTTCTCATCATTCTAAGACTGGTGGCATTGTCTATCATGCGAGAGATAGAAAAGATTGAGCTTCATCATACGGTTTTCAAGGCGGTATAAGTTTGCAGATGCCTTAATATTAGCGTAGTATAGCCCAGTTTCAAATGAAGAAAGTCGTTCTGATACAATTTTTTCTACTTTCTTCACGCTTTATAATGAGCAGGTATTCTTACCATACTCTTCTTCAGTCTCTGCGTGGAGACTGTTTGCGCGAATATCGTTGAGAGTTCTAGTCGATTCTGGGTACAACGAGGCTTTTTTAATGACCAAAGTTGTGCCCATTAGGGTATAATTCAGGCCCTTCCTGAGCCTATTGTACAAGTATCGCTGCCTGCGATGTTCGTAAGACTACCAGCATTCTTGCTAATTGACCGAAAGATTTTCGTCTCTCTCAAGATGGTATTTATTGTGCTGCTACCGGCTAAGCACACTTCCTCCAATAAAGGAGCCACAGCGTTCTAATATAATGTACTTTATTAATATGTAGCGAAGGCAAGCAATACATAAATAAAATACTTCAGATATCAGAACATAACTTGTTATTATAAATACGGGAATAAGTCTTGTAGGAGTCGTCATAAGAATTTAATGCTTTGCTCTCCTAGAGCTTACAACCATTATTCAAAAATAATTCAATGTTTTGCTTCAATTACGAACTGCAAGTTACTATAAAAGATCCAAGTGCAATGCGTGCACTAGATCGAATCAGCGAAGTATTCAAAAACTTCTGCCTCAATCTGCTCCATGGAGATCTCCTTTTGGACAACTACGGCTGCGGTCACTGCGATATCCAGAGGAGGGATAATGGGGCTGATGCTAGGCTGTCCACATCCATGAGTGCAACTAATGGGTGTGGACCTTCAGCGCCTGCAATGGCGAGGTGTGCCTCATGCTGTCCTATGCCCTTTTTCTTAGACTGGAAAGCATTAATAACGTGCGCCTCACGACCTTACCCTTCTTACTCCTCTCCTTCTTGAGAGGCTTTATCACCTTGTAGCTGTTAGCATTGGCTTCATGGCCAACATTGCTACTAGGTGGCTATGAGATGTAGTTCTTCCTTAGAACATTATCTTAAGCTTCGCAACTTGCATGGTGTCAATTAATGCGGCATACTCGTGTAGCCGTCTTGGCGATAGTTGCGTCGCGGATTGCACCGCATTTGGGTGAAAGGTAGAGAGTCTTCTCAATCTTACGCTTATCCGTGATTACATTATCACGAGTTGAAGACTTGTACAAATTATGGCCATGCTGGGTCAGTTCTTCGAACTCCTGGTTCGTGATGCTAGTCATCTTCATATTCATGCAAATAGTTCATAAGATTACTGCTAATAATTTACATAAAATGGTTGCAAAATTCTTATAATGCTCTTCGAACACCCGGTTCGTAATCCCGTAGTTTTCTATGCATTTTCATGATTTACTGCTATTTTCAGTGATTAAAAGTAATATAAACAATCACAGATAATCAAAACAAAAAATACGATAAATAAACTGTATAGAAATAATAATAACAAAGTTAAACATGCTTCAAATGCAAAAATCAATTCAAAATTTGAATTCTCGAGACCCTTTTTTTGCTGGAAAATAAATTTTGGTGAATTCTGTAATTTTTAGGGGTTAAATCGCGAAATTTCAGTGCTGAGAAAAATGTTCGTGTAATTTCATGAAATTCGAGGACTTATTTGCAAAATCCGGAATTTCCTTTTCTTTTCTATTTTTTTTCTCCCGTACGTGCCTTTAACCATTTTGGGCCCGTTTCATGCTTTGGCCCATATGACCTTTTCTATTTGGCTCGTGGCCTAGCGCCATGCATGCAGCATGCTTTGTGGCTGCGGCTGCGGCGGCTGTGCTTCACGCGCACAGCGTAGCGGGCACGCAGCAACGAGCGAGCGGCCGGAGCGGCGCTAGACGGCCGCATGCAGGCGCGGCGTGGGGCGGCGGCGTACACCCACGGCGGCGGGTCTGTGGGACAACGACGCGGCCGTGTACGGGCGGTGCGATGGCGCAGGTGCACGCGGCGCGGTTTCGGACGGACGGCGCGCGTGGACGGGCGACGCTCGCATGGGGCAGCGCGGCGGCGCGGCTTTGGGCCGACGGCCGGCACATTCACGGGCGGCGCAGCTTCGGGCCGACGACCGGCGGCAAGAGGCCGTTCGGGGCCGGTCAGTAGCGCGTGCGGGCGCGTGCGGCCCGATTGGGCTTCAGGCCGGCCGTGGTGCGCGTGTGCAAGTCCATGCATAGACTATTACCCTGTGACGTGCACAGCCACATGCTTCTTCTAGTCATCAATTTGAGTGCATGCATGCACAGATTCTCCAGCGTGCGCAACAACGTGGGCGGTGCTGCAAGCACGCGGCAGCCGGTGGCAGGAGGGCGGGGCCTTATGGCGTGCGAGGTGGCCGGTGCGGCGGCTTCATGCGGGCATGGGTATGCGATGCCTACTTCGGGTGG
The DNA here is from genome assembly GCA_036346405.1 of Phyllostachys edulis. NCBI lineage: Eukaryota > Viridiplantae > Streptophyta > Magnoliopsida > Poales > Poaceae > Phyllostachys > Phyllostachys edulis. Next base: position 74,901 of record JAYEVD010000387.1, on the reverse strand, counting down.
TGGCTCAGAGGCGAGCCCGTGCGGGGGCAGCGCCACTTCGTGCGGCCGGCGGCGACGCAGCATTCGGTGCACTCAAGGGGAGCCCGTACGGGGGCAAATTCTGATCATGCAATTAGCGTTCATGCAATTACCGATCGGCTTGGCCGGTGACTTCAAGTCGGCTCGCGGTGGATTTAGAACGAATTTGCAATTTTCAATCTACGGTACAATCGACATCCACTCTTTTATCCAATCTACCAATCGACATTGTGTCGGCGACTTCAAGTCGGCTCGCGATAGATTAGAGCGAATTTGCACCGTAGAAAACCAATCTAGAAAGCAAATTTGCAGAATTGAAAGCGGTCTAGAAAGTACGATTCAATCTACGAGTGTCGTTTATCGACAGTTACCTTTCGATCCGAGTAAAATAGGCCTAGAAGTAGTAGAGTCGATCGTGCTGATAACGTGTTAGGAAACCATCGCTGGCAAGTCTAGTCCGAACGATTACTTCATAGACAAGTATAGAATCGTAAGAACAATGCAAGAGCACAAGAACAGAACAATATATTGAACACAGAGATATAGAGGGTTTCTTGCTTCTCTTTATTCCTTTATCAATCGATCAATCGTTTACAGAGAATAGCACCCCCTATTTATAGGCTAGAGACCCTGCTAGGGTTTGGAATGGATAGACCATACATGGGTCAGCTTCTGGGCTAGGCCCATAGTTTTCTAACAGGGATATCAAGTCTCCTAGTATAATTCTCGATGACAATTTAACTGCGAAGTTGTCAGACTTCGGAACTTCGAGGTACATTCCAGTTGATCAAACAGGAGTGGACACAGTTGCGCAAGGAACATTTGGATACTTGAACGGTTGAACATTTGGATATAGTACGGGACACCTCACTGAGGAGCGATGTCATACTTTCGGTGTGGTTCTTATAGAATAGCTTGCTAGGAAGAATTCTGTTTCTTGTAGATCCTCTCATGGTCAAGGCCTTGTTAAACATTTTGTTAGTTTACTCTTAAAAGGCAACTTAGTTCATATACACCATTGTGCGTGTGGTACTGTAGCGTAAATTCAGCAACACCGTTTTAAGACCACTTTGTACTGGCGCCGTTGATCGATTGTGCCATTCGAAAGTTACTGACGAGCAACCCAGTAAGCCTTCCATTTATTCTCCATTACGTATTCGCGAGACTTTTGGTCGATTCCACAAACAATTTCCCAAAATGCAACACCATTGCCTACTTTGCTACATTGCTCTAATAGCCCGTACTATTCTCCTCTTCTCGGGCAACCACGACCGTTCAAACTTACCACTGATCCCACTATTACCCACTGTCCCCACACTGTCAGCTCCCAGGGTTCCCCACATGTCAGTGAGGTTACTCAGAAAACAGGTATGTTTCTCTAGCCCGTTTCTTCCATCACGTACTCCGACCATACCAACTGCACACGAGCTGCTACGCGTACGTCCAGGAAGCTCAGCGCTGCTTTTCTGAGAATTTTTTTGAAATAAAATATATATATATATATATATATATATATATATATATATATATATATATATATATATATATATATATATATATATATTTAATTTAAAAACTAGGTCATCGCCTCAAAAAATTACAAAAATATGTCCCTATCGCTGAGATAAATTGGCGACAAGAACCTGAGCAGTCTGATGCAGGGAACCTAGAAATTTTTAATTATAGTAAATAAACTCAAAAATTACAAATTTTTTACGAGCCTCGCTATGCTGTGTTCTTGCTTGTGTAATTTTTGCATAATTTTATCCTTTACGAATTTGTCTCCAAAATTCATTAAATATACTATTTGTAGGAATTTTTAAATATATCAAATGAGGTCCAAACATTATGAATTTTTTGTGAACTCTCCTTATATAGTGTAATTGTTTGTGTAATGTTTTCAGAATTTTATATATTTTGAAATTGTCTAAACAATTCTTAATTTAGGTTTATGATACTGATGTACTTGATTGTGTAAACCCTTAATTGTTGAGACAATTTCAGGACATAAAATTTTAAAAACATTACACAAACAATTGAACTATGTAAGGAGAGTTCACAAAAAATTCATAACGTTTGGACCTCATTTGATATATTTATAAATTCCTACAAATAGTATACTTAAATGAATTTTGGAGACAAATTCAAAATGGATAAAATTATGAAAAATTACACAAGCAAGAACACTCCATCGGAGACTCCATAAAAAATTTGTAATTTTTGAGTTTATTTACTATATTTAAAATTCATAGATTTACGCCGCTTGAATCGGCGGCAGTGAACCTACCCGCATCGCTCAGGTTCCTATCGCTAGTTCAACCATCGTTCGGGGTTCTGCCGCCAGATGAACTGGCGACAGAGACCTATTTTTGTAATTTTTTGGGGCGACGACCTAGTTTTGTAATTTTTTTTAAAAAATATTATTTCAAAAAAAAATTCGCTTTTCTGAAAGGGGCTGTTTTTCTGCAAAAACAGCTTTTGACTGGACTGAAAAGTTGAGTGGACGATGTTTGGTTTTTGGTAGTTGATTTTTTAGATTGGTTGGTTGAAACTTTTGAGTTAGGAAATGTCTGAAATAATTTTAAGGTAAATGACAGCTTGTTTGATACTGTTTAACAAACATTATGAGTGGACTTGATTTAATTTTTCTTGCCTTTTGCATAGAAATATAAATTTAAAAATGAAACCTACTAAAGTCTCAATTGCCAAGTATTAAATACAAAGCGTTATATGTATGGGATCTTTGCTTTGAACTTTCGCATATTCATTTGTATTGTGTCATCGGAACACCATAAGGATTGCACCAAGTATTAAATACAAAATGTTACACTGAAAATTGAAATCTTCATGACAATTTGCACACAAGTAAATCTTAGCGACAATTCCCACACAAGTAAATCTTAACGACACTTTACACACAAGTAAATCTTAGCGACAATTTGCACACAAGAAAAAAATTAAAAAAAAAAAGGAAAATGAAGCAGGCAGCTGGAGGAGGTCAGAGTGGCGTCGGCGGCTGCAGGAGGTTGAGGCAGCGGCGCCGAGGAGGAGGAGTCCACGGGGCGGCAACTAGAGGAGGTCGGTCGGGGCGAGAGGGGTGCAGGTGGGGAATGAGGGTGAGACTGGTAGGTTTCGGATTTTATACGTGGTATGAGTGGAGTAATTATCTTCAACTCTAGGGGCAAAGTCGAACCCCAACCTGTCGGGCTATAAGAAATTGCCCCAGACCGGCTTCCCCATGTTAAAGACGACTTTCGGCATTTTCAAAAGCGGCTACTGAAAACCGTTCATTTGGAACGACTTCTGGCTTTTCCTAGGAAAAAGCCAAACATGAAGTGGTGCTGAACCGGCCCTTGGACTGACAGGTGAGCCCTGAGTGAGTCTATAGTGGAGCCTGTACGCCGGTCCCTCAGGTTCGGAGCGAATCCTCTCTTGCTCGGGTTCTTGCGCGGACTAATCTTATTGATTGGTTGAGAGATTTGTATGAATGCCGATGCAAGAACTCTTCTTTTATGCAGTTTAGTTCTTACTAGGAGCTAACCCGCGCCGACTGGCGCGGAAGTTTGGAAGGAGTTTATTTTAGGCGCGTATAGTGTTCTGCATAAGCTTCTGAAAGTGAAGAGATGCAGCGAAATTAGAACGTGCTATTTTTTGCTATGTTCCTATACATGGTGGCTGAATATGGAATGCATGCTATAGAGAATCGATGACATGAAAATGACATGCGAAACTCTGGAGCGTTGGCTAATAGAGATGTAATTAGAGTAGTTTTGGTTGAACGGAAATATATTGGAAAAGGATGAACGGTATGTATATATCAGAGCAGACATACTGTTGGAAGGAATATCTTAAGTAGATGACATAGTAGATCTGTTCAGGTTATGATATAAAGTGCAAGGATTAGGTCATCAATCATTTCTGAGATCAGGATATTAACATAACAAGTTCCTAAAGCATTAACAGGAACATTAAAAGGATGGAGTACTATATAGTAGCTGAAAGCAGTATTGCGCCGACTATTGTTGTAGGCAGATGTATGAATGGAATAGAATAGGAAGCTAGTTAAAAAGAGGCGGCAAAATAGATTGGTTATCCTTTTTTTGATTGGGAGGAGGTAGGGCGATATACCTGAGACATTGCTGCTTCTTACAGAGCATTTGTGCTAATCCGTAGACGCAGTGGGCGGCTTTGTCTTTTTAGCGGGTGGATCAAGCGTAGAATGGTGCGGTGGCGACGCAGATTTGTTTAGTAAATGTAGTTGCGGTGTTATGTTGTAGGAAAGAAGACAAAGCAATCGTCTGAATATGTGATAATGGATGTAACATAATGTATTACGACAATATACCTTTTAGCTTGAATGGTCTCGTAGGGTCCTTAGTCGGCATGACAACCCTTTTAGGGTCGACTCTTGAATCTCTTCTTACGCATAGGAGATCTGCGTATAGCTCTTAGGGAGGAGAAAATATCAATAAATTGATGTACGAAAGATGATGTTTAAAAAAACTGCTAGTCGTGAAATCGAAAGAGATTTAAATGTAAAATACATGTGTTGTTGCTTCTGCTGGAAGAGGAGGGTTTTCTTTCACCTTGTCATATATAAGTGTGAGACCCCGGTTTATTTAGCTTGTAATGCTTAGTCAACCAATTGACCCTAGTATCACAAACAAAATATACCGTGCCTCGGGAAAATATGTACATCCCAGAAGTGCTGTACATACACCCTTTTACAAAATTATGCATCAATTCCATTCAATCACATAGAACCAAAGCACAAGAAATAAAAGACATACATAATAGAGATTTATTACAACAAGGGCCAACCGGCCACAAAAGATAAACACAAGAATAACAGCGAAAGCAAAAGTGCCATAAGATGGCGATAAACAAGAGCCAATTAGTGTGCCTTTACCCACAAGGCAACCAACCGGGCCGCCAACCTAGTCGTCAAACCCGCAGCACATCTCACAAAAGATGATCCCTTGGGGATCAGCTTCTTCCTCTGCAACAAATAGTTAAGCAAAGCAAATGAGTACAAAAAATGTACTTCGCAAGACTTACGTGTAGGGTAACAAGCCTATACATATGCTACATGCAAGCTTATTTAAGTGGAGGAGGCTCTAGACTCATTTTAGTATAAAGCAAGTTTTATTTGCAATACTATAATACATTTAAAGCAATGTTTGTAATCTGTTTTTAACATTTAAATAACAGCGAGTAATCAATATATAATGACAACAACAACCTGGAAGTGACTAACCCAATAGTCACCACCACAACAGCATGAATTACCCATTCATACCACCCACATCAAGTTTTAATTAAAAGGTTATAGTCTAGTTCTTGCACGACCTTACCAAGCAATGTCTATAACTTAGGACGAGGCTATTCGAATAGTTTGAACCCTGCAGGGGTGTACCAATGTACCCACACGTCAGACCGCCTTTTTGCCAAGCTATGAAGCACACTTCCTTAGGTATGCCGGCACGGCTAAGTACTACGAGACGTTTCCAATATTGTGTATCAACTACGAGTCGCCCATATGGGAATATAACCCCCCCATACGTTGATGCGGAGTCATCATAGATGCTCACCTCCAAATAAAGGATGGTGCTCCTTGCAGTGGATATCCTCCACTACTGCTCACCCAATAGCCCACCATGCAACTCGGAGCTAACACACGCCAAAGTACTAAGTCAAGAGAGGTCCCATATCCCCCTCATGTGGTTAGCACGCAATAAGCGCTTGGCTTAGTGACACAAGTAACTCGGTCCTTGGGGACTTAGGCACCATTCCAATCACACCCAACAGATCACACCAATAATCCATTGTGCCCAAGTCATGAAACAATTTTATTTTCAGTTTTTGACTTTACAAAATTAACAAAGCACAAGTGCTGGACATAATGGAGTAATAATAACATTTGTGTGATCAAGGTCATCGACATAAGTCGATTAACCCGCCCAATTCTACCGGTAGCTAAGCATTCTAAGCATGACACCGTAAAGACAATAAAAGAGCATAATTAAATCACCGGGCTCTAATTCACCAGCGATATTAATAACTTATGTTTTGTGGAAGGGGAAAACAATTTAATGGCAACCAGGCAATAGGATTAACTACCTCTAATCGGGAAATTAACTTTGACACAAAAGCATGCATACATACAATTTGTAAACAAAGTATTAGGCTTTAAAAATAATAGGAATTTTATGATCAAACTGCTTGCCTTACTGAAGTTGCTCATTTATGTTGCTGAGGATCACTCTCGTTAGCAATGTGCGCGTCGGAACCTAACGAAAGAGCCAAAAAGAACCGATAAGAGCGAGGAACACCGAAAAGATTCAAAAACCAACTTCAGTGAAAAACTCTGAAATTTTTACAGCAGGTAGAGGATGATTTATAAGGAATTTAGCAATAAGAACCAATTGATTTGGATTCTTAATGCAAAAGTTATGATCAAAACAAGTTGGCTCATCTAGATAAATGCTGAGAAATTCAAATCTGTTACTGTTCATCCGAATTAAATTGTTTGCCATAAATTTCTGGAAAGGTGGTGCACTTGAAATTTTTATGGTAAAACAAACACCTCATGATATGAACAACCCAATTGGATTCATCTCATTTGCAGCTAGGATGCATCTTTTATGATTTTTCAAAGACATGAAAAAGAGCAAAAGGTAAATGCATAAGTAAACTTTTTGAAAACAGTAACATGCCTAAAACCTATTTTACCAGCAAGTACACTAATAGAGGAAACCAACAAAGTTGGTTTCACTCAAAAAGGATTTACAGAGAATTACTTATGTATTGTTCAAGTTAAATGAATTTTTAATACTCAAAATAACCTTAAACAGGAATTAATTCTATTCTTATATTTTTACGAGCAAAATAAAACTTAAAACCATTTTTAGATTAAAGTTTAGTTTAAAACATAATTATCAAAATTTATTTTACCCAAAAAGGATTCAAAATGAATTAGTTATGCATTTTTAAAGTTAAATGGAATTTTTAATATAATGAATAGAGCTATTCTGAATTTAATTCTATTAAAACAATTTTCTGAGCTAAACTGAGGTTAAAACCATTTGTAGATTAAAGCTTAGCCAAAACCGAATTATCAAAATTGGAATCAACCGAAAATGATTTATAATGAATTAGTTATGCCATTTTGAAGTTTATTGCAATTTTCAGTGGAGAAATAAAGCCTATCGGAAACCTAAAACAATTAAACCGAGTGGGAAGACGTGGCATAGCGTGGACCTCGATTTGGAATCCTCTGACCCACCGCAATTTCACGACAAGACACGTGTGAAAGAAATGGTAAACATTTCTTGGATCTCAAATCAACGGTCAAGATTGATTGAGGGCGGTAGACGGGCCGAGATGGCGAAGTGAACGTCAGCCGTTGATCTTGTGATGAGCGGCTGAGAGCGAAGCAACGTTTGGACGGTCCGAACGTTCGCACGATCTCAGCCGTTGATCAAGAATCGGACGGCTCACATTGATTGGGACTGTAGATGGTCCGAACGGCCCAATGAATCTAAGCCGTTGACCTGGAATCCGACGGTGCACAGTGAATCTAGTTCAAAGCACGCGCAGGGGAGAGAGAAAAAGGACAAGGCCCACAAGTCAGCGATAGTAGGCCACTCACACGGCACGCACAGTGCACGGGTGGTTTAAGGAGTGCGGGCCCATGGGTCAGTGACTGCTAACATCATTTTAAGACCGTCATTTATTACTAAGCCACTGATTAGTGAGGATTAGCAATAAATGAACCTAATCAATGTCTTAATGCTTTAGCTACAGCGCCCGACAAGGATTAATCGACGCGGGCCCACTGGACATTGACCCATTAATTGCTAACACTGATTTCACCAACGATTAGCTCACTAAATGCCCGAATTAATGTCTTAACCGACAAGCTACAGTGGCAGCTGCCGTCCGACAAAATGACCGACGGCTTTCCAGGCTCGCCGCCGGCGCCGACCAAGGGCCAAAATGGAATCGCAATAGCCTAGCGCTCACGCTGGTGGCGGTGGCGACCACGGAGGAGGGCCACATCGGCGGCTAGCCGGCGATGGGCGGTGGTGCAAGCATGGCCAAAAATGCAAATGGCGAAAGAGCTCCGCAGCGGTTCTGAGAAGAGGTACCCAAGCTTCCAGGGGTTACTGAGGAGTTACCTCAACATTGCGGAGGCAAGGAGGCGAACGGGGAAGCTCCGGTGACGCTGAACCGCGCCGGCAGTGAGGAAGAAGAAGCGGAGAGGATGGCCTGAGCAACAATTACAACCCCGGGTCATCAAGATGGCTTCAACATAGCTCATAGATGGTCCACAAGCAATTAATTGAAAGATAGAGACTCTCACCGGAGTTGTGGAAGAATGGGCAAGAACTTGGCCGAATTGGGGGAAACTCCAAATTGAATGATTCCTGTGAGGTTCAAACCGAATTAGGTTAGGGGGTTTACTTCAGGAGGTGAGGGGCACAAGCTGAAGCAATTAGAGAGGGAGAAGAGCCACTGGAACCCTGTTGTCACTGAGGTGCTTCTCGGCTCAACAATGGTGGCAAGGTGTTCTCTGGTGTTTGAGCGCAACCAAGCAGAGAGGGTGCTAGGGGAAGCTACAAGGGCTGAAAGGGAGCTAAGAAGGAGCTCGGAGGGCTTAAATAGCCAGAGGGAGCGAGGCAAGGAGCAAAGCAAGCTCAAAGGTGGACATGGCTCACGGCTCTGCCATGGGCAAGCCGAGCGACGGGAGCAGGTGAAGACCACGACTTCGGGGGCGGTCCTTGATGTGCATTAATTGCCAGCTCAAAAGAGCCGTTGAGGAGGACGCTATGGAGGTGACAACGCGCTGCGCTTTCTCTGCCATGGCGCACGCGCGGGAGTGACCGGAGGTAGGGGATGAACAGGGCACGGGGGTCCCACCTGACAGAGAAACAAGCACAAAGCGGCTCGGGCTCAAGTGTTAAGTGGGTTGGGTCTAACCCATTGACTTGAGTCCAAACCTTATATCGTTGGATCAGCATCGAACGGCCACGATAGAAGCAATCGGGGGCGATTGGATTAGATCCAATGGTGGAGAGGGTTGGTCCGATCGGCCCACGAATAGGGACCGACCGATTGAGATCCAAGGGTTGTGATTGAGAATAGCCGGGACGGTTGGATTTAGATCCAAGGGCTCACAGGCGCGGTCCGAACGGCACAACGAGTAAGACCCTACGATGAATATCCAATGGTGGGGAAGCAGCGCGCATTAGATCGAAATCCAACGGCTGACTGTGATGCGCGTTTGAACTGGCGCTGTTCTTCGAGCGGGAAGGGCGCGACGGTACGATGGTGATCCAACGGCCACGATGCACGCGCGCGTTTGAATCGGCGCGGCGTGAGTTAGGCGGTTGGGTTCGACCGAGTCAAAACTGTTGGGCTCGGTCGGAGGAACAGTGAAAGGAAGTTTTTGACTGGGTTTTTAATTCAAAGCTCCTATTTTGACCGAGCTTCAAAATATAGAAATTAAATTCATAAAAATCTGAAATTTTTCATAGAGGTTCCTAGGATGACCTAGTGACCAAATAAAATTTTAAATCTCACTATTCATGAGTTATTTGCTTATTTTAAATTCAAACTTACAATAGGTTATTGAATTAAGTTTGAATTTTATGTGCATTGAGTTTAACCCCAAAAATTTGGGACAAATTAGGTTTATTCATGATAAATATCATAAGATTTAAATAAATTATTCCTAGAGTTTTTATTGAAGTAAATTATTTTCCCAAAAATTATTTTAAGTGCATGCTCTTGATATTTGACTTAGGGTTTTGAAATGAGTCAATCTTGGAAGGATTTTTAGAGATAGCAACTAACTCCAAAAATTCTGAAATTTTAAAGGGAGGTTGATGACTCTAGGATAAACCTTGTATAATTTTTCCAGATGTTGATTACTTAACTTTTCTTAAAAAGTTTTAAAGAGGTCATGACTTTAGTCATTTGGAGATTTTGGTTTTTGATTTCCCATAATTCCTTTACAAGAATTACATAATTGTTCAAAAACTTCAAGATGCAAGAAAAGTTTTAATTTCTCCTTATTTTCTTACATTTGAAACACAGACCTAGATTTGGGATGTTACAAAACCTACCCCTCTTACAGAAATCTCGTCCCGAGATTTGGCTCACTCGGGGAGGAGAGAGGGGTAGTCCGCACGCAGACGATCTTCCTTTTTCCAAGTAGCTTCATCCTCAGAATGATTTGACCACTGAACTTTAAGAATCTTGAGGACACGATTCCTTTTTCAGCCTCTTCAAGAATGCGAACAGGGTGCTCGCGATAGGTCAAATTCTCTTGAACATCGAGAGTTTCCAATGGAGTTTCCTCGGTTGGAACACGGAGGCACTTCTTGAACTGGGACACATGGAACACATCATGTACCCACTCAAGTGCAGCAGGCAATTCTAACTTATAGGTGACAGCCCCTTTCTTTTCGATGATGCGGTAAGGACCCACATATCGAGGAGCTAACTTGCCCTTGACGCCAGAATGTTGATGGCCCTTCAAAGGAGAGACTTTGAGATGAACAAAGTCATTGGGCTCAAAACTCCACTCACGACAACGGCGATCCGCATAGCTCTTTTGCCTGGATTGAGCTGTGCATAAACGATCACGAATAAGCTGGACTTGATTCTCGGCCTCATTGATCGAGTCCAGACCAAAGAACGGTCTTTCGCCGGTCTCAGACTAATTGAACGGGGTTCTACACTTCGTCCCGTATAAGGCCTCAAAAGGTGCCATGCCGAGACTGGCTTGAAAGCTGTTGTTGTAAGAAAACTCGGCGAATGGCAAGCATTTCTCCCAATGCTTCCCATAGGAAAGAACATATGCACGAAGCACGTCTTCCAAAACTTGATTGACCCTTTCAGTCTGACCATCAGTTTGAGGATGGTAAGCTGAACTGAAAGAAAGACGAGTTCCCATAGCCTCTTGTAGACTATGCCAAAATCAAGAAGTGAATAGAGAACCACGATCTGAAACGATCGTCTTCGGTACATCTTGCAAGCTTACGATCCTTGAGACATAAAGCTTAGCCAGGTGACCGGTACGAATCTTGGTTTTGACCGACAGAAAATGTGCCACTTTAGTTGACACGGGGAAACTTACCGGGTCCAGATTTAACAAGGATTGACAGACTGAGAGATCTTTCTTGATTCTATAGGTGGTGGTGCATGGCCGTTGTTAGTTGGTTGAACGATTTGTCTGGTTAATTCTGGAGCGATTTGTCTGGTCAGTTCCGGAGCGATATGTCTAGTTAATTCCACAAACAACGGGATCTCAGCCTGCTAGCTAGCTATGCGGAGTCATCCCTCCGCAGCTAGCTTCATAGAGGGACTATGGTCGTTCTTAGTTGGTGGAGCAATTTGTCTGGTTACTCCACTAACGAACGAGACCTCAAATAGGTTAACTAGCTATACTGAGTCATCCCTCCGCAGCTAGGTTCAAAAAGGCACTATGGCCGCTTAGGCCACGTAAATTTGAGGCAACAACACATAGGTGATGCCCTTAGATGTATAGGGAAGGAATGGTGCCACCTTAGTCAACCGATCGATGACAACCCAGATGGTACCATCTTTCTTGGGGGTTCGAGGTAGACTAGTAGACCTTTTGAAATTGGGGCGGCACGGTACCAACTTGATGACGAGCTTGAGCTTCCGAATCGAGGCATCCTAGAAGATCTTCGAAAGACATCAACGAAGTCACACACACTGGAACTTCACGAATATCTAGAAAAGGCTTTGCTTCAAGAGCGAAAAGATGCGGACTTGCGCCGGGTAGCGAACTTGTCACCGGAGGGACTTGTGAGGTAGATAAGCTTCTGATTTGAGCAAAACACAAGCCGGACGAAGTTTGACAAGAAGCTTACCCAACACGACGCCGTGTCTCCAGAGTTGAAGGGATGGGTTAGCAACGCAACCCGAAGACTAGAAGGTAAAGAAAGTGAAAAGGAACACCAACGACTAGGGGAATGAAACATCACCCTAACCGAAAGCTAACAAAGTAGATAGTACAGATCACTACCGAGTTAATAATAGATTAGATGATAATAAATGTAAACTAAATGAAACAAGCAGAATGAAAGAAGTTATAGAAAGCCGACAAAACAGCATGGAAATGAACTTTAAAAGCTTCCAAAAGGCTCCAAAACAGTAAGGAAAGCACAAGATCAAAGCTCAACTTCCGACACGACCAACTGTATTGAATGAACGAGTAATCGGTTGAGAAGATAAAAATCAGAACGCAACTCTAGATTTAATCACACTTAAAGAGCAGAATAAACCATCTAAAGGGTGTTAGATACTTAGCCAACTAGTATCACATCTTACCCTTTTATTCCCACAAGTTTTAGTTGAATTAACCTCTCATTATCTACCCTATTTAGAAACCACGAGGTTGCTGTCCGAAATCTAATGCTTGCTGTCCAGATTTTGCATCCAAGCTTCCTAGCCGAAATCTTCAACTTCAGAAGCTTCAAAACCTTGTAAAGGGCAGCCAACACTTCAATTTGCCAATCTCAATGGTTCCCAAAACCCAATTTAAACGATAACAACTATCTTTTGAGAGAAAGAGAGGAAAACAACTTTTTAAAACTCAAGTTAAAGCAAGATGAGAGAAGAAAGCTAAGATAGGTAAGGAGTAAAATCTGAGAATTTACTTAAGCTTTCAAAAACCATTTGATACTTTGAAATTAAGTTTTCCAAAATATCCTAAAGACGACCAAGCTAGGGTTACTACGGTCAGTATGGCTCTGATACCAAACTTTGTGAGACCCCGATTTATTTAGCTTGTAATAATTAGTCAACCAATTGACCCTAGTATCACAAACAAAATATATCGTGCCTCGGGAAATTATGTACATCCCAGAAGTGCTGTACATACAACCTTTTACAAAATTATACATCAATTCCATTCAATCACATAGAACCGAAGCACAACAAATAAAAGACATACATAATAGAGATTTATTACAACAAGGGCTAACCGGCCACAAAAGATAAACACAAGAATAATAGTGGAAGCAAAAGTGCCATAAGATGGCGATAAACAAGAGCCAATTAGTGTGCCTTTACCCACAAGGCAACCAACCGGGCCGCCAACCTAGTCGTCAAACCTGCAGCACATCTCACAAAAGATGATCCCTTGGGGATCAGCTTCTTCCTTTGCAACAAATAGTTAAGCAAAGCAAATGAGTACAAAAAATGTACTCCGCAAGACTTACGTGTAGGGTAACAAGCCTATACATATGCTACATGCAAGCTTATTTAAGTGGAGGAGGCTCTAGACTCATTTTAGCATAAAGCAAGTTTTATTTGCAATACTATAATACATTTAAAGCAATGTTTGTAATCTATTTTTAACATTTAAATAACAGCGAGTAATCAATATATAATGACAACAACAACCTAGAAGTGACTAACCCAATAGTCACCACAACAATAGCATGAATTACCCATTCATACCACCCACATCAATTTTTAATTAAAAGGTTATAGTCTAGTTCTTGCACGACCTTACCAAGCAATGTCCATAACCTAGGATGAGCCTATTCGAATAGTTTAAACCCTGCAGGGGTGTACCAATGTACCCACACGTCAGACCACCTTTTTGCCAAGCTATGAAGCACACTTCCTTAGGTATGCCGACACGGCTAAGTCCTACAAGACGTTTCCAATATTGTGCATCAACTACGAGTCGCCCATATGGGAATACAACCCCCCCATACGTTGATGCGGAGTCATCAAAGATGCTCACCTCCAAATAAAGGATGGTGCTCCTTGCAGTGGATATCCTCCACTACTGCTCACCCAATAGCCCACCATGCAACTCGGAGCTAACACACACCAAAGTACTAAGTCAAGAGAGGTCCCATATCCCCCTCATGTGGTTAGCACGCAATAAGCGCTTAGCTTAGTGACACAAGTAACTTGGTCCTTGGGGACTTAGGCACCATTCCAATCACACCCAACAGATCACACCAATCATCCATTGTGCCCAAGTCATGAAACAATTTTATTTTCAGTTTTTGACTTTACAAAATTAACAAAGCACAAGTGCTGGACATAATGGAGTAATAATAACATTTGTGTGATCAAGGTCATTGACATAAGTCGACAACCGCCTAATTCTACCGGTAGCTAAGCATTCTAAGCATGACAGTTAAGACAATAAAGAGCATAATTAAATCACCGGCTCTAATTCACCAAATGATATTAATAACTTATGTTTTGTGGCAGGGGATAACAATTTAATGGCAACCATACAATAGGATTAACTACCTCTAATCGGGAAATTAACTTTGACACAAAAGCATGCATACATACAATTTGTAAACAAAGTATTAGGCTTTAAAAGTGATAGGAATTTTATGATCAAACTGCTTGCCTTGCTGAAGTTGCTCGTTTATGTTGCTGAGGATCACTCTCGTTAGCAATGTGCGCGTCGGAACCTAACGAAAGAGCAAAAAAGAACCGATAAGAGCGAGGAACACCGAAAAGATTCAAAAACCAACTTCAGCGAAAAACTCTGAAATTTTTACAGCAGGTAGAGGATGATTTATAAGGAATTTATCAATAAGAACCAATTGATTTGGATTCTTAATGCAAACGTTATGATCAAAACAAGTTGGCTCAGCTAGATAAATGCTGAGAAATTCAAAGCTGTTACTGTTCATCCGAATAAAATTGTTTGGCATAAATTTCTGGAAAGGTGGTGCACTTGAAGTTTTTATGGTAAAACAAACACCTCATGATATGAACAACCCAATTGGATTCATCTCATTTGGAGCTAGGATGCATCTTTTATGATTTTTCAAAGACATGAAAAAGAGAAAAAGGTAAATGCATAAGTAAACTTTTTGAAAACAGTAACATGCCTAAAACCTATTTTACCAGCAAGTACACTAATAGAGGAAACCAACAAAGTTGGTTTCACTCAAAAAGGATTGACAGAGAATTACTTATGTATTTTTCAAGTTAAATGAATTTTTAATACTCAAATAACCTTAAACAGGAATTAATTCTATTCTTATATTTTTTCAGAGAAAAATAAAACTTAAAACCATTTTTAGATTAAAGTTTAGTTTAAAACAGAATTATGAAAATTTATTTTACCCAAAAAGGATTTAAAATGAATTAGTTATGCATTTTGAAAGTTCAATGGAATTTTTAATATAATGAATAGAGCTATTCTGAATTTAATTCTATTAAAACAATTTTCTGGAGCTAAACTGAGGTTAAAACCATTTTTAGATTAAAGCTTAGCCAAAACCAGAATTATCAAAATTGGAATCAACCAAAATGATTTATAATGAATTAGTTATGCCATTTTGAAGTTTATTGCAATTTTCGATTGGAGAAATAAAGCCTATCGGAAACCTAAAACAATTAAACCGAGTGGGAAGACGTGGCGCAACATGGACCCTCGATTTGGAATCCTACGCCCACCGCAGCCCACACGACAAGACACGGTGAAAGAAATGGTAAACATTTCTTGGATCCAAATCAAAGGTCAAGATTGATCGAGGACAGAGACGGGTCGAGATGGCGAAGTGAATGTCAGCCGTTGATCTTGTGATGAGCGGTTGAGAGCAAAGCAACGTTCGGACGGTCCGAACGTTCGTGCGATCTCAGCCGTTGATCAAGAATCGGACAGCTCACATTGATTGGGACTGTAGATGGTCCGAATGGCCCAATGAATCTGAGCCGTTGACCTGGAATCCGACGGTGCACAGTGAATCTAGTTCAAAGCACGCGCCGGGGAGAGAGAAAAAGGACAAGGCCCACAAGTCAGCGACACTAGGCCACTCACATGGCGCGCACAGTGCACGGGTGGTTTAAGGAGCGCGGCCCACTCGTCGCTGATCGCTAACATCATTTTAAGACCGCTATTTATTACTAAGCCATCGATTAGTGAGGATTAGCAATAAATGAACCTAATCAATGTCTTAATGCTTTAGCTACAATACCGACAGGATTAATCGACGCGGCCCACGGACATTGACCCATTAATTGCTAACACCGATTTCACCAACGATTAGCTCACTAAATGCCCGGATTAATGTCTTAACCGACAAGCTACGATGGCATTGCCGCTTGACAAAATGATCGACGGCTTCGGGCTCGCACGGCGACGTGGTCCACGCCAAGACCGACCAAGGCCAAAATGGAATCGCAATAGCTTAGGCCACGCCGGTGGCGGTGGCGACCACGGAGGAGGGCCACATCGGCTAGCCGGCGATGGTGGTGCAAGCACGACCAAAAATGAAAATGGCGAAAAGAGCTCGCAGTTAGCTTCGGTAAGCGGTGCCCGAGCTTCCAGGGGTTATTGAGTAGTTACCTCAACATTGCGGAGGCAAGGAGGCGAACGGGGAAGCTTCGGCGACGCTGAACCGCGCCAGCAGTGAGGAAGAAGAAGTAGAGAGGATGGCCTGAGCAACAATTACAACCCCGGGTCATCAAGATGGCTTCAACATAGCTCATAGACGGTCCACAAGCAATTAATTGAAAGATAGAGACTCTCACCGGAGTTGAGGAAGAATGGGGAAGAACTCGGCCGAATTGGGGGAAACTCCAAATCCCGTATAAGGCCTCAAAAGGTGCCATGCCGAGACTGGCTTGAAAGCTGTTGTTGTAAGAAAACTCGGCGAATGGCAAGCATTTCTCCCAATGCTTCCCATAGGAAAGAACATATGCACGAAGCACGTCTTCCAAAACTTGATTGACCCTTTCAGTCTGACCATCAGTTTGAGGATGGTAAGCTGAACTGAAAGAAAGACGAGTTCCCATAGCCTCTTGTAGACTATGCCAAAATCAAGAAGTGAATAGAGAACCACGATCTGAACGATCGTCTTGATACATCTTGCAAGCTTACGATCCTTGAGACATAAAGCTTAGCCAGTGACCTAAGACGAATCTTGGTTTTGACCGACGAAAATGTGCCACTTTAGTTGACACGGGAAACTTACCGGTCCAGATTTAACAAGGATTGACAGATGAGAGATCTTTCTTGATTCTATAGGTGGTGGTGCATGGCCGTTGTTAGTTGGTTGAACGATTTGTCCGGTTAATTCGGAGCGATTTGTCCGGTCGGCCCGAGCGATATGTCTAGTTAATTCCACAAACAACGGGATCTCACTGCTAGCTAGCTATGCGGAGTCATCCCTCCGCAGCTAGCTTCATAGAGGGACTATGGTCGTTCTTAGTTGGTGGAGCAATTTGTCTGGTTACTCCACTAACGAACGAGACCTCAGCCGGTTAACTAGCTATACGGAGTCATCCCTCCGCAGTTAGGTTCAAAAAGGCACTATGGCCGCTTAGGCCACAGAAATTTGAGGCAACAACACATAGGTGATGCCCTTAGATGTATAGGGAAGGAATGGTGCCACCTTAGTCAACCGATCGATGACAACCCAGATGGTACCATCTTTCTTGGGGGTTCGAGGTAGACTAGTAGACCTTTTTGAAATTGGGGCGGTACCGGGTACCAACTTGATGACGAGCTTGAGCTTCCGAACTGGAGGCATCCCTAGAAGATCTTCGGGAAAGACATCAACGAAGTCACACACCGCTGGAACTTCACGAATATCTAGAAAAGGCTTTGCTTCAAGAGCGAAAAGATGCGGACTTGCAGCTTCGGCGAAAAAGCGAACTTGCTCACCGGAGGGACTTGTGAGGTAGATAAGCTTCCTGATTTGAGCAAAACACAAGCCGGACGAAGTTTGACAAGAAGCTTACCCAACACGACGTCAGGTGTCTCCAGAGTTGAAGGGATGGGTTAGCAACGCAACCCGAAGACTAGAAGGTAAAGAAAGTGAAAAGGAACACCAACGACTAGGGGAATGAAACATCACCCTAACCGAAAGCTAACAAAGTAGATAGTACAGATCACTACCGAGTTAATAATAGATTAGATGATAATAAATGTAAACTAAATGAAACAAGCAGAATGAAAGAAGTTATAGAAAGCCGACAAAACAGCATGGAAATGAACTTTAAAAGCTTCCAAAAAGGCTCCAAAACAGTAAGGAAAGCACAAGATCAAAGCTCAACTTCCTGACACGACCAACCTGTATTGAATGAACGAGTAATCGGTTGAGAAGATAAAAATCAGAACGCAACTCTAGATTTAATCACACTTAAAGAGCAGAATAAACCATCTAAAGGGTGTTAGATACTTAGCCAACTAGTATCACATCTTACCCTTTTATTCCCACAAGTTTTAGTTGAATTAACCTCTCATTATCTACCCTATTTAGAAACCACGAGGTTGCTGTCCAGAAATCTAATGCTTGCTGTCCAGATTTTGCATCCAAGCTTCCTAGCCGAAATCTTCAACTTCAGAAGCTTCAAAACCTTGTAAAGGGCAGCCAACACTTCAATTTGCCAATCTCAATGGTTCCCAAAACCCAATTTAAACGATAACAACTATCTTTTGAGAGAAAGAGAGGAAAACAACTTTTTAAAACTCAAGTTAAAGCAAGATGAGAGAAGAAAGCTAAGATAGGTAAGGAGTAAAATCTGAGAATTTACTTAAGCTTTCAAAAACCATTTGATACTTTGAAATTAAGTTTTCCAAAATATCCTAAAGACGACCAAGCTAGGGTTACTACGGTCAAGATGGCTCGATACCAAACTTTAGGAGACCCGATTTATTTAGCTTGTAATAATTAGTCAACCAATTGACCCTAGTATCACAAACAAAATATATCGTGCCTCGAAATTATGTACATCCCAGTCTTGTACATACAACCTTTTACAAAATTATACATCAATTCCATTCAATCACATAGAACCAAGCACAACAAATAAAAGACATACATAATAGAGATTTATTACAACAAGGGCTAACCGCCACAAAAGATAAACACAAGAATAACAGTGGAAGCAAAAGTGCCATAAGATGGCGATAAACAAGAGCCAATTAGTGTGCCTTTACCCACAAGGCAACCAACCGGGCCGCCAACCTAGTCGCAAAACTCGCAAAGACATCTCACAAAAGATGATCCTTGGGGATCGACTTCTTCCTTTGCAACAAATAGTTAAGCAAAGCAAATGAGTACAAAAATGTACTCCATAAGACTTACGTGTAGGGTAACAAGCCTATACATATGCTACATGCAAGCTTATTTAAGTGGAGGAGGCTCTAGACTCATTTTAGCATAAAGCAAGTTTTATTTGCAATACTATAATACATTTAAAGCAATGTTTGTAATCTATTTTTAACATTTAAATAACAGCGAGTAATCAATATATAATGACAACAACAACCTAGAAGTGACTAACCCAATAGTCACCACAACAATAGCATGAATTACCCATTCATACCACCCACATCAATTTTTAATTAAAAGGTTATAGTCTAGTTCTTGCAACGACCTTACCAAGCAATGTCCATAACCTAGGATGAGCCTATTCAATAGTTTAAACCTGCAGGGTGTACCAATGTACCCACACGTCGCACCACCTTTTGCCAAGCTATGAAGCACACTTCCTTAGGTATGCCGACACGGCTAAGTCCTACAAGACGCTTTCCAATATTGTGCATCAACTACGAGTCGCCCATATGGGAATACAACCCCCATACGTTGATGCGGAGTCATCAAAGATGCTCACCTCCAAATAAAGGATGGTGCTCCTTGCAAGGATATCCTCCACTCTGCGCACCCAATAGCCCACCATGCAACTCGGAGCTAACACACACCAAAGTACTAAGTCAAGAGAGGTCCCATATCCCCCTCATGTGGTTAGCACGCAATAAGCGCTTAGCTTAGTGACACAAGTAACTTGGTCCTTGGGGACTTAGGCACCATTCCAATCACACCCAACAGATCACACCAATCATCCATTGTGCCCAAGTCATGAAACAATTTTATTTTCAGTTTTTGACTTTACAAAATTAACAAAGCACAAGTGCTGGACATAATGGAGTAATAATAACATTTGTGTGATCAAGGTCATTGACATAAGTCGACAACCGCCCAATTCTACCGGTAGCTAAGCATTCTAAGCATGACAGATTAAGACAATAAAGAGCATAATTAAATCACCGGGCTCTAATTCACCAAATGATATTAATAACTTATGTTTTGTGGCAGGGGATAACAATTTAATGGCAACCATACAATAGGATTAACTACCTCTAATCGGGAAATTAACTTTGACACAAAAGCATGCATACATACAATTTGTAAACAAAGTATTAGGCTTTAAAAGTGATAGGAATTTTATGATCAAACTGCTTGCCTTGCTGAAGTTGCTCGTTTATGTTGTTGAGGATCACTCTCGTTAGCAATGTGCGGCGTCGGAACCTAACGAAAGAGCAAAAAAGAACCGATAAGAGCGAGGAACACGAAAAGATTCAAAAACCAACTTCAGTGAAAAACTCTGAAATTTTTACAGCAGGTAGAGGATGATTTATAAGGAATTTATCAATAAGAACCAATTGATTTGGATTCTTAATGCAAACGTTATGATCAAAACAAGTTGGCTCACTAGATAAATGCCGAGAAATTCAAAGCTGTTACTGTTCATCCGAATAAAATTGTTTGGCATAAATTTCTGGAAAGGTGGTGCACTTGAAGTTTTTATGGTAAAACAAACACCTCATGATATGAACAACCCAATTGGATTCATCTCATTTGGAGCTAGGATGCATCTTTTATGATTTTTCAAAGACATGAAAAGAGAAAAAGGTAAATGCATAAGTAAACTTTTTGAAAACAGTAACATGCCTAAAACCTATTTTACCAGCAAGTACACTAATAGAGGAAACCAACAAAGTTGGTTTCACTCAAAAGGATTGACAGAGAATTACTTATGTATTTTTCAAGTTAAATGAATTTTAATACTCAAATAACCTTAAACAGAATTAATTCTATTCTTATATTTTTTCAGAGCAAAATAAAACTTAAAACCATTTTTAGATTAAATTTTAGTTTAAAACAGAATTATGAAAATTTATTTTACCCAAAAAGGATTTAAAATGAATTAGTTATGCATTTTGAAAGTTCAATGGAATTTTTAATATAATGAATAGAGCTATTCTGAATTTAATTCTATTAAAACAATTTTCTGGAGCTAAACTGAGGTTAAAACCATTTTTAGATTAAAGCTTAGCCAAAACCAGAATTATCAAAATTGGAATCAACCGAAAATGATTTATAATGAATTAGTTATGCCATTTTGAAGTTTATTGCAATTTTCAGTGGAGAAATAAAGCCTATCGGAAACCTAAAACAATTAAACCGAGTGGGAAGACGTGGCGCAACATGGACCCTCGATTTGGAATCCTACGGCCCACCGCAGCCCACGCACAGTACACGTGTGAAAGAAATGGTAAACATTTCTTGGATCTGAAATCAAAGGTCAAGATTGATTGAGGACTGTAGACGGGTCGAGATGGCGAAGTGAATGTCAGCCGTTGATCTTGTGATGAGCGGTTGAGAGCAAAGCAACGTTCGGACGGTCCGAACGTTCGTGCGATCTCAGCCGTTGATCAAGAATCGGACAGCTCACATTGATTGGGACTGTAGATGGTCCGAATGGCCCAATGAATCGAGCCGTTGATTCGAATCCGACGGCGCAATGCGAATCTAGTTCAAAGCACGCGCCGGGGAGAGAGAAAAAGGACAAGGCCCACAAGTCAGCGACACTAGGCCACTCACATGGCGCGCACAGTGCACGGGTGGTTTAAGGAGTGCGGGCCCACGGGTCAGTGACTGCTAACATCATTTTAAGACCGTCATTTATTACTAAGCCACTGATTAGTGAGGATTAGCAATAAATGAACCTAATCAATGTCTTAATGCTTTAGCTACAGCGCCCGACAGGGATTAATCGACGCGGGCCCACTGGACATTGACCCATTAATTGCTAACACTGATTTCACCAACGATTAGCTCACTAAATGCCCGGATTAATGTCTTAACCGACAAGCTACAGTGGCAGCTGCCGTTTGACAAAATGATCGACGGCTTCCCAGGCTCGCCGCCGGCGACGTGGTCCACGCCGGCACCGACCAAGGGCCAAAATGGAATCGCAATAGCTTAGCGCTCACGCTGGTGGCGGTGGCGACCACGGAGGAGGGCCACATCGGCGGCTAGCCGGCGATGGGCGGTGGTGCAAGCACGGCCAAAAATGAAAATGGCGAAAGAGCTTCGCAGCAGTTCTGAGAAGCGGTGCCCGAGCTTCCAGGGGTTATTGAGTAGTTACCTCAACATTGCGGAGGCAAGGAGGCGAACGGAAGCTTTCATGACAACAACCGCCAAAGAAGGAGGAAGAAGAAGCAGAGAGGATGGCCTGAGCAACAATTACAACCCCGGGTCATCAAGATGGCTTCAACATAGCTCATAGACGGTCCACAAGCAATTAATTGAAAGATAGAGACTCTCACCGGAGTTGAGGAAGAATGGGGAAGAACTCGGCCGAATTGGGGGAAACTCCAAATTGAATGATTCCTGTGAAGTTCAAACCGAATTAGGTTAGGGGGTTTACTTCAGGAGGTGAGGGGCACAAGCTGAAGCAATTAGAGAGGGAGAAGAGCCACTGGAACCCTGTTGTCACCGAGGTGCTTCTCGGCTCAACAATGGTGGCAAGGTGGTCTCTGGTGTTTGAGTGTAACCAAGCAGAGAGGGTGCTAGGGGAAGCTAAAGGGGCTGAAAAGGGAGCTAAGAAGGAGCTCGGAGGGCTTAAATAGCTAGAGGGAGCGAGGCAAGGAGCAAAGCAAGCTCAAAGGTGGACATGGCTCACGGCTCGCCCATGGGCAAGCCGAGCGACGGAGCAGTGAAGACCACGACTTCGGCGATCCGGATGTGCATTAATTGCCACCTCAAAAGAGCCGTTGAGGAGGACGCTATGGAGGTGACAACGCGCTTCGCTTTCTCTGCCATGGCGCACGCGTGAGAGCGACCGGAGGTAGGGGATGAACAGGGCACGGGGGTCCCACCTGACAGAGAAACAAGCACAAAGCGGCTCGGGCTCAAGTGTTAAGTGGGTTGGGTCTAACCCATTGACTTGAGTCCAAACCTTAGATCGTAGGATCAGCATCGAACGGCCACGATAGAAGCAATCGGGCGATTGGATTAGATCCAATGGTGGAGAGGGTTATCCGATCGCCCACCAACAGGACCGACCGATTGAGATCCAAGGGTTGTGATTGAGAATAGCCGGGACGGTTGGATTTAGATCCAAGGGCTCACAGGCGCGGTCCGAACGGCACAACGAGTAAGACCCTACGATGAATATCCAACGGCGGGAAGCAGCCAAGATTAGATCGAATCCAACTACCGATCATGCGATGCGCGCTTGAATCGGGCGCCGTTTTTTCGAGCGGGAAGGGCGCGACGGTACGATGGTGATCCAACGGCCACGATGCATGCACGCGTTTGAATCGGCATGGCGCGAGTTAGGCGGTTGGGTTCGACCGAGTCAAAACTGTTGGGCTCGGTCGGAGGAATAGTGAAAGGAAGTTTTTGACTGGGTTTTTAATTCAAAGCTCCTACTTTGACCGAGCTTCAAAATATAGAAATTAAATTCATAAATATCTGAAATTTTTCAGAGAGGTTCCTGGGATGACCTAGTGACCAAATAAAATTTTAAATCTCACTGTTCATGAGTTATTTGCTTATTTTAAATTCAAACTTACAATAGGTTATTGAATTAAGTTTGAATTTTATGTGGATTGAGTTTAACCCCAAAAATTTGGGACAAATTAGGATTATTCATGATAAATATCATAAGATTTAAATAAATTATTCCCAGAGTTTTGATTGAAGTAAATTCTTTTCCCAAAAATTATTTTAAGTGCATGCTCTTGATATTTGACTTAGGGTTTTGAAATGAGCTGAATCTTGGAAGGATTTTTAGAGATAGCAACTAACTCCAAAAATTCTGAAATTTTAAAGGGAGGTTGATGACTCTAGGATAAACCTTGTATAATTTTTCCAGATGTTGATTATGAACTTTTCTTAAAAAGTTTTAAAGAGGTCATGACTTTAGTCATTTGGAGATTTTAGTTTTTGATTTCCCATAATTCCTTTACAAGAATTACAGAATTGTTCAAAAACTTCAAGATGCAAGAAAAGTTTTAATTTCTCCTTATTTTCTTACATTTGAAACACAGACCTAGATTTGGGATGTTACAATAAGCTAGACACAACAAATCTCCACCTTGGATGGTACACCACCTTGAAGAAAACACAGCAAAGAGAACGCTTTAACACTGCTCGGTCATCCGTGGGCTAGGGGTTACCTCCTTACTCAGCAACTTGTGACTCCCAACAAGTCGAGGCAATGCTCAAACTTGTTGGCGGTGACGGGCTTGGTCAACATATCCGCAGTATTATCATTAGTGTGCGCCTTCATCAAATCAATCTCTCTAGAGTTGATCAACTCCCTTATCCTATGATACATTGCAAGAATGTGCTTCATCCTAGCATGATACACTTGATTCTTGGCCAAATAAATTGCACTCTGACTATCACAATGCACCTGAACTCCACCTTGCTCAACACCTAGTTCCTTCACTAATCCTGCAAGCCATAACGCTTCCTTTGCAGCTTTAGTCACAACCATGTACTCTGCCTTTGTTGTGGACAATGCAACAATAGACTGAATTGATGACTTCCAACATATAAGCCCTCCACCTAGAGTAAAAACATACCCTATAGTAGACCTTCTATTATCCAAATCACCAGCATAGTCCGAATCCACATATCCAACAACCAAAGGATTACGTTGCTGTTCACCAAAAATAATACCATGACTTGTTGTACCTCTCAAGTACCTGAATATCCACTTGACTGCCTCACAGTGTCGCTTTCTTGGTTTTTCCATAAACTTGCTGACTTGACTAACAGTGTCAAAATCAAGCCTTGTACAAACCATAGCATACATTAAACAACCAACTGCACTAACATATGGAACCTTTGCCATCTCTTCAAATTCTTTGTCTGATTTAGGGAAAAATTTAGAAGGAAGTTTAAAGTGTTGTGCCAATAGAGTACTTACTGGTTTGGCCTTGCTCATATCAAATCGCTCCAAAACTTTCTCAACATACTCCTGCGGAGACAACCACAGTTGCCTCGAGCTTCTATCCCTGTGTATCTCTATGCCCAAAATTTTCTTTGCTGCCCCTAAGTATTCCATATCTAAATTCCTGACTTAGCAAACCCTTCAAACTAATCACATCACACATGTGCTTTACAACAATTAGCATATCATCCACATATAGTAGCGTAAAAATAAATGAACCATCATCAAGGCGTCGAACATAAACACAACAAATATACTCACATCGATCAGAGCTAACTGTAACATGTAGGAGTCGAACGCTTGTACCACTGCCTTGGAGACTGCTTTTAACCCATACAATGACTTGTTTAACTTGCATACCAGGTGCTAATTTTTCAGTTCAGTGAACCCTTTTTGCTGCTCCATGTAGATTTGCTCATCAAGATCACCATGCAAAAACACCGTTTTCACAACCATCTGTTCCAAGTGCAAATCCCAATTGACTACCAATGCAAGAACTATCCTAATAGAAGTATGCCTCACAACCGGGGAGAATACCTCATCATAATCAATCCCCTTCTTTTGTGAATACCCTTTTGCAACTATTCGAGCCTTGAACTTTTCCCCTTCTTTTTCTGATACTACAGGTTTTCTCTTGTAGACCCATTTGCATCCAATGGCTTTCTTATCTTTAGGAAGATGAACTAGCTCCCAAGTCTGATTCTTCTGTAAAGACCCCATTTCTTCTGTCATTGCAGTCATCCACCTATCTTTCTCCTGGCTTGTAATAGCCTCCTGAAAATTAGTTGGATCATCAGTACTAACAAGAAGAGCAAATGAAACCTGGTCTTCATACCCAATCTCTTTGGAGCTTTCACATTAGTGCGCCACCGCTCATCTCTTGCCAATTGAAAATTCTACAAATCCTCTAAAGTGGAATCATGGTTACGTAGGCTACGATAGCTACAAACAAAAATTTCTACCACGCAAAACCAGAAACCACGCAAGTAGATGATCATAGATCGTTACCACCGACGCCAGCGAGCAGCGGAAGAAGGGTTGAGCAACTTAGTCCAACGAAGAGCGCGTGATGTAGTGGTCGAGTCGATCGTCCAACGCCCAAAGAAGTCGATGCAAAGGGTCGCAATGATCGCTCTCCTCCAAAGAACGCTCTGCGTTCTTGTGAAGATCGCGGATCGCCCTCAAGCGCAACAATCGTAGTAGCGCCTACGGTATCCACACGCCCAGGAAGGAACAACCGAACGCCGGTGTGCGACCAAGTCGCACGGTGGAGCTCTCAAGAAGATGGCGGCTAGGGTTTCGTGGTGTTTCACCCGCTTACCAACAAACCTCATGCACCTCCTTATATAGTGCTCGTGACGGATCCTATCCAACACGCTATTTAATCAGATTCGCATTGGTTTGTTCCAACCCGCTAAGTGTGTGACCAGAGGTTCATGTAGTTCGGTTGTGACTCGAAACCGCTTCCGATCACGAGTCGAAGCGGCTCCTAGCGTAACATATCGATTCCGAATACACACAAATTATATCGGACGAACCTTAATGCAATATGATATACCACGTGTCCTCATCACTTACGACCAGGTCCTATCTCTATACGACCACCAGATTTGATCACGACCAACCTGTAACTCCTTACGACTTGGTTTCACCACTGCGGATTACGCTCACCGCCCACGACTTGTTTGTATCTCCATACGACTTGTCGGTGGTCTGGTCGAATTGCACCTACTCATGTATTCTCCCTTTGCCTCACGATATCTGGTTGAACTCTGTGAGATGTTGTGTCATCCATGGATCGCTCAATACTTTCTCGACGAGTGTCGATAACTTTACGTGGTCAAACATTTCGACTACTAGTGGCATGGCCATGCACTTTCTTTATCCGATCACAACGAGGGGCCCAGAGACATCTCTCCTGTTATGTTAGGAGGGCAAATCCCATATCCGACCAAATACATTCCTCTCCATGTTTCAGAGCATACCCAAAGCTACCTTTATAACTACCCATTCATTTGCAGTAGCGCTTGGCAACCCCTAAGAGTGCCCTTACACATGTAGGAAACCATGCCGATCTCGTGTCTAAGGATTATACATCATCATTGCTTGAGACCAACTAACGACACATAGATTCATAACAATCTCAATAGTGTCTCAAGGTGGGTCTTATCCCACATCATGTTCTCTAACATGTGTCCATATTATCTGTTTGATATCTCCATATCTATGACTCGTGAACATAGTCATCAACCAATACATATGCTAGTCTATTCATATGTGTCCTCATATGTTTACGATCAGGATCGATAAGAATAATTATTGCGTAAATATAGAGTTTCACAACCAAGTCACATACTTGATAATAAATATTAACAATATTATTCTAGGAACAAGATAACACATTATCCAATGTTATGAACATAATGAAATATAATCATCTCTATGATTGCCTCTAGGGCATATTTCCAACAGAATCTGGAGGCAGTGTGTGTGAATCGTGAGTTCTTGAACTATGTTCTAACTCTATCTGCACCGTATCTAAACCTCAAATCTCATGTGCTACCTTTTCTTTATTTTGTTGTAACATTGATTTCTCATCAAAGACAACATCCCTGCTCATCACCACCTTCTTTGATGTTCGATCCCAAAGCTTTTACCCTTTAACACCTTTCTTGAAACCCAGAAAAATGCACTCTGTTGATTTTGCATCAAGCTTCGACTTTTCATCAGCTGGTATATGCATATAGGCTGGGCAACCAAAAATTCTTAGATTAGCAAAATCAACCGAATTACTAGTCCACACCTCCTCTGCAACCTTACCACCCAAAGATGCACATGGTGATCTGTTTATGAGATAGCTCGCCATGTTCACAGCCTCTGCCAAGAAACATTTAGCAAGCCCAGCATTCAACCTCAAGCACCTTGCTCGTTCACAAATAGTCATGTTCATCCTTTTTGCCACACCGTTTTGCTGCGGTGTTTTGTGCACCGTGAAATGCCGCTGAATACCATGCTCCTCACAATATCTTTGAAACTATGAATTAGTATATTCAGTACAATTATCAGACCTTAGACACTTTACCTTCCTGCCTGTTTGGTTTTCCACCTCAGCTTTCCACACCTTGAACTTGGCAAACACTTTAGATTTCTTCTTCATGAAATACACCCACACCTTGCGGGAAAAATCGTCAATAAAAGTAATAAAATACTAAGCTCCACCCATTAACGGTTTTCTAGTAGGCCCCCACACATCAGAGTGTTCATAATCAAGTATTCTTTTTGTTTTATGTTTGCCACTTGAGAAGCTAACCTTAGACTGTTTTCCAAGAACACAAAACTTACAAAAACCTAACTTGCAACTTTTAATTCCTACCAATAGGTCTCTCTTATGCAATTCCTCCATCCCACAAACACTAAGATGGTCCAACCGCATATGCCAAAGTTTTGCCATATTATTATGTGACTCCAATGAACTGACTCCACCTACAACAGTGCTTCCTAGCAATATATAAATATTTCGAGTAGTTCTCTTACCCTTCATCATAGTCAATGCACACTTACAAATTTTCATGGTTTCCTTATCGTTATCAGCTTTATAAGTAATACCACTATTATGTAAGGAGCCTAGAGAGATCAGATTCTTTTTCAACCCTAGTATGTGCCTAACATCACGCATTGTTCTAACAATACCATCATTCATCTTAATTTAAACTTCACCTATCCCGACAATACTATGGCATGTATCATCGTAAAGGTAAACAGAACCGAAATTACCTGGCCTGTATGAAGTGAACCACTCTCTGTTAGGCGTGATGTGATACGAGCACCCCGAATCAAGAATCCATGCATCTATCAACCGACCGTTTGAAACTAAGAGAACATTTGCGTCACTGCAATCCGAGTCATCTTTCCTAGCCACATTGACAGTCTTCTCATCATGCTTCCCACCATTCTGTTCTTTCAATTTTGGACAATCCCTTTTTATATGCCCCATCTCCTTGCACTTATAGCACTCGATATTCTTTTTACTCCTTGACTTTGGTATGGATTTACGCCTTCCAGATCTCTCCTTGTCTTGTTTCCTTCCATGATCACCCTTCGTATACAAACTATCACCCTGAGAGCTCTCCGCCACGTTCAGCTTCCGTTGATTATGCGCCAACAGAGCCACGATAATCCCATCAACCTTGATAGTATCTTTCTCGTATGTCAGAGCGGTAACCAAGTGTTCATAGGAAGCTGGCAATGAACACAACAGAATAATCGCCTTGTCTTCATTTGTGATCTTCACCTCCAGATGCCCTAGATCAGTAATCACCTGATTGAAGACATTCACATGCTATGCAAGATCAGAACCCACCTGCATCATCAGCCGGTACAACCTCTACTTTAGATACAGCTTGTTCGTCAGGGATTTGGACATAAACTGAGTCTGCAATTTGTTCTAGATTTCTTTTAGCGAGGTCATATCCATCACATGATACATGACTTGATCCGAAAGACACAGCCGTATGATCGCGGTTACTTGCTCCTTCAACTCCTCCCAATCATCATCCTCCATGGCCTTTGGTTTTGCTTCGTGCAGCCCTTTGGAACAACCCTACTGTGCCAACAGATCCTTCACCTCGTCTGCCACAATCCAAAGTGACCAGCTCCATCGAACTTCACCACTTTGAATCTGGCACCTAGCGCCGCCATCTCAACCCCGCCTCGATACCAATTGTTGGAACCAACGACACTGCCCTTTGCGAGAGAGAACAATCACAAAAAGCACACAAGGCACGAGAATTTGTTTACGAGGTTTGGCAAAGCCTACGTCCCCGGGAGCCAAATCGCGGTGGCTCTATCCGTATAAGGAGTTTTTTTTACTTCTGATTAGGGTTACAAGAGGTCGGCGGTATATATTTATACCCCGATTACATGTTCGACTCGGACACAAAGTCCGTACAGAGGGGGCTTTGCCCCCCACACCCCCAGCCCACAATATTTCGTAACCTCACACAACTGTGTCTCCCCCCTATAGGGCTGTGTCCGAAAAGCGTACACTACGCTCCCACTTTTTTGACACAACCCCTTCCTTTCACCTTGTCATATATAAACCATACACAACATGATGTTGCTTTGGGTAGCGTGTATTTCTAATTGGGGTTGTAATGTAAAACCTTCATACATACCTTTGCATCCATGGTGTGTTTCGTCGATGTGTAATCAGTGAATAAGGTTCTCCAAACAGAGTGTGATAGAGGAGTGTTCTTTGGCTGCAATGGACAATATATAGTAATAGTGGTAGAGAGAGCCAAAGAGTGTTGTTAAAAACATTCAATACACAGTTAGAGATATAAGATGGTAGATTAGATAGTAGATACCTTGAGGAAGCGTTTGATGCAGCCTTATTTTTTTTTTAGTGGAGATCGGTGTAGGCCGTGGATGATCGTCATGGAGCTTGTATGGTGTTGGAGAGTAAATTATTTATGTTACAGGAAATGTGTTAATAGGGAGGAACATATTAGTTGCTAGCAGCATAGAGCATTGAAAATCAGGCATTGATGGTAAAGTCTTGGAAAGTAGATAAGTAGTATTAAATGAGGGAGCGATGTTTGATGGTTTTCTTGTTAAGCAAATAGTAAAACATACATCAGGATGGTAGCAGCGCTAACAGCTATAGTGCTTGAAATGCTGATAATAGAAAGAAACCATTAAAACAAATGTGCACAGACACGACGTGTAAGTAAGCACTAACGGTAAGGAGGAATATATTATTGTGTACTTGGTCACAGTCTCATGGTGGAGCTAAAGACACTACTAGGGAACACCTCATCACAGACTGTTCGGAACCGTAATCACAGATGATTTTGGAACCGTCTATATTTGTTCGTATGTGATAACAAGCAGTTATCACAGACGGTTCAAAACCGTCTGTGATACTCACTATCACAGATGGTTTTTTGTTGAAACCATCTCTAAAGGCTAGTATCACAGACGGTTTCCATTAAAAACCGTATGTGATACGTAGATATCCTGAGCAGTTACATTTAAGCACCGTCATGATACTAAATATCACGAGCATTACATTTAAGCACCGCTCGATATTTCTAGTATCACGACGGTGCTTAAATAGAAACGCTCAGGATATCTACGATCATAGATGGTTTTTAATGGAAATCGCCTGTGATATCGCCTTCGTAAACGGTTTCAACAAAAAACCGTCTGTGATAGTGAGTCATCCTAACTACATTTTTGCTGTTTTTTTGGCTAGCATCAGGAATTGCTAGCCATGCCCTCTGAAAACAAGCATGTACAAAAATAGATACATCACGAGATAATCAATTGTTGACAAACTCAAACTGATCATTACTCAAAATAAGTTACAAAAGATCGCATTTGTTCAAGTATTGTCGCTATAGTTACAATTGGATTACAATTGAGTCAAATGTTTGTAGGTGGTTGAGGGGTGTTTGCGGGGTGATGCTTTGGGTCGGCGATGGAGTGAAATTCTTCGGTGTCCTTAATTATCTCTGATATGATAAAGGTGTAGAGCTTCCCTTGAATGTCCTTGATCTCATTCGCAAAGAGTCCATCTAAATCTATAATCAAGGCCTGTCGCTAGCAAGAGTAAAGTGGTAAGCATATATATTTAAAATTTATAATTAGGAAATAATTATTTCGATATTGACAAACCTCGGGATCCTTCTTCCTAGCTGTAATGATTTTCTCCATATGATAGCAAACGTAGATTGCACATAACTCATCATTTTTTTTGCCGTGGCATCGCAAAATAGAATTACATATACCAGCCGACGCTGCTATTATGAAGTATGATATAGGATTATCATGTTGTAGCGCAGTCTTCGAAATTTCATCCTGTGTTAGTTCAAGCTCCTTCCATCAGATATTCCTTTGTTGGCAACATGGTCGATGAACGACCTACATGATTTCAAAAAGTTATCATCGGCCATTTCAAACGAAGGAAGACCGCAATAAAGTTATGTATGGAGGAAAGAGCATACCGCCGAGTATTCTCGCACGTCAAGTCATGATTGTTTCGATTAGGAATCAAGGTATATCACATGGTTCCTCCCGGGTATAATGACTAAAAGGATCCAAGGGTACCTACTCATGTATGTCGCTATAGTCATTAAACCTAAGTTCGTGCTGCGTATAAAGTACAAATGAAATTTGTAGAGCAAGTAGTGACACTTACCCCTCGTTGTAGGGCACCACTATGTACTTCATGTTCTGCTGACAAAGCAATGCCTCCGTTATGTATTTCTCGACGAAGGACGAGTCTGCTTCGATGGTTTGCAACGATACCACATGTGGGTCGAGGAAACCCATCGGTTCTTTCCATTGCCGGATATTTTTCATCATGTATCTATACATAAGCAATGAGTTGTGATATTTATCGGTATTACGTGAATGTAGAACTTGATTGTACGCACTTACAGTGTCCAACATCGTAGAAGCGAGGCGTCGAGGCCAACGAGGTTGAATAGGTCATATAAGTCGTTGAAACCCACGACGAAGTGGTTCGTCCCGTTGAAGAAATGCTTATGCTCGTATCTGACGGTGATTCTAGTATCGCACCCCTCCTTTTGGGTCCTTCCAAGTACCGTGCATGCAAAGTCGACAAGCATATCCAATACTTCCTAATACGCGTCGAGCACAACGGTTTTCGATGATGTACTTCCAGATATCCCGGACTTCCGGACTTGGGAGGCGCTTTAACGTCAAATTTCGATTTGGCCTTAGGATTGGCAGGCGTCTTCCGTGAGACGACTTCGACTGACACGACGGCACGCTTTTGTTATTCTTCGGCGTTTCTCCACGGAACCGATAAGGGGGCCTTCGAGGCGTAAATATGTGGTGAGTCATCGAGGGTCCCGTTGGATAGGAATGGTCATGTTGAGATCAAGGTACTGCTGGGTCCAGGACGATGCCCTTCTTGGGCCACCAGATAAAACTGTGCACGGCAGCCCCTAGTGTTGTGATATCTTCGTTCGGGCAAATCTCCAGCGGGACGGCCATGAAATGTTCATGTACCATGTCCACCTCCACCCTGGCGTAACCCTGCGCCACCTGGACACTGTGATGTATTGCCCCTTCATGGTATGGATGCACCATCCCCCGCCCAGCCTCAATAGGAATGGACCCAACTAACCTCAGTTGGAGCTTGCAGGCCGTCGGCTCCTACAAAATGATACGCAATTAGCTAAGGCGTCCTATAGGTCTATCTTTGGTGCATTCCATAGATGTATATTACCTTGATGCCGTCTATCGGTAATTGGTCGTCGTCATGTTCAAAATTATGCGTGGACGTGACGCTACTCTGATGTCGAGGAGGACTGGTTCCCACAATAACGGGGGCGGTTTGCGACTGGTTGAGTACTTGATTCAATCGATCCTCCAATCTTGCTATCTTTCCTTCAAATTGTGCAAGAATCCTCTGCACTAACCGGTCGTCGGGTCGGCCATGGATCTCTTCCTACTCCTATACGTAGTAGTCGTCTGCGAATCCATGACTCCAAGGTACGTTAACCCCAAGGCCTCGCGTGCGACCCGGGTGCTCCTTGTTTTCCAGGGCCATAGATAGTATATCCTTCTCCCTGTCTACATGGAAGGAGCCTTGGGAAGTTTGGGCACTCAATTCACGCTGCAAGAGGTCATCATGTTATTATAGACACTATGAAGTTATGGACTTATAAACAATTAGGTAGTTCGACATATTTACCACACATTGGGACACTTCCTAGTCCGCCGGGTTTGTGAAAGAGACGCTGCCCGAAGATGAGATTTTTGCCCTCGCTTTTAACCAGCTTAGGGAACTCGGGTCTGTGATATCAGGAAATAGATTCTCCTCCTCCGCCGCCCATTGCGTGGATTTAGTCATGCGTGCCAGCCAAGTGCGAAGTCTGGGGGTGAGTGTTTTGTGCCTGGAGAGCTTTGTGCGCCGCACTTTGCTCCTTACATTCGTCCGTCGTCTTCATAGCCACAAAGGCGTCCCATGTTTCCCGCGTCAAGAATGCAAACTTCGTGAAGGGCGTCTCACCCTTGTTCACGTACTGCATGACAAGAACGCTCTTGAAGGTCCTCCACGCGTGACACATCGAGAGCAACGCATGCCGTTGCCGCGCCTATGTGTGCTTCGGGATAGTAAACTTGCTTGAAAGTTCTTTCCACAATAGCGCCTCTCGATCTTTTTGTCGAGACTTCCGGTTTGTGTGGTGATAGGGACCCGTTCCTTGCAAGTATCTCGCAGATGGTCCGAATCTCGCCGATCTCGGGGACTCAGAGGATCCCAACGCCATCGACCTCGTGATGGTCAATCGACCAGAGCAATTTCGATATTCCTCGCCATCTCGCTTACGATTCAAGGGCGCGCGTCGGTGACGGCGAAGACGGTGCCTCGCCATCTCATGGCGATGATAACAATCATGACAAGTATGATGACAAGTTCATAACACAACTCCAAAATAAGTCCATAACACAACTCCAAATAATTTGACTTCAAAAATTCATATCTAATTCAACTCAACTCCAAATCAAGTGAAACCAATTTTGATACTCCACATTACAATGAATATCCACATTGACATCAATATTAAAGATGACAAGTCCATAACACATTAACACATGACAATGGAATAAATTAATTACAATGGAGTAAATTCTTAATTGAAATATAGCCCTTCATGATGATCGACGCGCATATAGCTAGCTTCCTCACTGGGTTCTTCCTCGAGCTTGATGCCGTCTCCGAAAGGAGGCAACTCGTCAAATTGATTGTATTCTTCCTCATCCACTACATTCTCAACTCCGACAATCCTCCTTTTTCCATGAAGAACTACGTGGCGCTTCTTATTTGCCGGGTCGGTTACATAGAAGACTTGAACAACTTGGTTAGCCAGTACGAATGGTTCGTCTTTGAATCCGACACGCTCGAGGTCCACGGTAGTGACGCCTGACTTGTCGACCTTCACCTGGGAGATGGACCCAACGACACCTTGAAATAGGGGGTCTTGAAAAGCACGAGTCGAGCTCCCATATCTCCTCTATTTACCCATAGTAGGAGCTCCTCAACCCATCGATCTTGAATGCATCTATGTGGACACCGCCGTTCTAGATCAGGTTCTTCCTATCCTAAGCCAGCCGTATAAAATGTGTACCCATTTATGTCAGATCCTTGCCATGTGACAATTGTAAATTGTGGCCCTTGGGCCAACCATAGCAACAGATCATCACTTGATGACCTCCCAAAGGATTCGCACCTTTAACCATTTGTTGAACCGACGGTTGTGCTTTCATGATCCAAACCTCCGACCGGTTTGGATTCTGTTGGTGTACCATGTCTTTGTGCTCGTCGATGTACGGGGATACTTCGGTCATGTGTTGCAAGACCGTGAAATGGGCTTGAGCGTATGTATCCAGATCGGGAGTGATTGATTTTCTTCCGATGGTCCCGATACCATCCAGTCTCCCCTCATGACGAGATAGAGGCACACCTATCGGATCCACCTGAGCCATGTAGTCGATGCAGAACTCAATGACCTCTTCCGTTGCATAACCTTCCATGATGCCCCTCCGGTCGAGATCGATTCCGTGACGTAGGACTTGAGAATTCCCATGTACCTCTTTAACGGGTACATATGACGAGGAATACAGGTCAAGATATCTTTATCTCTTTCACAAGGTGAACAATGAGATGGACCATGATATCGAAAAATGACGGAGGGAAATACATCTCAAGATGACATAGAGTCGTCACCACCTCGGCCTGCAGAGCATCTAGTCCTTGGGGATCGATGACCTTCTGAGCAATTGAGTTGAAGAAATAACACAGCCTCAAGATTGCCACTCGGACCTTGTTCGGCAAGATACTCCTAATTGCAACAGGAAGCATTTGTGTCATCAACACATGACAATCATGCGACTTCATACCAATTAATTTCAAATCTTGCATAGAAACAAGTTTCTTAATGTTAGCGGAGTAACTAGACGAGACTTTCACACCATGCAAGCTCTGGCACGGTTCATTTCTCTCAGCCTTGGACAGAGTGTAGCAAGCTGGGGGAAGGTACGTTAAATCAGATCGGTCTCTTTCCGTGCTAACTCGGTCCTTATGTTCATATTGACCAAGTCACGCCATGCGTTAACACCATCCTTTGTTTTGCCACTAATGTTCAGTAAGAGACCAATCAAGCTATCACATACATTCTTCTTCACTTGCATGACGTCGATGCAAAGGGCGAACTTCTAAGTGCTCCCAATAAGGCAAGTCCTAAAAATTGACCGCTTTTTCGGATGTTCTTCCGACGGGTTCTTAATTGACGCCTTCTCAAGCACAACATCGATATCCTTAACCATATCATAGACATCTTTCCCTCTAAAATCCCTTGGAGCTGAACCGTCCTCCTTATTTCCGTCGAATTGTTTCTTCATCTTGCGGTATGGGTGACTCCTGGGAAGGAACCTACGATGACGCATATACACAGTTTTGCGTGAGTTGTTCAGCCATACACTCTCCGTAGCATCTAAGCAGTGTGGACAGGCTTTGGCTCCTTTTGTAATTGGGTCTTACAGTTACCAAGGGCAAAAAAATCATTGATGGTGCGAACAATATGACGCGAAGTGAAGTTCTCTCATTTGTACGCATCCCATACCTTACCCTTCGCTCCACAAAGGTCACAAGATCTTTCAAAGAATGGTGCTAGGTACATATCAATATCATTCCCGTGTTGGTTCGCCCTTGGATAAGTAGTGCAATCAAAATGTACTTACGCTTCATACACGCCCAAGGAGGAAGGTTGTACATGCATAGATTCACGGGCAGTGCTATGTCGGCTGCTCATGTTACCGAAAGGATTCATTCCATCCAGACTCAACCCTAACCTTATGTTCCTCGGTTCACGATCGAACGCTCAAGTCTGATCAAGTTTCTCCACCGGGTAGAATCAGCAGGGTGTCTTAGCTTTCTATCTTTCTTACGCTCCTCCGAGTGCCAACGCACCAATCTTGCCTCATTTGGGTTCGCAAATAAACGCTTCAAACGTGGGATCACAGGCAGATACCACAACATCTTAGCAGGAGGTCCTTGCTTCACCTTATTAGCAGTATTCTGACTTTTGTATCGGGATGCTTTGCATACGGGACATAAATGCATGTCTGCATACTCTTTACAGTAGAGGATACAATCGTTCGGACATGCATGTATTCTTTCTACTTCCATTCCCAATGGACAAAGAACCTTCTTTGCTTGGTAGGTGGTGCTGGGCAACATGTTTCCCTCCGGAAGGATGTCCGCTAGGAGACCTAACAACGCCGTGAAACTCTTATCGGACCAACCATTGCTTGCCTTCAATTTAAGCAGTTCAATCACGGTTGACAACCTTGTGTATTCCGGCTTGCAGCCAGGGAACAAAGGTCTCACCGAGTCCTCCCTTAATCCTTGAAATTTACAAAACTCTCTCTCACTGTAGTTCTCTTCTGCATCGCGTAGCATCTGATCCAGATTGTCATCGTGTGATCTATCCTCATCAAAAGCATCCACATCCCAAGCATATCGTTGACTTCGCAATGTCATCATTATTAACTTCCTAGATAATCGGCTCTTCACCGTGGATCGGTCCAACATGTATACCATTTTTGAAACCCTTCAATCAAGTGCGCTTCGATCTGCGGGCTGAGTTGTTAAACATTTTAGATTACCGCAATCAATGCATGGACAGTACATAAAATTTATCCCCTTCTTCAACATATCCTACTCGGCGGCTCTTCTAAAAGCAACCACGCCATTAATGTACTCTTGACTCACACGGTTCACACCGTACATCCGATTCAGTCCATCTACGCCACGCATGTAACAAATTAATTAGTGTCAAATTAGATTAATAAACCATAAGTACGTACTCTTCCTATTTACCAAACATATTTAAATTAATTAGCGATTAATTTATAGCAAACATAAAGGATTATAGATCGTTACCCTCGGAGCTCACGAAGAAAATACAATTTCTCTCCTTTCCTTATCCTCTCTAAGGTGGCGCAATGGGGGTGGAGGCACAGCTAGGTGCGGAGTGGCGCAATGGGGAGGAGGCAAGGGGTGGAGGAGGCGCTAGGCGGGGGTCCAACCTTCTCCTCTCTAAGCCGCACAACGGGGAGGAGCCGCAGTTGGAGGAGCTAGGGTGGGAAGTGGCGCATGGGGAGGAGCAGCAGATCTAAGTAGAGCCAGCAGCGAGGTTGCAGCAGAGGCGATGAACCTGGCGCCTCGAAACGATGAGAGGCAACGATGCGGCGATGGACAAAGCGCCTCGGTGCGGCGAGGCAGCGATAGTCGCGCGAAGAGATGTGTCGGCGCAATTTATATCTTTGCCAGCCTATCACGAGCGGTTCTTAATTAGAACTGTCAGGATAATATCACTGATTTGTTCTAATTAAGAACCGCTGCAGCGATATCCACCTAATCACTGACGGTTCCTAATTAGAACCGCTCGTGATAATTCATGACGGTTCTATTCACAAACCGTTTATGATATTATCACGCATTTGGTTCTAATTAAGAACCGTCTGCGATAAGCTCGGCAAAGGCAAAAAGCCGTGTTGAACGACCCAACACGAGCGGTTCCTTACGGTTCCAAAGGAACCGCTCGTGATGGGCGCCTACTATAGCCTCTTTTGTAGTAGTGAGATATAGGTGTTTCTTGCAGATGCAGAAGCGATTTCATTAGAAATTAATGGGTACTATAAATACTTAGATATGGATTATATGATAGAGACAGTTGGAATGTAAACTGAATAAAGAGGAATCCAAAGATATTGATGTGGATAATATATGTAATGAGAGTATGCAGGGGCATTTTTAAGGTGACAATATAGCTTATAGGAGTCATGACAGAGCGCGAAAGCGAAAAAAAAAACAAAAGGTATCCAAGCAATTTCTGCAATTGGTAACAGCATATATTAGCTATCATATAGATAGGAAAGCTGAAAATGAAGTATAGGAAGTATTTTTATTATAAATGAAAAATCCTAAAATACTAAACGTATTTTTTTTTGGTCGGTAACAACATACGCTAACAATCACAAAACACGAAGAGGTTACTAAGAAGACAAGATGTAGTAAGCTAGCTAAATGAAGATTTGATGCCAGAACGTCAGGTAAAGGAATTAATAGGGAGGCGAGATGACATAAGACAGTGATGGGCCTGCGGAGTTTTTTCGGACGCGTATAATACGAACAAAAAGAAGAGAGAAAAGTTTAAATATGAGTTCTAGGAGGCATGGCAGAGTGCGAAAACGGAAAAATACTAAACGCATCCGAGCTATTTTTTGCAACTGGTGACAGCATATATTATATATTATATAGATAGAAAAGATGAAAGTGAACTACATGGTTTTTTTATTGTAAACATAAGCACGAAAAATACTAAACGTATTTTTTTCTATTCGGTAAAAGTTTATGCTAAAAAGCACATAAAAAGGATCGTACAGAATGAAACACAGCAAACAATTATGAAGAAACGTATGTACGTACGCCAAGGCGAGCAACAGAGAAGAAAAGGAAACTAACCTAGAGATCGCTTTCCGAAAAAGAAGAGAGGAAAGTGTAAATCTGAGCGATAGGAGTCACAACAGAGTGCGAAAGTGCAAAATACAAAACGTATCCGAGCAATTTCTGCAATAGGTAACAACATATATTAGCTATCATATAGATAGGAAAGCTGAAAATGAAGTACAGGAAGTTTTTTTTTTATAAACGTAAAATCTTAAAATACTAAACGCATTAGTTTTTTTTCCTAATCGGTAACAACATACGCTAACAATCATATAACACGAAGAGGTTACTAAGAAGAGAAGCTGTAGTAAGCTAGGTAAATAAAGGTTTGATGGCAGAACTTCAGGTAAAGGAATAGGGAGGCGAGATGACATAAGACAAGGATGGGCCTGCAGAGAATTTGTTTTTTTTTCGGACGAGTATAATTCGTATGAAAAAGAAGAGAGGGAAGTGTAAATATGAGTTCTAGGAGGCATGCCAGAGTGCGGAAACGCAAAATACTAAACGTATCCGAGGCATCTCTGCAACTGGTAACAGCATATATTAGATATTATATAGATATGAAAGACGAAACTGAACTATAGGGTTTTTTTTTTGTAAACGTAAGCGTGAAAAATACTAAGCGCATTTATTTTTTTTGTTCCTAATCGGTAACAGTATACGCTAAGAAGCACATAAATAGGAACGTATAGACTGAAACACAGCAAACAATTATGAAGAAACGTATGTACGGAAAGGCGAGCAACAGAGAAGAAAGGAAACCAACCTAGAGTTCGCTTTCCGGGAGCTTGGACGACTAATTGGTAAGCGCAACACACCAGCAGACACGAGGCAAATAACGCATGGAGAAAAAACACCTGCAAACGATAACAATCATATAAATAGGAACGTCTAAACTGCACTACAACAAACAGTTATGAAGAAATGTATGTACGCCAAGGCAATCAACAGAGAAGAAAGGGAAACCAACCTAGAGATCGTTTTTCGGGAGCATGAACGACTAACTGGTAAGGGTAGCACGACAGCAAACATGAGACAAATAACGCGGGGGTTAAAAAAAAACTGCAAATGATAAGAATAAGGAATAACTACAAACGGTAAGATGAGTACATAGTCAAGAACATAGGTGCCGGTAGTAAGGGCGACAGCTGACCAGCCAAGCAGCAAGCAAATTTGATGAATAAAAAAACAGAAAGAAGGCGAACGAAAGTGCCGAGATAGCGAAGGGTGTTTTTTTTTTACGCGCGTAACACGGTAGGAACAAAAGTAAGGAAAGAGTAAATCTGAGCTACAGGAGGCACAACAGTGCACGGAAACGGGAAATATTAGGCGTATAGCAGTAATTTCTGTAATCGGTAACGACATACATTAGGCATCATATAGATAGTAACAGCGGAACTAAACTACAGGAAGAAATTTCTAAGATGCGTCAAAGCGGAAAATCCTAAACGTGTGCTAGTAATTGTTATAACTGGTAACAGGATACGTAAA
This sequence comes from Phyllostachys edulis, assembly GCA_036346405.1. NCBI lineage: Eukaryota > Viridiplantae > Streptophyta > Magnoliopsida > Poales > Poaceae > Phyllostachys > Phyllostachys edulis. The sequence continues at coordinate 33,776 of JAYEVD010000387.1, read as the reverse complement.
TTGTCACATATTTGTTCCATGGATTGCAACTCACATGTATTTATAGGTATTCGGATTGTTACGTTCATTAGTCAGGTACTACCTTAAGTTTATTTTACATTCTCGTTTTGTCTCATGTTTATTTATGTATAAATTTAGATTGCATTAGACATTCAAATTTATTATGTATGTTTGGTACGATTTTATCATATTAGCTTTCTTCCGTGAGCACCTCCTCTATTTTTGTCCTGCGTACGCCACTACTAACAAGTGTGTTCCATCATGCAGGTTGTCAGCCTTGGGTACAAATCTGTGGCACACTGTCTTATTGGAACACGGCGATCATCAGCTAGCTCAGCTGACTCAAGCTCAGCTGACTCCTCAAATCATGAAACCTATTTCTGAAAATGCTCCGGTTGCCAAGCAGGGGCTAGGGGATGCAGAAATGAGCAGCGAAGCTGAGCAGAACAATGGAAGTGACCACCAAGTGAAGAATTCTGGTGGCTACATGAAAGGTATTGGACATGGCAACTCATCTAAAATCGACCAGAATGAAGGAAACAACATGCCAGGAGGCAAAGTTGAAATGATAACAGCCAAGGCCCAAGTGAAGACTGCTGACGGCTGCAAGTTTGATAGCAGTTGCAGAAGCGAGTCTGTGGTGACATCTGATTCTCTGGATTGTCGGGCTAATCAGAATATTGCGCGTGTCACTCCATCTAATCCAGGGCCAAAGAAGAGGAAGTCGATCGAACGAAGCCCCGACTGTGTTGCAAGCAGACTTCGGTCCCGGTCCAACAAAACATGAAGACTTGATCTTACGAGCATGCCCGTTTCTCTGCCCGTCCGTGTGGTCATTACCTTTTGCGTTGGAGAACAGGTTTACTGACCTAGAGTTTAGGTTCATTTACAAGCAGTTCATGGCGCATTTTGCGTTCGGTCGTCGTTTAGTGGCAGTAGGTGATCGTGGGCACTCTTACCCAAAGTTGTGTTATAGCTTCAAACAATGATGACTGTGCTTATGGCCCTACTTTCTTACGTAAGTTTAATGCTTTAATGTTTAGTTCATGCCGTGTGAGTGCCTGTTCTGTGCTATTGAGATCCTACAAAATATTATATTTCAGTTGGGTTTTGTTAAAATTGCTACTTGTCAGGTAAGACAAGTGACCCTCGATAGAGTTTGAAGCGTTCACAGTGGCGGAGGGAGGAGGAGACCAAGGGGCCCACGGCTCTCCTGTTCCGCCAAAAAATCTCTCCTTCATCTTCCATGCTAAACGAACTTCTAAGTATGTATACCGCCATCAGAAATGCATGTGTTTGGTATTTGGAGCATGTACATGACATCTTCCGAGTATGTACACTGAAATTTTTAGTTTAGTGTTGTATTTGTCCGACCCACCCTATATTTATTTTCTGGCTCGTTCATGGGTGGTTTCGTTTGGTTACAGGTTAGGTAAGGCATATTTGTCTATTCTCTCTCTAAGATTGGATTCTTGTGGTTCAGACCTTTGATTCCTAAACAGAAACACAGAAGATATGGCTGAAATTGATAATGTTCATTGCTTGGCTTTATTGCAAGTACAGACAGGTAGTGTACATATATTACAAGAATTAAAAAGCAAAATTAATATCTTTGTAACATCCGTTTTCGGATGGTTGAATAGTAAGTATTTTCGGTTTCGTTCTTCGCCGTAATTCAACTATCGTCTATTTTCGAAAACTTCCGTTCTTTCTCGATGCGTGGTTTCAAATGTAACATTTGAAACGTTTGTAATCAATTTAGCGGTTCGAGTTTTTCTCCTCCGCTTTGAATTCTCGGGCGATTCGAATTGATCTTCCTCCTTCTCGGGCTCAGCCCATCTCTCCCTCTGGGCCAAGCCCCTTTGCCACCCGGCCCTCTTCCCTGTCAGCCCGCCCCGGCCCATCTCCAGCCCGGCCCTCCAACTTTCTTTCCCCCACCCTCCTGGCTCTCTCTCTGCCCGGCCGTCTGCAGCATCACTGGTCCTAATCTTCCCCCTTTTCTCTCCCTTTGGTCAACTTGACCAAGAAGAAAAGAAAGCGGCAGCTCCTTCCTCCCCTCTGGCCCTTACTCCTGGCTGCCCCTTTCCTTCGCTTGCCTTGCAGATAGCCGCCCTACCCCGCCTCCTTCGCTCTGCGCCGCTCGGCAAAGATCGCAGCAGCGGATCCGCTCTGGTCTTCTTCTCCCTTCTCTCCTCCTGGTCAAGGCGGCGGCGGCCATCATCTTCGCTGCCTTTGCGTCACCCGGCTCCCGAGCCGCTCCCATCTCTCTGCGGCGCTGGGCCAGCGCCACACCGCACGGGCGCGACCTTGGAGTCCATCCGCAAGCTCGGCGTCACCCTCGTCCTCGCTCCGTCGATCGCCTTGACCCCGGAGTCCCACCGCGCAAGCCGCCTGTCACCACCCCATCACGGCGTCCTCGCCGCCCTCGTCCGCAGGTCGCCAAGTCAAGCCAAGGACGCGCGGCGCCGCCTCCGCCTCGGACCGTCAAGACCAGCGTCACCAGCGTCATCATCGCCAGGACGGCCAAGCCTATGAATAAGACGCCGCCTTCGCTTCCGCGTCGGCATGGGTGACCGCAGCAGCGTGGCCTTCGTCCTTGCTCCGCCTCGCTGCGCTCAACCGCCTGTCCTCGTTCGACCTCTCATGCAACCGCTTCTGCAAGCGTGCCCATGCCTCCGCCGGGGCGCGGCGCCGCTTCGTCCTCTCGCCTTGACCCCGAAAGCAACCTCCGTTGCCCTTGGCCCCTTATAGCCCCTTCTTCCCCGAGCCCTTCACGCTGCCCCACGAGTTGGTGAGAACCATACCTCGAATCTACTGCGCTCCCTCTTTTGCCACCAGGCCGCCTCGACGGCCTTGGGGTGAGCCTCGCCTCCGCGACCGCGTCACATCAAGGCTCAGTAGCCTAGGGACTCCATTCCCCACCCCTTCTCCTCCCCGCCAGTGAACCTCCACCATCGCCCCCTCTTCCTCTCACCGAGCCGCCATCGCCGGATCACCCGGCCATCCCCGAGCCATCCCGACTACCACCGTCTGGCTTCCCACCTCATGCTGCCCGTGCAAGACGCTTAGCTGCTGCGTCACACACTGCCCGCAGACCAACCCATGGAAGCCACGCCGCCTTGCTTCACCGCCCGTGCCGCCTCCCTCGCCTTGCCACCAAGAAGGTCGCCGCCTCCTTGGGGCCCCATCCCGCCATCCCACCGCCTCCCATGCCGTTGCTCACGGCCACGCCATGCCCTTGAGCCCGGCCCCCTCCCTGCCCCTCTGTTCTTCTCTGTAATTGGGAGGAAATCAATTGGGGATTTCTTTTTGAGTGGTGGCCCACTGTCATAGGCTCCCCTCCCCCCTATTAGACTGCCGAGCGGGCCCGGCCTTGTGTTGGGCCATGCTACTGTGCACCAGAGGCTGCACCGTGGGCCCCACCGCCAGCCCATTTCTCCTTTTTCTTTTTTCTGGTTTTCTTTTTGGGGTTTAACTCAAAAGAGAACTTCTAAAATCCTGCTTCTCCTCGTTATAGCTCCAAAAATTGTGAAATAAATTTCTAAAAATCCGTTAAATCAAGATCTTGCTAATGGCATAGGACTTGATTAATTTGGAGTTCATTTGTGTATTCTTTTGTATTTACTTGCTCTCTTTGCCGTTGTGTCTTTTTTCCAGAAATCGCCTGCTTAGGATTCAAGACGCCGGAGATCCTCAAGTTGATCAAGACCAAGAATATCCCGATCACTTTGCCTCTAACCAAGGCGAGTCAATACTTTGATCATGTTGCTCCTACATTTTATGCAAATTATATTCTTTTAAATTAATAAACTGCATGCTTTAATTTCGTACTCAAATGTATGTTAAAGCTTAAGGTAGTTAAATGCCCACTTGATGTTTAATTAATTAATATTGCCATCCTTGATAACTTGAATCCATTATTCATTGTCACCCTAGTAAGTATATGGTAATACTAGTTATAGGGTGTACTTGAGCGACATGCTAGCCTTGCTCAAGTACCGGGGTATTAAATACCCCAATCATCATGTCTTCAAACATAAAATGTTTTGGGTAGTCATTGGTGGTCCATTGACTAAGGCGAGAAAATAATTTGGTTTACTCCTCAAAAGCCCTAAAAATGCTAGCTCTATCTGGGCGGATGGTGAGGCGGTTGGTGCTCAAGAGCACGAGAATGATTAGGTTGTGGAATGAACCGCCAGATAACCTTAAGGACTTAATCGGGTCACGACCTCCGTGTTAAACAAGTACAACCACAAGTCTGCGGAAAAACTTGTGACTTAGCTTAGTAGATTTATTGAACCTTGGATGCCATTTCATTTGGGCGGATAAATGGGGAGCCAAGTGGATTCGTCTGCTTGAATGGGACACCAAGAGGAGGGTGACGTTTGCCGTCGTGAGGTATAGCACCGCTATGCCGGATCCGAGGTAAAACATCCGCTCAACATTATGGGCGTAACCCTATATGTGCGAAATGACAAGAAGAGGCGAGATAAGTCGAAGCGTTATTGTGACAACCTCTCGACTACACATCTAAGGAATTGTGTAGGACAATGAGTTAATTGTCTCTTGTGGGTAAAGTGTACTACCTCTGCGAGTATTAAAGCTGTTTAAGCAGTAGTGCCTACGGTCAAAAGGCGGACATGGGAACTTAACTTGAGTTAGTTCTATTTCAAAACTTTGTGGGTGGTATGAAACGCGTGGCGGGCTCACCTAGCCACAATTTGTTTCCTTGGGGATGTACCCCGGTTTTGTTAATAAGGTGGATGTAACCTTAATCAAAATAAGCATGAAGGTGGAGGTAACCTCTGCTGAAATAATTATTGCACTTTACTCTCTTTATCAAAATTGCAATTTGTTAAAAATGCTAAGTCATAGGATTTGTAACTATAATATTGAAAAACTTGCTTTAGCAAATAAAAGAACCCGAGCCACCCTTGTTAAGCCTTGCATATATATATTTGCATTGTGTGTGTTGGCTCGCGAGCACGGTAGTAGTGCTCATTCTCGCTTCTCCCCCCAACCCTTCAGATAACGAAGATGAAGGAGACTACGCCTACTACGATGGACCAGAAGATGATGGACAAGGATATGACGAGGAGTAGAATAGTTCTGTAGTTTAGGTCTCGCCCAGCCTAAGTAGACTCGTTGGTACCCGCGTACAACCGATATTATCCAGTCCTTGGTTAATATCCGTCGTACACAGGTCACCCCAGTCGCTTGCCTGTGTGAGATGAGCCCTACCTTCCCTTTTGCTTCCGCTATAGATATAGTCGTCTTTTGTAATGTAATCTATTTGGCCTCGTGCGGCCCTTTTTTTAAAACTCGACCCGATGAGGTGTATGTTACTCTGTGTTGTAATATATTTCAGTTCACGCCTTGTATGAATGATTCAGCAATGTGTACTGTGAAGTGCTAGCTACTAATCCAGGGAATAGCACAGTGTTTTCACAGAGGATTTGGATTCTCGGAATCCGGGTCCGACAATCTTAAACTTTAAAATAAACAACATGCATAACCAAATAAACGTGGCAGCACCATGGTAGCAGAAAACACACACACTACCGGCTATTTTGTAATATGACTCGATTTGCAGTTGCCATTCGAGCCAAGCTTCCCAATTAGCTTAATGTGTAGTCGTCTTTTGTGTCAAGCTTGCCCAAGTAACAACGACAATACATATAATTTGTCATACACCTTGTCAAAAAGCGGAAATAAGCAATTAATCCTCCATGTTTTCTTGAAGAGCATTGCACAAAATACCATCCAGAGGCCAACGACAAATCGACCCAAGCCCAAGGTGAAAGTAGAACATTGCCTTAGGGACATGTGCGCTTCTCTTGTGATCACCATCGCCTTGCTTTGATGCAATACTTCTCGAGCAATTTCTTTGAAGAGGAGGCCCATAGAGACCATTCTTTGCCGCTATACATATCTGGGTGTTGCGTGTAGAGGGTGTCAAGCTGCGATCTGATGGTATTCTTCTGACGATGATTGTTGCACGACAAGTCCAAGTAGCTTAAATCGTAAGATTTGATAAGCTAAGCGGGATTTCACCAGAAAGTTTGTTTCTTGAGAGGTCGATGATTCCAACGATTGCATGGACCCAATCTTATCTGGAATTTTTCCACTCAAGTAATTCCACGACAAATTCGGGTTTTTATCAATGCGGAGAAGTTATTTCTTCCGAATTCCACCGATTAAGCAATTCAGCGATAAGTCAATGCTCACCATCTCCCAAAGTGACCAATCATAATGAAGTTTTTGTTAAACCCGTGACCACATATAATCCATATTGAGATACCTTTGAAATACCATTGATTATCACCATCATCATAGTACTTTGCTATCATCGTAGTTAAATTTGAAAGCGCCAAGGTATAACTCGATAATCTATTGCTGCTAGATTCAAATCATAAAGTTGTCCAAGATTTGTGATGTTGAATGGAATGTTCCCATAGAACAAATTATAGCTTAGTTTGTAGATATTGTAATTCCATCAACTCTCCAACTCCAATCCACATAGGCAATCTTCCACAGAACTTATTCCATGATAGATCTAGGAGCCCTAGTTGTGTGCAAACCTTGCAAAAAGATGCATGGGAACATGCGGAGATGCTATTTTCTTGGAAGAAGAACATTGATTCGGTCATCCCATAGCATTGAGAAATTCTCCTCCAAAAGTTGTTGGCTAAATCTAAGACATTTAGTTTACGCAATTCACAAATAGAACACGGAATATGACCCGAGAGGTTGTTGGAGCCTTGGAGGACGAAACATATGCTCGAGATTGAGAGCTCCAAAGTTTGATGGCAAAGGTCACGATAAAGAGTTCTACGAGATGTCCAAAATGGTCGATTTCTACGGCACTTAGGTATTTGACCGCTTATTTGGTTTGAGCGTAGATAGAGTTTTTCAATGACATTATTTCCATATTTTTGTCAAGCCACCTTGATTTGATTGTAGGAGATGTCCAAATATGTAGCCTTTGAGAATGCTATAGAAAACCAATGTGGAAAGTGGTCGATTATACCAGTTGTTGAAATGTCAATCTCATCAATATCCCCAACCGTTCAAGCCAGGCGAAACGAGGACCCATTTGGCAAGATGAAAAATATGCATTTTGTAGTCTAAATGGGGTAACCACTCAGGACCTATCACAATCTTCAAGTGATTACGAGACAAGTTTATGGACATCAAGCTCTGTGGACCGCCAAAATGTTCTTACTGTGATGACACGGACACCATGCAATTCATTCTCACTTAGGTCCATCCTAGTCAAATTTGTGAGCATCTTGATCTCGGAGAGCACAGTCCGGTGAGTTTGTTGTCGAGAGTTCGAGAGTGACTAAGGTGATAAATTGGCCCATCGCAGCTTGGTAGGGTTCATTGATATTGTTCAGTCTCAAATTCAATTCTGTAGTTTTTTGGATGAACAATGCAAACTCTCAAATAACTCTGTCATGTTCAGGGCTGTATCAGGTGCACATGAGTATATGTGTGCACATATGCACAAACAAGACCCGGGCGCTCCATCGCCAATCGGATGGCGAAGTGCGCCCAGCGAGTGTGCTCAGCCTTTCCCTTTTCCACCCCCGCTCGAACCTGCTTCGCCTTTTCCACCCCCCGCTCGATCCCCAAATCAGGCAGCACCCCAATGATTCCTGTCGCCCTCGATCCCAAATCCCCTTGCCGTTGCCCCCCTCCCTTGCCGTTGAGCTACTCGCCGCCTCCCCTTGCGGCCCGTGCGCATCCGGCTCACCAGGGGCGGAGCTAATATTGATGCATGGGGGTGCAACTGCACCCCCCAAAATTTTTGCATAAAAAGCTAATATACACCCTCCTAATATATAAAGTATATGCACTACACATACTAACATACATACCCTTCAGCTCCTAGTAGCTCATTTAGCATTAGACCCAACAGAATCTAAGAATCAAGTCTAAGTCAAGTAGTCAACTAGTTAAGGAGGCGTCAGGCCTAAGTGTCATCTGCCCATCTGGGTATCTTTGCTTTCTACTAATACATTTGCTTCTTATGACAGGTTTGATGAAGTTAATACAGAGCTACTTCTTTGCATAAAATCTTTGCGCTACTTCTTTGCATGACATCTTTGTATCCTGCTGATTCATTTGCTTCATATGACAAAGATAAAGTTCTTAAACTTGCTAAGTTTTATCCTAAAGATTTCTGGAACACAGATTTGATCCAACTTTCTTTGCAAATTAATATGTTTATCACTGGCATGCATCAAGATACAAGGTTTCGAGAAGTGGAGAATCTTAGCGAGCTCTCTATTAAACTTATTGAGACAAAGAAGGATGATTGCTATAAACTTGTTTATTTGTTTGCTCAAATTGGTATTGATCCTTCCTATAGCTCTTGCAAGGTAGAGAGGGTATTTTGACAATGAATCATGTAAGGAACAAGCTAAGAAATAGCATGGATGAACAATACTTGAATGATTGCTTAGTTATGTACATTGGCGTGATTTTTTTCTACAAGTTAGTGATGATCTTTGTCATCAATAAACTTTCAAAACATGAAGAAACGCCAGTATCAAGTTGTAATTTTCTAAAATATTTTGTGATATTGGTTATAGTGCGAACATGTAATTTGACATGTTTGAACTTGTGTTGGAACGGATGTGTCTTAAGTTCGCACCCCCATCGTCAAAATCCTGGCTCCGCCACTACGGCTCACTCCCACCAGGGCCCCCGGACCCAAAACCTAGTCTAGGGTTAGGTCCATGCGCCTCCGCCTCACTCCCACGAGGGCTCCCCTCCCCCGCGCGTTGCCGGACCATGGAGAAGAAGAAGGATCGCACGGAGGCGCATTCCGAGTGGTCATCGACCGCGACAGCGCCTACCGGTGGGCTCCCTCTCGTGCCATGCCCAAAGTGCCAGCGAAGATGATCTGGGTCGTGTCCGGGAGCTCGAAGAATCGAGGAAAAGAGTACTACAAATACGCTAGAAATGATAGGGTAAGATACTCCCTTTTCAGTTGAATTTGATGTTCAAATTTGGTTTTCGCTTTTGCCTAGCGGTTTATGCATTCTGATGATTGGGATGCACCCTGTTGGTCCAGATCTATATATTCGGGTGGGTGCGACACATTCATGTGGAAAGACCAATACCTCAGGCATTTGATTGGGATGCACCATGTCGAACAGCAGAGAAGAGGTGAGTCTCCTGTCAAGTTGAGCAATGGAAATGAAGTTGTTTTTAGAGTCGACCACAGTGTATTGGAACAATTTGCTGGGATGAAGACCTCATTGGACCAGATCAAGGCCTCATTGGACGAGATGAACAACTTAGTCAAGAAACCCACTGCTGGAGTTGAAAAGTTTAAAATGGTTATAGTTGCATTTGTATTCTTGATGTTAGGAATTTTGTTATTGTCCAAGTCTTTTGTAATGTAATATCTAGTCTTGGTGTCCTGGGAATGTCAGTTGTATTGAAAAGTTTTGTAAACTGTCTGAAATGGTGTCTCAGTATGTCTCAATTTTGCATGCTTATGCTGTTGTACCATTTGTCCTGAACTAAAAGGATGCAAACGCATAGTCTGAATTCAGGCTGACCCGGCCAGAAGAAATGAACACGATCTTGTCTAGAATTCAAGATGAGGTTCAACAAGCATAAGGGCTGTCGAAATTCGAGCCCGACTAGCGTAATCGAACTGAGCAAGAAGCATGTAAGACCGAACACGATAGCTCTGATGTCGGGTTCAAAGATCATCAGCATCACTTGAAAAATGGCTAAGAAATGGATTCCATTGATTCTGGTTGTACACAATCGGTTATTACAAGTCTTGGCAACATTCAGATACAGAACAACAATAATGTGACATGCATAGCCATTAACTCACAATAAATCTCCAAAAGAAATTACTCACTTGGGAAGCCTTTTCTTACAAAGCAAAATTGAAGAAAACAAAGCTTCTCATGAAAGTTCATATGCCACAGCAGAGGAACATTTTGGATACATGTCAGGATTCATTTGAGACAACAATCCAGAATTCATTGCATCAAAGAAAACTTCAGAATTCAATATCAGATTACATCAGAATTCAATAGCACATTGCATCAAAATTCAATAAAACATTACAGCAGATTTCAATAGCAGATTACATATGAGTAGTACTTAACATCCAATCATCCAGAAGCCCATTGCAGGTCCATGATAGCATACCTGCATATAACCAATATTAAGTAGCAATTGATCGATTCAAAGGCGACTACCAGTAGAAAACTGAATGTAATCGAAGTGTGCTTCTCTCTTCTAATTACTATACTGAAGTGAAATAAATTAAAATTGTACATTACATCATTATTTTGCTTGTTTCCTTAAAGGGCAGTTGCGGCTGTCATGGGTGCTGATCTCATTGCAAGTCCTGCACATGCGAGCTACTTTTCCCTTCAACTTCTTGGGTTTTCTCTCCCCAGGCCGATTCCTCTTGCATTTGCCCCTAGTGAGATTGTCGGTAAGTGGCAATATATCGATGTCATGAGGGATGCCACACCCAAGATATGCTTCAACCTCCTCCACTCTACTTTGTGGTCGAGCAGGAATTTCCTAGTTTATGTCTTGTATAAAATGTTTAAGTTTCCCTCTCGCATTCTGCATGTGAGGTAGTGAAGGTGTAGCTAGATGTATCAATTCTTCTAAGTCCTTACGCATCTCCAAAGCCAACTTTTTAATTTCTTCCTCCGTGGGATCTTTTGGTTTTTCCTCCAGAACATTGCCATTGTCATCGAACACAACCTCTCTCTTGCAATTTGCCGACCACCTTTTCAAAACATAATAACTTGGAAGCTCATTCAGCAATGCACCTCGTGTCTGAGGATAATGTGACGACAAAGAATCCCATGAGTGCCAAACAACATACAGGAGCACTAGGCAATCATGGTGTTAGTGTCACAAGTGAATCTTCTTACTTTCTTGCCATCCTCATTGACCGCTGTTACTTTAAGGTCACATACTTGCACCGTGCTCTCAATAACACACTTGTCTCTTGCCGCAATAACCTCTTTCTGAAATTTAGCGAACACCATATGGGTGAATACTTCACTGCCATGCTACTCTAATGCCCATGGTGTCTTCAACTCAGGCTTAGTGTGCAAGGTGGCATGGTCTTCTCTTAGCTCCTTTTGCCTTTGTTTGTCCACTGCAGTGTCGAATCGGATCCAGAACTCAACCAAAGCATGTTTGTAACCAATAAAACGATTGAAAAAAGACATAGTCAAAATAAAATGTAGCGTTATTCTCGTTCTTTCTAGCTAGATTATCAAGAAACATCTGAGCATCTAATGACTTTATACTCTCTCTCAAAGTACGATGATAATTTTGCAAGTCCCTCCTTGTGCATCCAACATTCTGAAATCCACCCTCACTGAGATGAAGATATCTAAATGCCTCGGAAGTGCCAATGCTTGCCTGATGGCATGCGAACAGTGTAGTCTTAGTCTTCTCAGTTACTTGTCTATTAGATCGTATCAAGTGCTGCTTACTAGGTGAGACAAAACCATGGTTATGGACTTTGACGAATGTCTCTAATCTGAACTTATTGTTCTTAGTCCGTTTGATACCAAACATGGCCTCACAACCGCACCTACTCAATTTAGACTCATACGTCCTCTTCACTTTGACATCCACCTTGTCCTTACCTCTTTCTTCCTTCCACCCACGTCTGGCACAATAGTACCGCCTCCATTACAACACCCCATTCGTAGTCGTCCGCTATCTGATACGAACAGAGAAGCCCACAACATGTGCGTATGCTTTGTAAAACTCTAGGGATGTGTCCTCATCTTCAAAAATCAATCCCCTCACAGGTGTCAAAGAGTTAGTAACTACCGGTGTGGATGACAATCCCTGCAGCGGTAAGGACGATTTAGCACTAGAACGATATTAATCATGCAAATTAAAAATTGAGTGCACACTCACGCAGAATGGGATGCTAGCCGCCTTTCGAGGGGTTTTACAATCCGATATCGCAATGAGAGAGTGTTCATCGGCCATTTCGAGGGGTTCTAGCCTAGGCAAAGCTAGTGGCTGCATGGGGCTGCTCACATCTTCCATTTCGTCCATGTGGCTGCACATCAAAACAAAGCAATCCACCATTAGACATCCCCCCTCATATCAATTGTGAACTATCAGAACACATAATGAGACAACAGCTTACGCAATGAGGCCAGTGGATGGGGCGACTCGGGAGTAGATGCCAATGGGGCGAAGTTAGCGGCGGCAGTGGCGTGAAGCAAGCCGGCTCGGCGGCTCGGACTCGATGGAGGCGACTTGAGAGCGGATCTGAATGGAGCAAAGTAGGTGCAGTAGAGGCGCGGCGTAGGGCGGCGGCGGCCTAAGACAACAGTGCGATCTTGAGGGGGACAGCGGCGCAAGCGAGCCGGCTTCGAGGCTCGGACTCAGGGCAGCTTCGGAGGGCGTCGGCGGTGCATGGAGGTGGCGGCCGCGACACAATGGCGGCGCCGCGTGCGGTGGATGGAGAGAAACCTACGTAGCTCGGAACGAGAAACTTGGTGCTCGTTTGTTCGTACGACTTGGGGGGGGGGGACGCGAATTTCGCCCGCACTCACCCCGCGCACACGCACACCGTCCGATTGGCGATGGAGTGCCCGGATCTTGTTTGTGCATATGTGCACACATATACTCATGTGCACCTGATATGGCCCCGTCATGTTCCCAGACGAGAGACTCATTTCAAGGTTTAAGATTTCCAAATTGCAATGGTTCCTCAGCAAGTTTGACGGCATCATGCCCTTGTTAGGAAATAGCACAAATACCCTTATATCGTTAACAATCCCCCCTCAAATGCAAGGCGTATACAATAGCATTGCATTTGGAAAGGGTTGTCACTAAAATAGAGAAAATGTGAAGTCCAAGTCTTGATAATGTAAATGCATACCATGCGGCTCTTGGAAAATATGTCGATAAAAGATCTTCTCCCATCGAGGGTCGTGCGATAGTCCATAAAGCACATGATGCGGGAGCAAAGTCGACCGTGGAAACATGACGAAGAAGATGATGAAACCGACAAAAATATAAAAGCTATCAAATCAAGTCGAATATGAATAAATAGAAGCATGGCGGCACAGATAGTAGCCCAAGACAGCAGCAGCGTAGTGCACAAGAAGCGCAACAAAAGCACAATGCAAAAGAAGCATGACACACTGCACAAGAAGCGCAATAAAGGCACAGTGCGGAAGAAGCGCAGCGCAATGCACAAGAAGCACAACGAAGATGCAATGCGGAAAAAGCGCGGCGGCCTTAAAAGCTTGGGGCGGCGGATCTACAGCGGTTGCTGCCATGCAAAGAAATTCCTATACTTCTATGACTGATAATAAATTTGTGGACTCGCATGGCTTAGATGAACTCAAAGATAGAGTGGTACAGACTTGGATGGACGCAGCGGAAGAAAATGACACAAGGAAAGGAAAAACCTAAGGATAACTAGCAGCATATACTAGCAACAGTAGAACAGCAGAATAGCAGCTCTAGAATAGTCATCTCCTTGTCCAACCAGCAAGCACCAGTGCAGCACACCCAGCAAAGCAGGTGGCAGAGGCAAAGCATGCACAGCCGATCCAAACACATGCAACCAGCACACACCGAAATCTGAGTCTTGAAGAACTCCACCAACACCAGTATTGAAGCTGCCAACTAGCAGCAGACCCGTCCTCTAGGAGCACATAGCAAATAGCAAAGCAGCAAGACTCCTTTAGCAAGAATAGCTAGCAGGACTCCTCCCATCTTCCGTTCTCTCTCTCTTGCTTTCTCTCCACTGAAAAGGGAAGGCACCACAGACACCGCGGCAGATCACACGGCAAAGAGATCACGGCGGATCTGGCACCGAGGAAGAGCGGTGGCTGCTCAGGTGGAGCTGAGAGGAGGCTTGGCAGCAACCGGGCCCATGGCTGACTGCAGCTAGACCTCGGTGAGAGTAGTGGATCTGGAAGCGTTGTCCCTCAGTGGCATCAGGTGTTGGGCGATGAGGATGACGCATGGAGAGGAGACCACTTCGGCCGTAGAAGAGGCCACCCCGAGTGGGAAAACACCGATTCTAAGGCGGCGACTCGATCCGGGCACGCACATCCACTTGGTCCCGACGGAGGAGAGCCGGAGTGTACGAGGTCGTCACGATTTGGAGGAGCATGAGGTGGTGGTTGCACGATCCGAAGACAATGTCGGCGGCCGGAGAACCATCTCCAAGCACCGCCGTGTGATGAGGCCCGAGCGGCAGCACGGGAAAGATCCGGCGAGAGAGCACGGCGTGTCAATGAGAGGCTGCCCCTGGGAGCGGAGAAGCTCCTCCCGGGGGTAGCGGGCGGTGGAAGATGAGCAGTGGCTAGGAGGTGGTGACGGCTACAGTAAAGTAAAACCCTAACCCTAACCTTTGCTCACGATACCATGTTATGAATATTATGTGTATATTGAAGAGGCCTAATGGGCAATATATATGGGGTACAAAGGGATACAAGTCTAAACCCTAGAACAATAGAAAATACCACAAATACCCTTGTGTCCTTAACAGTTATTATTCCCTAAAAAATCAAATACTTAGAGGGACATCATACCTGCTAGTGCATCAGGGATCTGACCGAATAAACAAGTTAATCCAAGGTCCATGCACTCGAGGCTTGTCACACTGCAAAACCAACAAGATGCGGTCATTATGATTAAAGGGTTCCCCCAGAGATCGAGCCTCTCGAGTTTTGTGAGGTTTAAGTGTGGGAGTGGTCGGTTTGCCTTGGTAAGTCTACAATCGAAGGCTAAGGACCCTTAGTGAAGGAATCATGTTCATGACATTAGCCAGTGAGATCTTGTCTTTGAGTGTCGGGACCGATATACTACCCCGAGACCCACTGTGCAATCCGAACTAGTCCCATGATCAGTAGCTAGCTCACACAGTTACAACATTGGTGTAATCACATCCATACAACGAGCAAGAGATGAAGCAGACAAATTAATATTTATAACAAAAGACGTTATGGTCAAAGTTGTTACAAAGTTGCCACGCGGGGCTTAACACCAAAAGAGAGCTTGCGATAGAACAAAAAATCAACTCGCGGGAACCATTCAACGAGCCCACAAGCTATCGAGTGGAGGACGTCCCCTAGGTCGCAAAGTCTTCCATGAACTCCTCCTCATAGTGCTCGGAGCAACCTGGGTCCTCTTCGGCGACTGATCAACCAGAGGGCATAAACCCATGAGTACTTTGAATGTACTCAGCAAGTCATAGGGAAATGAATGCAAGTAATATTCATGCAAGGCTTGACAAGGATAGCTTTATGGCTAATTTGCAGAAAGCAGCATTCGCAGGAATTACAGTAAGTAGATTTGCAAAGCACAAGGTGAAAGAGTAATACATAAGTAAACAAGTTCTTTGAAACAGCTCATGGACACCCTGTCCACTCCCAGACCACCTGTGATCACCCTGATCACTCCCCAAACCACACTGGTCCAACCACGATCACCTTTTTAAGAAAATTCTACCCCTTGCATGAAATCACCAGGCATGTCCATAACTGAGGTCACGGCTATTCGAATAGATTTTACACTCTACAGAGGTTGTACAGCTTGACCCACAAGACACGACCTCTCAAGTTTGTTTGGCATCCATCGATACCACTGCTCACCACCTTAGGTAAGCAGTCTAGAGCACGTGACAAGGCCTTTACAAAGCTCTTTTTTGACTTGGTTCTGCCCTGCTATGGTTTCGCCATTCTGGATCCACTCTTGTGCCAATTCAACAACCATGACAGAACCAACCCAAAACATCTGCTAATTAGTTAGACAGGTTCACCCCATCCTGGACATGTGGTTGCACGGTATGGCCCGGATCAATAGCGTACAAGGTTAAGCCCTTAGTTGGCTGCTCAGGCGAGACTTCCTCATCCCATGTGCCTCCCGCACCTAAGTGCCTCCCGCACCCTAAGATGTGCCTCCCGCACTACCTAGCGCAATCCACCTTTGCCACTGACCACCCGCCCGAGCAGAAATCATTTTTGGTTTACCCAAGCCAATGACAACCCTCGCTATGGCACGAAATTTTATAACAGTGGCATCGCAAGACACAACTGTGACCTCGCACCACAGTTGCACAATGGTGATACCACACCTCAATTCGATACATCATTAAGTCAAATTCCATTATTTATGAATATGTGATCGTGAAACATCGCATAACTAAAGCAGGGCTAAGCATAAAACGCACCCACGTTGGTATTACAAAGGTGTATCCAACTAAGATGACCCATCCTATGGTGCCCAAGGGTACATGTCAACATGTCGTTCTCAATTATTCAAGGAGTCATACTGTCAAGTAGGTATTTAGCTATTCCCCAAACAATTTTTATACAATTAGCCATGCATGTTGATATAAAACAATATTCTTTTATAAAATGGGTTCAAAATGATCAAAGGCCTATGACTTGCCTTAGCTGAAGAGTTGAGCTGCTTGGGTCGAGGTTGACGGGTCCAAGAGGTCTTCCGAAACACTGGAATCTACACGTGCGAAAAGGGCCAAATCAATAAAAAAACAACTCCGAATAAAGACCAAAGAACTCACCAAACCAGAGCTAAAAGAAAGGCAAGGAATTTAGATGAAGGAAGAAGCTGAACCACTCAAGATGGAGCTTGAACAAAAGGAGGTCGAGAGAGCAACGGAGAGTGAGTGAGAGGGGAGCCAAAAGGAGGGCAAAAAGAGCTCCCAGGCACTCTATTTGTAGCGGAAAGGGCGGGGTGGAGGCAGGCGGCCGGATGATGCAGCCAGGCTTCATGACTATCTTGGCGAGGTTGATGGAAACAACAACATTTAATCGCCGTCGATATGGTGGCGGTAGCATTAAATCTTATGTCGCCGCGAGGAAAAAAGAGGCGGGAAGAGAGGGTGAGCAGAGTGACCGTTGGTGGTCGAAGCTGGGAGGTAACCCACCAAAAGGGTGAGTCGTGACCCAAGGAGGTCTTGACCAAGGCGGTGGTCTTTGCAAAAAAGACCAAGAGGTGGTCGTGACCCAAGGTAGGTCTAGACCAAGAGGGTGGCTTTTGCAAAAAGACCATGAGGGTGGTCGTGACCCAAGGTAGGTCTTGACCAAGAGGGTGGCCTTTGCAAAAAGACCAAGAGAGTGGTCGTGACCGAAGGGAGGTCTTGACCAAGAGGGTGGTCTTTGCAAAAAGACCACCTAAAAGGAGGTCTTGATCAAGAGGGTGGTCTTTGCAAAAAGACCAAGAGGGTGGTCGTGACCTAAGGGCGGTCTTGACCGAGAGGGTGATCTTTGCAAAAAGACCAAGAGGGTGGTCGTGACCCAAGGGGGGTCTTGACCGAGAGGGTGCTCTTTGCAAAAATACCAAGAGGGTGGTCGTGACCCAAGGTAGGTCTTAACCAAGAGGGTGGTCTTTGCAAAAAGACCAGGAGGGTGGACATGACCCAAGGGGGGTCTTGACCAAGAGGGCGGTCTTTGCAAAAAGACCAAGAGGGTGGTCTTGACTCATAGGGGATGTCTTGACCAAGAGGGAAGGTCGTGACCAAAGGGAGGTCTTGACTGAGAGGGTGGTCTTTGCAAAAAAAAACCAAGGGGGTGGTCTTTGCAAAAAGACTAAGAGGAGGTCCTCGGGACAAGGAGGTCCTGAGGAGGAGGAGGTCCTGAGGACAAGGAGATCCTAAGGAGGAGGAGGTCCTGAGGACAAGGGGGTCCTGAGGAGGAGGAGGAGGTCCTAAGGACAAGGAGGTCCTGAGGACAAGGAGCGAACAGCGAAGGAAAACTTAAAAGCCAGAGAACTCCCGCATGCAAGATAAACCAACTCGAATTAATTGAAGTTTGATTAATTCATATTAAATCTCCAAATTTCGAAAATCCCCAAGTTAAGCTTGAGCAATTTAACAAAAACAAATGGTTAGTTTTTAAACTTCGAATTTTCCAAGGCTCCGAAAAACTGGGACATTACAAACCTACACCCCTTAAAGGGAATCTCGACCCCGAGATTCGGGCTGACTAGAGATTAGTTTTGGGAACTCGCACTTTGCTCACTCTTCCAAGCGACTCTCTCTCTTGAGCAAAACAAGCTATGGCCCGACCTTTGCAGACTTAGCGCTTACCAGAATGAAGTTACGAGTGATTGAGTAAACCTTGGTGACTTGATTCACTTGTCCCCTTGCAGAAGGAAGTGGGGTCCTAGAGGCTTGATTTGGAATCTGAGTTGTTCCTTGGCCTGCTCCTAGGGTAGTGACTCGGAGTGGTGTAGCTCCCAAGTTGAATGGAATTGGCGTCGGGGCTCGCTTTCTTCGGCAACTGTGAGCATAATGAACGGTCTCGTGGCATCAGTAACAAGTGACTCCTGGAGCTGGATCGTTTCTTCCTTGCGGTCGGTTGTTGTTGATTCCTGAAACAGCTGGGCGAGGTGTCGGTGTAGTGGTTTTGAGTGTGGCAGGAGGAGCGAAATGGACGTGATGATGCACATTCATTTGGAATCTCTATGGATGATTTTGATGAGACCCATGCTGCATCATCTTCCTTTTGCGGGATTCTTCTAGTTTACGACGAGAATCTTCTATGAGCACAACCTTGTCCACCATATGCTGGAAATCCACGTAGTCATTGCCAACAACTTGCACCTTTAAACTGTGATTGAGTCCACGCTTGAAATGCTTCTAGCGTGCATCATCCAAAGCAATGTCCTCTGGAGCATAACGAGAGAGTTGGGTGAACTTGTGGAGGTATTCAGCCATTGACAGGGTTCCTTGCTGCAGCTCGCGGAACTCGTTCTTCTTAATTTCTACAGTACCATCTGGGACATGAGAGTGGCGGAAAACTGTTGAAAACTCGGCCCAGGTAATACCTTGGGGGTTCTCATGGGTGGCACAGTAATTCTCCCACCATTCTGCAGCAGTGCCTTCAAGGCGATCTTGATCTGAAACCTTATCGCGATTGTCACATCGAGCAATGGCGGCTTCTTATTTGTGGAGCATAGCCAGTCATATGCGTCCAAAGGTTCAGATGAGTTGGAGAAGGTAGGCGGATGTGTCCTTATGAACACTGCAAACTTTAATTGCTGAAAAGCTGGTGGTGGCGGTGGTGGTACGGCAGTGGCCTGATTGTTCGAGTTCAACATCGCTACTAAAGAAGTAGCAGTTTGGTTCTGTTGAGTCATTATCTGGTTCATATTCTGCGTCATTGCGCTCATTAACTATGTCTAGGCTATCATGGGCCGACCCAAACCTTGATGCGCTATGGGCTGCTGGAGGAGGTGGTGGTGGCGGTGTATTGAGATCAACGGGGTCAACTTGACTTGCGGTGTTGCGGGTCTGAACCATCTGCACAAATCTTCCCAGGCTTAGTAGACGAGAGGGAGAAAGCAAGATAGGTGAGAGGGAAAAGCACAAGAGACGAGAGAGAGCAAGGGAGAAAGACAGATCAATCTAGCTGGGGCAAGGTAGGTTAAACCCAAAAGAACAAGTAGCCGAAAAGCTACTAAGAGGCAATAAAACTCCAGCAGAAGATCCTATTACATGGACTAGGCAGTTACTAAAGCGAGGAGGAGGACTCTCTTGAGGCACTTCTAACTCAACTTATATGGGTGGGCAACTTGAAGCAATGGACATATCTTGAAACTTCCAGGGCGTCCAACGCTTGATCATGAAGGGCTCAATCCTATAAAGATTACTGAGCTAAGGAGGTCAATTTGAGTTTGAAATCTAGGTTTCAGAAGAGGTAAGATGCCAGAACTTGAGAACGAGACAAGAAAAGAATAGAATAAGATGAGAAAAGACTGGGGTGAGGTCAGAGATGTAACATCCCAAATGTATAAATGGGTGTGTGTTTCAAATGTAAGAAAATGTGTAGAAATTAAAACTTTTTCTCACATCTTGAAACTCTTGAACTCTTCTATAATTCTTGTCAAGAGTTGTGGAATTCAAAAAAAAAAAAACACAAAGCTCCTGTTGACTAAAGTCAAACCCTTATTTCAACTTGTCACAAATCCTGTGCCCAACTTCGGGAAATATTTTTCCTTGGGTCTAGGAATGATGGGTGACCCCTCTGAATTATTTCATAATTTTTAGAAATTATTTGATAATTTTTGGAGGTAAGTCAAACCAATTTTTCAATTGGTCAAACCCTAGAACAGCCCTTGATGAATTTCTGGAGAAAAATGCAGTGCACAAAAACCTCTGGAAATTTTATGTAAGGTTAACCCTGGCGTGAGGAAGCTCCAGTCAAAATTTTGGAATTTTTGGAGCTAGTTTGCTACCTCTAAAAATTCCTCCAAACTCAGCCTTCAAATTTAAACTCAAACACGAACCTTTGTTCCTAGGGTCCGAGCTACTTTCAAGTGGGTTGAACCCATCCAACTTCCCGGCTCGGTAGAGCCTCCCTCGCAGCGTTGCGTTGTGCGCCGTTGGATCCACATCAGCGGCCACGACCTCCGCCACAACCTTCCCCGCGCGAGGTCGTGCTCCGTTGGATCAGAATCCAATGGCCACGACCTCCCCTATCCTCTCGTCGCCGTCAGATCAAGATCTTGCAGCCACGACCTCCCCTCTCCTGTCAGCATCGCGCGTACCAGCATGACCTCCCATCGATGTTGTGTGCCGTTGGATCAAAATCCAACAGCCACGACCTCCTTCTCTATCGTGCGCACCGGCCGAGACCTCCGCCTCTACATTGCGCCATTGGATCAAGATCCAACACCCACGACCTCTTACCTACATTGCGTTCTTTGTTGGTTAAAATCAACGACCACGACCTCCCTTCTCGTAAATGCGCACCGGCCAGACCTCCCACCTCTCATTTGTGCGCCGTTGGATCAAGATCCAACACCACGACCTCTACCTCTGTTGGTTGTCGTTGGATCAAAATCCAGCCGCCACGACCTCCCATCGCGTCGTCGCAACGCCCACGACCTCCCTCGTTGTTGTCGCCGTTGGATCGAAATCCAGCCGTCATGACCTCCCTCTCATCTCGTTGCCATCAGATCAGGATCTCACGGCTATGACCTCCCCTCTCTGTTGTGCACCGTTGGATCAAAATTCAACCGCCACGACCTCCCACCGCGTCGTGCGCAACCGCCACGACCTCCCCTCTCTGTTGTGCCTTTGTTGGATCAAAATCCAACCGCCACGACCTCCCTTTGCATCGTCGCGCCAGCCCACAACCTCCCTCTCATTGTGTGCCCTTGGATGTAAATCCAGCGGCCACGACCTCCCTTTGCGTCGTGCGCCCGACCTCCCCTCGATGTTGTCGCCCTTGGATGTAAATCTAATGTCCATGACCTCCCAGCTCTGTTGTGCACCCTTGGATGTAAATCTAATGGCCACGACCTCCCATCGCGTCGTCGCAATGCCCACGACCTCCCTCTGTGTGTGTGCGTTGGATCAAAATCCATGACCACGACCTTCCTATCTTGTCGTGTCGCCTTGGCAATGGCTCAAGAACCTCCCTACCTCTGTTCTAGCCATTGGATGCAAATCCAACAGCCATGACCTCCTATCCCCTTTCCGTGCGCGACCTCCCTTTTCATTTACAGCACGTGCGATGGAGATCTAGCGGCTGCGACCTCCCCATTCGAGAGCTTCTGGTCGCGACCTCCCCCTTCCCCTTCAGACCCCCCAAATCAGATCCAAGGGTCACGACCTCCCAACCTTTCTTATCGAATGGTTGATCTTAGCCCCTATTCTTCTCCTTCCTCGGGCTCAGCGTCATGGCGAAGGGGCGATCTCTGTCACCTCCCATGCAGCTCTTTTCTTTGCCGAATTAAATCTTGGTCGGCCTTCCACCCCCTAGGTCTGTTCGGACCTGCCCCATCCCTCCACGTCCTTGTCAGGAGCCATGGGCTAAGCTCACCATGGAGCTTAACCTAGCTCATAGCCTCTGCTCCTCGGCTTTAAAAGGTACTCTTGTTCCTCCTTGGCACTCTTTAAACACCACTTAGCTTCTCCTCTGCTCTAAGGAGCTCAAGCACCGTGAGCCCCTTGGCGCTATTGTTGCACCTCGGGCTCCTCGGTCGGCCCAGGTTCGAGGGTCCTTTCTCGGCTCTGTGCTTCCTCTTGAGCCCCTCATCACCCTGCAGTGCTTTCCCTAACTTGATTTTATCTTGTCTCCTGAGGCGGGCTAATTTGGAGTTGGTCTCCTTCTGGCCGTGAGCACCCCTTCTTCCCCTTGATTTGGTAGGACCTCCTCCTTTCAATTCCTTGTTCAGGAGCACCTCCTAGCTATATGGAATGCATCTTGATGACCGGTCACGATTAATTATGCCTAGGTCCTCTCCTCGCATTGTCCTCCTCGTGGCGGTGGCTCCTCCGTCGCTTGAGCTCCTCTGTCCTCCTCGGTTCCTCCAGAGACCTCCGAGTAACCTCTGGTAGTCCCTAGAGGTGTGGGCACCGCTTGTATGGTTTATTCTGAGCTTTCCTTCATTTTTGCTTACAGCAGTGTGCTACTGCCTTGCCCTCTCGGCTCGTCGGCTCTACAGTCCACCACATGGTGTGAGTGGTACCAGTGGGTGTGTCTTGCTATTGTGCACCGTGCACAGCATCCATTCGCCGCCATGGCTTTGAGTCGCCGGTGGTGACCATTTCTTCGCCGTCGGTTTCGTTGTCGGGCCAAACAAACAAGCTATGCGATGTCCTCGGCGGAGTCCATCGTTAGATCTGGGGCTCGGATTGCCCAAGTGTTCACGTGTGCAGTGTGTACGTTGGTTGTGAGCTGTCCATCTCGTGATCAACGGCCCGATGTTGTCTCCTTCAGCGCGTGTTCCCAAGCAATGTGCGCGGTCAACTCTTCGGACCGTTGGATCCAAGATCAACGGTCCATGTTCATCATTTCATACGGGCTTTGGCGCGTGTTGCCGGCAAGTCTTGGGCCGTCCGATCCAGGATCAACGGCCTGGGTTAAATCCGTCGTTTTAGAATTTAGGATTTTCCGATGGAATTATTTGTAAACTGAAAAAGGTAATAAATTTTGAAAATGCATAACTATTTCATTTTAGCTCCTATTGTGTTGATTCAAATTTTGGTAGCTCTGGTTTGAACTAAAATTTAATCTAAAAATGGTTGTAAGTTGAGTTCGGCTCCAGAAATTGGATTGGTAAATTGGTTTCAAAATTAACTTTAAATGTTGCTCCAAAATTTGCAATTAACTTGTAAAATGCATAAGTAATTCTATATAGATCCTTTTGAGGAATCCAACTTTGTTGGCTTGCTCTATCAGTGTGCTAAATGGTAGAATAGGATTTAGGCATGCCACTATTTTCAAAAGGATTGTGGGTGCATTTTACTTATGCTCTTTTGCATGTCTTTGAAAATCATAAAACATGCATCATAGCTCCAAATGAGGTGAACTCAATTGTGTTATTCATCTCATGAGGTGCTTTACCTACCATAAAATCCCAGGTGCAACACCTCTTTGGAAAATTGTGCTTGAGAATTTAATTCGGATGAGCGATGTAAGATTTGAATTTTCGGCATTTTCAGTGAACAGATTTGTTTTGGCCATATCTTTTGCATTGAGAATCCAAATCGATTGGTTCTTATTGATAAATTATTTAAAAATCATGATATTGCTTCTGTAAAAATTTGAGCATTTGGAGAAAGTTCTTTGTGGAGTCCTTTTGGTTTTCCTCGTTCTTATTGGTTCTTTTTAAGCTTTTTCGATAGGTGCTTGGCAGTGTGTTGATCCGTGGTGATCCTTTGCAGCATAGTGAGCATATCCAGCAAGGCAAGTAGTTTGATCATATCCATTATGTCCCATTACTTTAAAGTCTAATATATTGTTTAACTTGTATATATGCATTGCTATTTTGTTGTTAAATGATATTGATTAGTGATCCTATAGATGCATATTCTGTAGGTAAATGTTCATTCTCTACTACAAAGCCTAGGATTATCTTGCTGTGATTTAGAGTTCGATGGTGGACTCTTATCACTTAGTAGTTTACGTGTTGATGCTTAGAAATGCTTAGATAACGGTAGAAATGGGCGGTTGTCGACTTATGTCGATGACCTTGATCACCTAAAAGTTATTATTCCATTATGTTCAGCACTTGTGCTTTGTTACTTTAATAAAGAAATAAAAATGAAAACAAAATTGTTTCATGACTTGGGCACAATGGATGTTGGTGTGATATGTTGAGTGTGAATGGAATGGTGCCTAGGTCCCCAAGGGCCAGGAGTTACTTGTGTCACTAAGCCAAAGCGCTTTTGTGTACTAACCACACGAGGGTATTGGGAACCCCTCTTGGCTAAGTACTTTGGGAGGTGTTAATTGTGGGTCGCAGGTGGTTAAAACTGTTTTATAAGGGAAGAGCACCCTTGATTGCTTAAGTGGGCAGTGTCTCCTACCTTCGGGTTGTCGCGACTCTTAATTAGCATCATTCATTGGAAATACCTCGTGAGGACTTAGCCGTCATACGGCATACCAAAGAAGTGTGCTAAATAGCTTGGCGAAAAGGCGGTCGGCGTGTGGGTACATTGGTACACCCTACGGGGGTTCAAACTATTGAATAGCCTCGTCCTAGGTTATGGACATGCTTGGTAGTCGTGCAAGAACTAAACATTTAATTAAAACTTGTTGGGTGGTATGAATGGGTAATTCATGCTATTGATGTGGTGACTATTGGGTTAGTCACTTCGAGGATTGTTGTTGTCATCTATCTAGTGTTATTATGTTATTGTCTCGTTGTTATTTGCAAATTAAAATGAATTGCAAAAGCTGCTTTGAATCTATTTAATTATTGCAAATGAAAACTTGCTTTATCTTGAAAATAACCTCTGACCTCCCTTAAATGAGCTTGCATGTAGCATATGTATAGGTGCATTACTCTACATCGATCTTGCAGTACATTTTTGTACTCATTTGCTTTATAATAACTTTGTTGCGAGAGGGTGGAGCCCCAAGGGCCCACTTTTGTGAGATGTGATGTGGATGGGACGACTAGCTTGGCGGCGATCGGTTGCCTTGTGGGCTTCGGGCAAACCGTATGGCTTTTGGTTTATCGCCATCTTATGGCTTTTGCTTCCACTGTTATTTATCTTCCTTAGTTGTTATTTGGCTGGTCGGCCCCTTTTGTAATAACTCTATATTATGTATGTCTTTTGTTAATCTAGTTCGTGTTTTGGTTCTATGTCTTGTATGAGATTGATGCATAATTTTGTAAAGGGGTGTGTATACTGCATTTATGGGAAGTATACATATCTCGAAGACACGGGTTATTTTGTTTGTGATGCTAGGGTCAATGGATGACTAAGCATTACCAGCCAAATAAGCCGGGGTCCTCACAAGAGAAGAATGGAATAATATAAGAGAAGAATATCTACTCAAGTTAATCACTTGGTTTTATTTAGAAAATAATTTTTGATACTCTTGATAAAAACGACCATGCTAACTAAGGTTACGTCCTACAGTCGATATGGCTCTAATACCACCGCTGTCGGGACCCTGGGTATACTACCTTGAGACCCACTATGCAATCCGAACTAGTCCCATGATCAGTAGCTAGCTCGCACAGTTGCAACATTGGTGTAATCACATCCATACAACGAGCAAGAGATGAAGCAGACAAATTAATATTTATAGCAAAAGACGTTATGGTCAAAGTTGTTACAAAGTTGCCACGCGGGGCTTAACACCAAAAGAGAGCTTGCGGTATAACAAAAATCAACTCGCGGGAACCACTCAACGAGCCCACAAGCTATCGAGTGGAGGACGTCCCCTAGGTCCAAAAGCCTTCCATGAACTCCTCTTCATAGTGCTCAGAGAACCCTGGGTCCTCTTCGGCGACTGATCAACCAGAGGGCATAAACCCATGAGTACTTTGAATGTACTCAGCAAGTCATAGGGAAATGAATGCAAGTAATATTCATGCAAGGCTTGACAAGGATAGCTTTATGGCTAATTTGCAAAAAAGCAGCATTCACAGGAATTACAGTAAGTAGATTTGCAAAGCACAAGTTGAAAGAGTAATACATAAGTAAACAAGTTCTTTGAAATAGCTCGTGGACACCCTGTCCACTCCCAGACCAACCGTGATCACCCTAATCACTCCCCAGACCACACTGGTCCAACCACGACCACCTTTTTGAGAAAATTCTACTGCTTGTGTGAAATCACTAGGCATGTCCATAACCAAGGACACGGCTGTTCGAATAGATTTTACACTCCGCAGAGGTTGTACATCTTGACCCACAAGACACGACTTCTCTAGTTTGTTTGGCATCCATCGATACCACTGCTCACTACCTTAGGTAAGCAGTTTAGAGCATGTGACAAGGCCATTACAAAGCTCCGTTTTGAGTTGGTTCTGCCTTGCTAAGGTTTCACCATTCTGGACCCCCTCTTGCACCAATTCAACAACCATGGCAGAACCAACCCAAAACATCTGCTAATTAGTTGGCCAGGTCCACCCCATCCTGGACATGTGGTTGCACGGTATGGCCCGGATCAATGGCGTACAAGGTTAAGTCCTTAGTTGGTTCCTTAGGCGAGACTTCCTCATCCCATGTGTCTCACGCACCTAAGTGCCTCCCGCACCCTAAGATGTGCCTCCCGCAATCCACCTTTGCCACCGACCACCCGCTCGAGCATAAATCATTTTTGGTTTACCCAAGCAAATGACGACCCTCGCCATGGCACAAAATTTTATAACAGTGGCATCACACCACAATTGACACAACTGTGAACTCACACCACAGTTGCACAATGGTGATACCACACCTCAATTCCATACATCATTAAGTCAAATTCCATCATTTATGAATATGTGATCGTGAAACATCGCATAACTAAAGCATGGCTAAGCATAAAACGCACCCACGTTGGTATTACAAAGGTGTATCCAACTAAGATTACCCATCCTATGGTGCCCAAGGGTACATGTCAACATGTTGTTCTCAATTATTTAAGGAGTCATATTGTCAAGTAGGTATTTAGCTATTCCCCAAACCATTTTTATACAGTTAGCCATGCATGTTGATATAAAACAATATTCTTTTATAAAATAGGTTCAAAATGATCAAAGGCCTATGACTTGCCTTAGCTGAAGAGTTGAGATGCATTGGTCGAGGTTGATGGGTCCAAAGGTCTTCCGAAACACGGAATCTACACATGTGAAAAGGGCCAAATCAATAACGAAAATAAACTCCGAATAAAGACCAAAGAACTCACCAAACCAGAGCTAAAAGAAAGGCAAGGAATTTAGATGAAGGAAGAAGCTGAACCACTCAAGATGGAGCTTGAACAAAGGAGGTCGAGAGAGCAAGGGAGAGTGACTAAGAGGGGAGCCAAAAGGAGGGCAAAAAGAGCTCCTAGGCACTCTATTTGTAGCAGAGGGGGACCAGGCGGCCGGATGAAGCAGCGAAACTCATGGCTGTGTGGCGAGGTTCGATGAAGGCAATGGCATTTAATGTGCACGTTGATATGGTGACGGCAGCATTAAATGTGCATGTCGCACGGGGGAAAAAGAGGAGGGAAGAGAGGGTGAACAGGGCTGACCGGCGACTGGTCAAAACTAGGAGGGTGGCCCCACCAAAAAGGGTGGTCGTGACCCAAGGGAGGTCTTGACCAAGAGGGTGTCGTGACCCAAGGTAGGTCTTGACTAAGAGGGTGGTCTTTGCAAAAAGACCAAGAGGGTGGTCGTGACCCAAGGGGGGTCTTGACCAAGAAGGTGGTCTTTGCAAAAATACCAAGAGGGTGGTCTTGACTCACAGGGGAGGTCTTGACCAAGAGAAGGTCGTGATAAAGGGAGGTCTTGACCAGGAGGTGGTCTTTGCAAAAAGACCAAGGGGGTAGTCTTTGCAAAAAGACCAAGAGGAGGTCCTAAGGGCAAGGAAGTCCTAAGGAGGAGGAGGTCCTGAGGACAAGGAGGTCCCGAGGAGGAGATCCTTGTCCTCAGGAGGTGGAGGTCCTGAGGAGGATGAGGTCCTGAGGACAAGGAGGTCCTAAGGAGGAGGTCCTGAGGACAAGGAGCGAATAGTGAAGGAAAACTTAAAAACCAGAGAACTCCCGCACGCAAGATGAACCAACTCGAATTAATTGAAGTTTGATTAATTCATATTAAATATCCAAATTTCCAAAAATCCCCAAGTTAATCTTGAGAAATTTAACAAAACCAAATGGTTAGTTTTTAAACTTCGAATTTTCTAAGGCTCCAAAAAACTAGGACGTTACACTGAGGTTCACGGATCCCAAATCAAGGTACCATAACCACGGTAGATGTGTTAGCCATGATATATTTGTGGAGTGCATACCTCCCATGTTGGAAAGGTCTAGATATTACATCTTCGAAGATTCTGAGAGCTGGGAGGAACGTCATGCGGTAAATGGTGTATTTGAGAGGTGTTGAGGGTGTGAAAACCAAGCGTGAGTGGGAGGCGAGCGATGGCGTGCTCACGGGCCTTAGATCACGAGAGCATCGTAACACGAGGATTTATCTGAGGTTCGAGGGTCGAGGACCGCCCTACTCTGTCGGTGGCTGCGGGGTTCGAGGATCCTCGAAGGCTCACCTAGTGACTTGCTTGTATGTATTGTAGAGCTCCCCCCAAAGGAGGGATACAAAGGGAGTGTTATAGGCTCCCAAGCCTGTACAAATGACCATCATACCCCTTGGGGTTGACTAATACGAGGATACAATCGGGGGTATTACAGGTCTTTTCAGTACAAATCACGGGATCTGAGCGGTCTTCACCGGTGACTTCTGCTGTCGAGACCCGATGAGTCGATATTTACCTAATGGCGGGTCCCCTTGCCAAGGGATAGAATATTCCTCAACAGTAGCCCCTGCCTCTTGGCGTTTGGAGGAAAGCGGCAAAGGCGATCTTCAAATGTGCCTTTCTCACGGATGTCGATAACCAAAATTGCATGTACAGACTAGGGCATTAATGTCTCTGGCCTCGGTCTAAGGATGAATCGCAAAAGCTTGTTTCCTTTGGATGTGGCCCTACTGGTTCTGATTCAAACCAGCCTTTATACACGTGGTATGCTCATTGAGAGAGTCCCCATGCGAAACAGTAGAAGCTATTTAATACATTGAGACGACCTCAGCAAGGCGCCAGTAGAGGCGCTCCAATTCATTGAACGGCGTGGAGAGGAATCTAAGGACCAAGGTAAGGTTGTTTCCTCTCTCTCTCTCTTCCATTATCACCTCACAGCCTTAGGGGAGCCTCTAGCTGCCTCGGTTTCTTCCCCTATCTCGGCACGGCATCAGAGGCTCACCAGTTCCTTATCTTTTCACGGCATCAGAGTCTCCCCAGCTCCTTATCTCTTCCCTGGCCTCCATTTCACATCTCTATCTTTCTTGCTTCCGGTTTCTTTGCTCCATGGCGCCTATTCTTTCTAGCACCGACCTGGCCCCTTGTGCGGCCAGCTCGCCCCATTCATGGGGCCGCCCCCGCCGGCGTCTCCCCACACCGCGTCCAGCCCCCTCTCGGCCCTCCATGGCATCCGTGGCTCGTGTGGCTCGTGGTTCTTCTTCGCTGGCGTTGAGGCCGCGCCTTGGCCTTCCCGAGTGGCGGCGCCACCACCCCCGACCATGGGCCCAACCCGGCGGCTCCACGCCGACTCCCTGGCGCCTGCGGCTAGTGCGGCTCGTGGTTCTTCTTCGCCCGGCATCGAGGCGCCTTAGCCTTCCAGTGGCGGCGCCGCCACCCGGCCACCGGCGGCCAGCACTCCAGCAAACTCCTGGCGCCCTGCGCGCCGTCGCGGACCACCGCTCGACCCCTCCCTCTGTCTTGGCGGACAGACGTAAGCGGCCGTGTGCGAAGCCTTGAAGCGTCGGCCTTCAGTGTCAAATCTGGCGCCAGGTCTGCAGCCTTGGTCTGGCGCTTCGGTGCGGGCGTTGGTGCGGTAGCTGGGTGTAAGGCGCTTCGGTGCGGCGCTCCTCTCTTGCCTCTTCGCAAGCCCTTTGCGAGGTGGGTGCGGCGCTCTCTCTTGCCTCTTGCGAGACCTTTTTGCGGGGCACTCGGTGTAGGCGCTCTCTCTGCCTCTTGCCGAACCCCTTTTGCAGGCGCTCGGTGCTGGCGGCCAGGTGCAGGCGCTCTCTCTTGCCTCTTCTTGAGCCCTTTTGTAGGGCGCTCGGTGCGAGTCTTTGGGTGCGGCGCTCCTCTCTTGCCTCTTCTTGAGAGCCCTTTTGCAGGCGCTCGGTGCAGGCGCTCTCTCTGCCTCTTGCTTAGAGCCCTTTGCAGGCGCTCGGTCTTGCGCTCCTCTTTGCCTTCATGAGCCCTTTTGCTAAAGCACTTTGCTAACCAAGCTCGGCTTTCTTGTTTGTCATTTACTGACTTTTTGCATACCCATCTGCTCCATCGGGGTCTACCTTGGCGACAACAACGCTCAAAAGGCTCAGCAAGCTTAGCAGGAGTGCTCAAGAACCTCGGCCGGCGATGACTAAGCGTGTGCTCTGTGTTGGTTGGGTCCTTCTGGTGGTGATCTCTTGATTAGGTGAAAGCACTCTGAGCTTTTTATTTATTTATTTATTATTTATTTTGCCACGAGCAACTCAAAAGGCTCACTTCTGGGCTTAGAGATGCCCACAAGATCCTCACAGTGTCATCGGGAGGATCTATTCTTTGACACGGGTGATCACGGCCCATTTGTTCGGGATGGCTATTATGCAATGTTTGTGAAATGGATGATGTTGCCTTTTGAATGTTTATGACATGAGTGATGTTGCCTTGTTTGCATGAAGCACGGAGGTTCCATCTGGTTTTGATGTGGATGCTTGGTGCCTAGAGGCAAAGGCCGCTATTTGATCATTGGTGGCGAGGCGAATCCCCATCGGTAAGTAGTAACAGTGGCGCCTTGTGCATCTTCTGATGACACAGGGATCGAATCCACCTAGCATTCCACAGCGCTCTAGCAAGCTATGCGCTTCGTTCCTTTCAACACCATGTGCAAAGCGATCGGCCTTTCTTATCATCCTCCGAGCAAAACGAGGATCGGGGCAGGTGTTCGGCGTAATATGGGTCTCGTCGTCTTCAAAGCGGGGGACGAGTGACCTCTGGCTCGTCACCGTAGAGGCAGAAACAAGGCCTCGTGACCACTGAACTTTCTTGGGCTTTGGAGTAGGGTCTAGTAGATCGAAACCTGGCTCTGATAATTAACTCAGTTCGGCTTCCGAAGTATTTTTTTTCTTTTATTATATATTTTTTTAATACCCTGCACACACATGCATGCATGCAAGCATGCACATGACTCCTTTCCATCAGTTAGGCTAAGCGAGCTATGGGAAAGGATGTGTAGAGTGTCTGACTCTGAATGCTTTTATGAATAGTGCGCTTTCTGCTTTGTTGTTGGCGTTAAAATTTTACTTCTCCTATAAATGTATGTGCATACTAATGTTCCTTTGCATAAGCGCTTATCTATCTTCCACACATTGGTGTTGTAGGTTTCGCTTGTTTCTTTGCCATGACCAAGGATTGTGACCTTTTCCGTCGGGGAGGGGGAGACAAGAGTCGGGCCAAGGTGGCGAGCTGACTTCCCGCGTGATGACCTTAGCGAGGACATCGATATCATTGGTGGCAGTCGACAAGATGGCTCTTGTGGGGAGTCGAGCCTTCCTCTCTTTCTAAGGCGGAGAAAGCGTGGCTGGTGGCACACAGGAGCCACCTTGCAGAGTGGCGTCCGTGGCGGGACGGACGGCGCCCTGCCCTCCAAAGGGGTACATCGTGGCGCTAAAAGCTTGGTTTGAGGTCGACTGGGGCTTAGATTCATCCTTCGTCCGGGATGCTCGTGGAGCACTGCTCGGTGGAGCTTCGCACTTCTCGCCTAACCTTCTTGCTAGGGTGAGGTGTTCTTGTGGGCTGTCTTGAGGCGGCCCTCGAGCAAGCGTCTGGAACCCTCTTTGTTGCGACTTTTGACTACTTCTTCCATCTCCGTGATCGAGCAGGGAAGTTCGGACCGCTAGGCTCGCTAGTCTCGACTATTCGACACTAGGGTGAGTATCATGTTCATGCTACCAAATACAAGCGGAGTAAATCACGGAAAGAGGTGGTTTTTACTTGAAGGTGGAGGGCTTTTCATACCGGCGATCAGCCCAAGATTACCAGGGCGCCTATCACGAGATTCCTCCTCTCTCGGATCTTGGTGGGAGTTTGTTTGTGCTTTCGTCCGAGGTCCACAAGTGGGCGACGTCCGGGACTTGATGGAGGAGATGACCCTTCTAGGTGTTAGCCCTTTGATTGACAAGAACGCGACTACTTGAAACTTTCAAGAGCAAAGGTAGGCCTGGCTCGGTCAATTTGCTTATTACTTGTGGTTTGCCCACGATTTGTGAGTTTGAACCAACCTTTGAACCTTGTGCGATGCGGTCGCTCTCCCAAGAGGGTAGTTGAAGAGCCCGGCCGGATCCTCGGGAGATGACCATTCAAAAGTCTGAGGCCCTTGAGCGAGTTGGCATCTTCAATGGTCGGGGGTGTATGACATTATTGACTTTAAGTTGGTGATGCCTCCGAAACAAGCCGGTCCTGATCGTCGAAGAGGAAAAAGGTCAAGGTGTTGGATCCGGAGAACCTTTGCCGAGACCTTCCTCGGAAGAGGTCGGTGGCAGCAAGCCCTCCATTGCGAGGCGAGGCTTCCCTGCGGGGGCGAAGCGTCTCTGGTGGTGACTCTGGTCTGGTGCTTCGATTACTACATGTCCTTTCTCGAGGCGTCCTCTACCTCCTGCTGCCCCTGGCCATGCTTCACGTGGGGAGAAGCCTCAAGATTTTAGGGCACTTTAGGGGTCATCTTTGCGAGAGAGGAAGAGGAGCCCTCTAGCGGTGATCACTCCCGTGCTCCGCCATTGAGCCGGCACGCGAGGTTGCTAGGGAGCCTTCTCGAGTCGCGGTGCTTCTCGAGCCGCATCCCCTTCTTCTCGGCTCTGCATCTCCCACGGCTCTGGATTCGCGGGCCCCTCTCTCGCGGGTGGAGGAGGCGGTTTGGAGGAGGAGAGTTGGGCAAACTCCTCGCGTGTGGTGGTCAGGAGGCACCGTCGTCCAGCATTGCGATGCCTTCGATTCTCTCTTGGCGCCCGATGAAGGTTAGGCGCATTTTTATTTTGTTTACCTTTCTTCATTTGTTGCTCATTAATATTTTACATTAAATCGGATGTTCTTTGAGGTAGAACCAGAGTGGTGGCGTGGGGAATGTGGTGCCCGAGGCTCGGGGCCCTCGGGCCCAGGAGAAAGCCCCTCCTGGCCTCGAAGTTGGGTGCCGGAGGATCGTGATGAAGCATGAGTCATTCCTCCAGTGTCTTGCCTTCCTATCTTGTCCGCTCATTGATGATGGCGATCTTTGTGGCGGCGATCCGTCGTCTCACCGGCGTGTCGACAAGTACATAGCTCGTTTTCGCGATCTGCGAGATGTTGGAGAGTTCTCCCAGCTCCTCAAGGATCGGTTTGGATACCGCTATAAATCTCTACTTCGAGTACTTTTACGGTTATTACCTTCCTCTGCCCAATACTTGCTCTTCAATCACCCTCTATGGCTGGCTTTTCCCATGCTTCTCATGAGCCACCTCCATCTCTAACATCATTAGGGATGAAGCCCCCCAATTATTGAGGAGATGTTTGAGAGGTGGCGGTGAGGCTCAGCCAGTGCCCGCCGTTAGATGATGTGAGGTTGAAGTTAGCGAGAGAAATTGAAGGTTGCGAGAGGAAAAAGCTGCGGATTCTTGAAGATAAGTGAGAACTCTTGAGGAGAAGTTGAAAGTTTGGAAGAAGGCTAGAGTCATTCGCCATGTGAATGTGAGCTTGGAGGAGGGCGTGACCAAGTCTGGCAATTTGAATCACTTCTTGAACTCGA